>MVAP01000002.1:127749-439008 GCA_014825765.1 Cystofilobasidium macerans | reverse complement strand
GGTCTAGTAGTGGGGTGTGGTGGGCTGGGGGGTGAGGGGGGGGGGGGCGGGGAGAGGAGGGGGTGGGAGGGGGGGGGGGGGGGTGGGGGTGGTTGGGGGGGGGGGGGGGGGGGGGGGGGGGGGGGGGGGGGGGGGTGCGAAAGAGTGTCGCCCGCCCCCCCTCTCTCTCTCTCCCCTCTCGCTCATCTGACTAGGCGGGGGGGATCGCTGGGCAGAAGACGGGACGCAGTCCTTTGGACCCTTCCGTCCTGACCGAGTCGAGCGCGTGGGGAGGAGGAGGAGGAGGGAACGTCGTCCCGACCAAGTCTGATGGAACCGAAACCGGAGGGGTTAGAGGGATGCCTCCTCCCCGTACTTGGACGACCGAGCCAACTGCAAGCGAAGCGAGCGAGCGAGCGCAAAAAAAAAAGGCGCCCAGACTCCTCCTCCGTTCTTCCCTTGGAGTCGTCAAGCGCAGGAGAGGGCGAATCCCCCCCTTTTCCCCCTTTTGCGAGCGATGGGCGGCGCCTTGGTCTGCAGCCGAGGAGAGGGGAAGCCGAGGAGGGAGGCTCCCCCGTCTCGGGGAAGCCGCCGCTCATGTCGGCCGCTGCTGCTGCTGCTACAGGTCTTGCGTCGTCGTTGTCGAGCCCGATCGACGAGGCGCGCGCGGCTCGTCTCCCACCTTCGTCGTCGTCGTCGTCGAGGAAGACCTCTCCTCCCCCGTCGTCGTCGTCGTCATCGTTGGCCGCCAGGTCTGACCCTCCCACCATGCCCGCATGGCCCCGCTGACGGCGACGCGCGTCACCCCTCGACTCTCGAGCAGCTCGATCCTCCTCGTGCCCGTCCTCAGGGCGTGCTCGACGGCCGAGACGTCCCGGGCCGACAAGGCCGGGTGTCGGAAGCCGTGTCGGATGAGGAGCCGGAAGTCGGCTTGGGTCGAGGGCGGCTTGGACCGGACGAGGCCGAGCGAACGCTTGTAGAGCCGAAGGACCTCCTGAAAGAAGGAACGTCAGTCCTGGAACGGAACGGAACGGCCTCCCGGGAGGATGGCCCAGCGGAAGGGGACTTCCGGTGAACAACAGACGCACCTTCTGGAGGCCGCTGAGCGGTCGACGAGCAGCAGGGGCAGGCATCTGTGCGTGTGTGTGTGGGAGAGTGTGAGAGGGGTTGACCTCGGCGTCGGGCGAGGGGGCGATCGGCCGATCGATGACATGACGCTGGCATGGCAACGGCCGATCGATCGCGATGACATAACGGCGGTCGGCATCTCTCCTTTCCCTCATCCGCCCTCTCTCCCTCCCTCCTTCTCTCGCTTGGGTTCCTCATCACCCTTTGTTTTCTTCCCGATGCTTCACCGAACCCTTCTCCGTCAGCCTCTACTTGCAGCTGCAGGTCGCTCCTCGGCCGCCCGGCTCCGGCTGCCCAACAGTCTCCTCTCGGCCCGCTTCGCCGCCGGCCAGGTCTCGAATCGGCCCGGCGCCGAGGACCTCGAGCACGCCGCGACCAATATCCGTGAGGAGCTCGGTGCGTTGTCCTTCCCCTTCCTGGGGGGCGAGCAAAAGGTGGATGCGGCAGGCGAGAAAGCGAAAACCCTGTCCAGGCGAGGCTTCTCGAAGCAAAAGCCCTCCCGAGGACGGACCGGGTCTCGTCGTCGTTCTTCAAACGAGAGGCGAAGAAACAAGAGGGCTGACGTTGGTCTTCTTCCCCCCCCCCTTCCTCCCTTGCGTCATGGGCCCGCCGGTGCGACTCTCTGCCCTCCCTTTCTTCTTGCGAATCCTTCCCCTCCCCCCTTCCCTTTCGAATCTCTTTTTCGCCCGATGCAAACGCTGCTTTTTCGCTTTTCGGAAACCCCCCCCCCGTTTGTCCTCAGGCGGACTTGGAGATGCCGCCGCGACGGCCATCGCCGGTCACGGCCAGCTCCGCCAGGACGGCTCCCTCAGCGGTGATTACGTACGTTCTCTTTTTGCCTCACGAGTTCACGTTAGGACGAGAAAACTTTCCCTCCTTCTAAAGAAAGGATAGCTCGGGTTCTGACCCATCGGTCCACACCCCTCGGCTCGATCATCCCCCCTTTGCGAAATCCAGAAATCGGTCACGACGGCCATGATCCAGGCGGTGCCGCCGCACGTGATGCAGTGGGGTCTGGCAGGTGCGTCAAGACCTGAATGGATCCAGACCCTTTCTCTCCCCCTTTTGAGGAAGGGGGGACCTCCCCCGCCCTCACTCAGCGCGCCCTGCTGACCCCCGTCGCTCTTGGGAATCCCCACCCCCCCCCCCCCCCCCCCCCCCCACACACTTGTCGTCGTTCTCGTGTGTGTGTGCCTTCTCGCTCGCCAAAGGGGGCATCCCGTACGGCGGCATGGCCCTCGGGACGGCCTACTACGCCCGCGAGGCGGTCAACCTCGCCGCCTCGGGCGAGAGCGCGACCGAGGCGCTCGAGATGCTCCACACGGTCCAGTCGTTCCAGATCACGTACGGCGCCGTCATGCTCTCGTTCCTTGGTGCGATCCACTGGGGCATGGAGTTTGCAAAGTACGGCGGTCGGCAGGGGCACAAGCGGTGCGTTGCCCCCCCCCCCTCCCCCCCTTCCCTTTTCTCCTCTCCTCTCTCTACCCTCCCCTCTTCTTTTCTGTCTCTCACCTCCTGGACGCAAGAGACGATCAAAAGGGAAAGGAATCAGACAGGCTGAACTTGCTTCTCGCCCATGGTCTGTGTCCAGTCTCGCCCTCGGCGTCGTCCCCCTCGCCTACGCCTGGCCGACGCTCTACCTCGCCAGCCCGGGCACGGCCCTGGTCGCCCAGTGGGGCGGCTTCCTCTTCTCGTGGGCCATCGATCGGTGGGCGGGCTCGCAGGGCTGGAGTGCGTTCATGGTTTTTCTTTCTTTCTTCTCTGCTCCACTTTGCCTGGCTAGCCCCCTTTTGATTCCCCTCGCTGCCGAGCGCACGCCTTCGCCTTCTCTTTCTCTGGCGCGGGGAAGGTGCCTGAGTCTTCCCTCGATACAAGGCTGACTCCCCCCCCCCCCCCCGCCCCTCTTCCCGCTCCCTCTCTCCAGCTCCCAAGTGGTACTCGACCTACCGCTTCTACCTGACGTCGATCGCCGGTGGTTCGATCCTCTTCTCGCTCTTTGCCCTCAACCGGTGGGACGTGGCCTCACCGGCGATGCAGACCGGCCACGGCGGCCGGCACCCGTCCTACCCCTCGGCCGGCCAGGGCAAGATTACGATGGCTAGGAGCGAGCTCGAGAGGATCGGGGCCAAGATTGAACGAGGGGGAGCCGATGGTGGCTTCCTCTCGATCGAAAAGGTGCCGACGGCCGAGGAGAAGAAGGCGGCGGCCGACAAGGCCAAGAAGGAGCAGGCCGCCGCCGCCGCCAAAGCCAAGAAGGACGCCGAGGCGAAGAAGAAGGAGCCGTCCTCGACGACCGACGGCGGCAGCAAGGACACCAAGTCACCGGCGCCGACCGCTGGCACCTCGGCCACCGACGAGGACGACACGAGTGCGGCCGACAAGAAGTCGGGCAAGGAGGCGCCGGGCGACTCGAAGCTTGCCCAGGGCCAGGAGGTCGATCAGGCGCCCGGTCGGACCGCCCAGCAGGACGCCAAGCGCGAGGAAAAGTCGGCCGGTTCGGCGACGCCGGCGACCCAGGACAAGACGACGCCGGGGGTGAAGAAGGCCACCGACGACGAGGACGACACGAGTGCGGTCGACAAGAAGTCGGGTAAGGAGGCACCGGGCGACTCGAAGCTCGCCCAGGGTCAGGAGGCCGATCAGGCCCCCGGTCGGACGGCCAAGCAGGAGGCGAAGCGCGACGAGAAGTCGGCCGGGTCCAAGACGCCCGCCACCTCGGGCTAAGAAAGGAAAGGCCCCACCGACCTCCCCCCCTTTTTTTCTTCCCCCCCGTCGGGTGGCTCCGGCTGCCGTCGTCCTTTACAAGAAACGCATCAGCCGGCCCTACCTTTCCTTTCCCGACCTCGCCAAACGCACACGACGGGCTTCTTGTGCTTTCGACCCAAGCAGTAGTTGGACCGTCGTCTAGCTGAGGCATCGGATCCTTCCGCTCCATCTGCATCCCTATCTCTCCCTCTCACTGTATCGCTGCCCTTCCCACCGGTGTCCTCCGTACATTCTGCATCTGAAAAAGACGTTGCTTCCTGCCGATAGGTCTCTCTGCGAGTCGTATAAATGCGCCCGATCGAAGCGATGGCTTGGGGTCGACGTCCTCCAGCTGCGCGCGTCGGCCGCCCCGTCGTTCCGGCCGTTCGTTCGCCCACCCGCAGCAGCTTGTCGTCTCATGCGCGCGTGACGTCCTCTCCCGCCCCACCCCATCTATCTGCTTTGACCCATCGCGCACCGTCAAGTCTTGGCCTCACCCTCCTCGGACGGAAACTCAGCCTTTAGCCCCGTCGTCTACTGCGTCACCGTGCGCGCTCAGCCGTCTCGTTACCTCTGCCCTGGAAGCGCGATGGGCTTGGCTAGAACTTACCCCTTTGTTCTCCTCTGCGCCCTTCCTTCGCTCCCCCCCCCCTCCCTCTCCCCGGTCACGGAATGCGCCCGCACCGACCTCCTACTCACTCACAGGACGCTCAGACCTCGCTCGGTTCGGCCCTCGTCGCCTGCTTGCTCGACCGCCAGCCCGAGTCGGCCGTCGTCGGCCTCATCAGCACCCCAGAGGGCGCCCACGCGGTCGAGGAGGCGCTCGCCAGAGTCACCGCCCCGCCCTACGTGGACGTCGGCAGCACCGGCAGCAGCAGCAGCAGCAGTCAGAACGGCCGACTGAGCGTCCTCATGCACCCGACTCCGACGCTGCTGCTCGAGGATCCTCCCTTGTCGCCCTCCCCAGCCAGGACGATCGGGAGCGTGCCCGTCGTCCAGCAGCATGGGATCGACGTGCTCGTCCTCGGCGCCGCGACGGCCATCGACGCCTGCGCGTCGTGCGACTCGGCGATCCACCTGTTCGTCCGCCCCTCCCCCCGCCCCCCCCCCCCGCTTCCCTCCCTAGCTGCACTCCCACTCGCGCTCTTCCGCCATCCTCCAGACAAGACTTCACGCACAGGCTGACACTCCAGCTCCTGCCCGTACCGTGTCGTGCGAACGCTCCACATCGAACATCAGCGACTACGACGGCCTCAGGCGACACTTGGACGTCCTCGTCGGCGGCACGTCCCTGGCTGTTCGGCACCTGCTCCCCTTCGTCCGCAAGGGCAAGCAGAGGCGCATCGTCGGCCTCGTCACGATTTCCGGCTCGTGCGGCCTCCTCAGGTGCGCATCCCTCCCCCCTTTTCACCCCCTTCCTCCTCCTCTCAGGCGCCTCTCCGTCCGATGGACGCTTCGAGGGCTGACCGAGGTTCTCCGAATGGGACCTCTCGGATGGAAGCCGAGGGCGGCTCTCCGACTGCAGCGCCTCGGGCGGGACGGCGACCGCGGCGCTCATCCACTACCTCAAGCGACTCTCGATCGACCTCAAGCCCGAGGGCATCAACGTTGCCATCTTCTCCCCGTCCGTCCCACCCGTGTCCTGCTCTGGTCTGGTCAGCCGGTCGGTCATTCAGAGCCACTGACCGCGACGGAGTCCACCCGCCGCATCCGATCGGCAACAGGGGCTTTGTCCGAGACGATCCGACGACGACGGCGGGACTGACGCCGGCGTCGGCCGTGAGCACACCCGACGAGGCCGCCCGCAACTTTTACCGGACGTTTGTCCTAGCCCCGGCCCGCGAGACGGGCTCGCACGTCGATCAGCACGGCCAGATCGTCCCCTGGTGATCGATCAGACCGAGCTGGGGGCCCCGAAACGACAGCAACACCCAGACTGTCAGCGGTCGCGAGCGCCGGGACAGGGTCAGCTCAAGTCCATACCCCTCATCCCTGACAAACCCCGGTTCTCTACCGGCAGCGGTCAGTGAAAGACGCTATGCCATGCTTCTCTTTGCTCAGCGCCGAGCCCGCTCGCAGGCGGTCGAGGGCTCTTCACCCAGGGCTGAAGCAGAGCTGGCCGCCAGCCATTGTCAGCGCTCGCAGCGGTCGGCCCGACAGCAGCGGGGCAGCAGCCATCAATCGTCGTCGATCGCCTGCATCGCCTGGAGGCCAGCCTCGCTCTTGATCGCCGGCTCGCCTTGGACGGCAGCCGGCTCGCCAGACTTGGGCTCGGCCGCGAGCAAGGCCAGCAGCCGATCCATGTCGGGCGTCACGATGAAGCGTCGCTTGGCCTCGGCGATCGGCGTCGCACGCTTCGTCTTGGAGTCGAGGTGGACGAGGTGCTGGAGAAATTCGAGATCCGAGCCGGGGTTGACCTGGGAGATTTGGGAAGGGGCGGGGGGGGGGGGGGCGAAAGGTCAGCGAGTCGCTTCGAGTGAGCCACAGATGCTATCGACAGGAAGCCGCGACGCACATCGTAGAGGATGCCGTTGCCCAGTCGCATCTTGACGCGACCCTTCTTGGTCGTGACGAGCTCGCCGATCTGGCCTTCGGGCCTCCGGATCTCTGCCTTCTTCGCGGCACTGCCTCCGACGACAGGCTTGCTCTCGGTCTTGACATCGGCCGCGAAGGAGACGCCCTTCTTGGCAGAGGCGCTCGCGGCGGGCGCGTCGACGTCCATCGCTGAGCTGTCTGCTGCGGGCTCCGAGCTCGGCAGGGGCGTCGGCAGAAATTTGGGGAAAGGCTTCGGAAACTGGAAGAAGTAGAATTGGTTGTCGGGCACCTGCGAGCCAAAGTTCTCGTTGTCAGCGAACGCGCAAGGCGATTCGGTGCGCAGGGTGACCACGCACGGGTTGACCCTCCCAGCCGGTGAAGTCGCCCCGGACGTCGACGATATCCTCCGGCTCGTCCTCCTCGTCGAGGTTGAGCGCCTGCGCGGCATGGATCGCCGCTTCAGTCATCTCCTCCTCGTCGTCCGAGAGACTGCCGGCCAGCGAGACCGAGCGCGAGACGGCTTTTGAATCTGGGCCGGGTGATGACATCGAGGACGGCGTGTCGTCTCCTCCAGGCTCTGCCTTGACTGTCATCAGCAAAGGATGAAGCAAGCCGACGGCCAGGTCAGCAAACCTCTGTATACTACCTGCAGCGGCGGGGCAGATCGTACCTCGTGCGAGCGCCGTGCTCTTGCTTTTGCTCTTGATCTCCTTTGGCTTAGGCTCCTTCTTGACCTCCCTCTCGCGCCGGAGCGCCGTCGGTGCCATCACGTCGAGCGTCTCAAGGTCGGCCATGTCGACGATCTCAACGCCGGCCTCCTGATCCGAATACTCCTCCTCGTCACCGACACGCGGCTTGCGGTCCTCGGGCAGCTTGTATGACGGCGCGGTCGTCGAGGACGGCGCGTCAAACTGTGACGGGCCCGTCCGAACGGCGGACGAGCGCGAGCGGCCGGCTGCGAGAAGACGTCCAAGGTCAATCAAGCAGTCTGCAAGCAGCTACCGAAGCAGTATGGAGGGCTGAGTACGAACCCATCTGCGAAGGGCCCATCGAAAAGACACCGCTCGCTGTCATGCCGGCGTTTGGGTCGACCTCCCTCGCACCGCCGGCTGCGCCTCCCCGACCCCGGCCACGACCGCCGCGACCACGTTCGCCACCTCGGCCGCGGCCACGGTCGCTACCGCGGAAAGACGTTCCCGGAGGAGGCGGAATGACGGCCGGTGCCCTGTTCGGCAGAGGTTAGAGAATCAAGTCAGCCACGTAGAGAGCGTGTCGACGCATGCGCAGAGCGCGTTGCGCAAGTGCCTAATTGCGACTTGGGCGCCAAGATGCGAGAGCGGAACGCACGGCTCACGCTTGCGGACGGGAACGACCGGCTTGAAGATCATCTTGGGCTTGGCTCCCGCACCGGCGGGCGCCGTCTTGGGCGGGTTGACAGTGTTGGGAATGATGACGGGCGGCGGGGGAGGCGCGTTCGAGCCGCTCGCAGCCGATGGGTTACTGTCGGCCATGGCGCTGGGGGCGGAGCGAGACCTGGGATTAGAGGGAGTAGTCGAGGGAGGGCCCTGCTGCTGATCCTTGCAATAATCGGCTTGGGGACGACGAAGAAGAGGTGACCCGGACGGAAGCTGAGGAGAGCGAGCTGTGGTCAGGGGCACAAGTTTGGGCCCGACCAGACCGACCTGTCCGCCTTCGCAGGCGGCCGAAGCAGCCTGCCCTTCGCTCGGTACGGCCATCTCGCTCATCCTCTTGCCCTTTCAGAAACCTCCTAACAGGCTCCTTCTCGTCAAGTCGTCAGATCGGACCATCATATTTTTCGACTCGCGATGCCTCCTGCTCGGCGCCTGAGCGGCGGTCCGTCGTCGTTGCCCACCGCTTCCCCTTCCCGGCCGTCGCTTCCAATCCGCGCGCTGCTCGCCGCCAACCTCGCCGCCCAGTCGACCCTCTTGCCGCAACTCTTCACGCTGACGGCCAGCTTGTCGACGCCGGCATCCTCGAGCTCGTCCGCCCGGACACAGACGGCCATCGCGCGCATCTACAGCCAGCTGGCTGCGCTCGACGAGGAGCTCGCGCAGTTGACGGAGCGCGCACGCCAACACGCCGCCAAGTGGGAACGGATGGAGAGTCTCAAACGCGAGTGCATCCTTGTTGAGGGCGAAGTTCGCCAACGGGCAATGCGCCTTGAAAGAGGCCGGCGGGAACTTGAAAAGCTCGTCAAGGAGGCTCGGAAGACAACCGAGGGTATCGAGCTTGCCCGCAACCGTACGTCCATCGTCCGCATTGCGCACCCTATCACACCGGTCTAAACGTCACTCCTCGATGATGTTTTTCCAGATCCTCTGCCGCCGGCAGATCTGCTGTCATACGCCGCGACGCTTGCACCCTACACATCGGCCCCGCCTTCATTTGACCCAGCGACGACTCCGCACTCGGGCCCAGGTGCCTTCTTCCCGCCCTTCCCGACCGAGCATTCGATGCGCCGCGGCCGGCTCAACGCAGGCGGCGAGCTCGGCGTTGTTGGCCAGACGTCGGAAGGTGCGCGAGCGACTCACCCTGCAGCCCAGACCCTGGTCCTAATCTGCTCGCTGACCTTTCTCGCCTTCCGGCACTATCGCGGCGTGCAGTTCAAGATCTGCCTCGGCCCGAGAAGTCTACCGCGGCCGAGCCCTTCGTCCACGCACTCATCCAGCGCCCTCAGCCAACAGCCGAGGTCTTTGACTTCGACCTCAATTCGGACCTTGACGACTGATGACGAATTGATGATAGACGAAATCGTCTCCGCGCCGGTCAGAGGGATGGCCCTACCAAGCAGGAGGCTGAGACCGAGGAGGCGCACAGGTGATCAAAGCATAACGATCAGGGATGAAGACTGGCTGGTCAAGCCTGGATGACAAGGGCCTCGTTGAGCTCGGCCTGGGAGCCCGCGGCCGCGGCCGAGTCCTCGCCAACCCACTCGTCCATCCACCTGAAGATCTCTGCATGCCAGCGCAGAGAATTGCCGGCCTTGAGAACCCAGTGATTCTCTAAGGGGAAGAAGAGGAGCCTCGAGGGCACGCGCCGGAGCTGGAGCGCAGTGAACGCGGCGATGCCGTTCTGCTCGCCGAGCCGGTAGTCCTTGCCGCCGTGGATGACGAGCTGAGGCGTCGACCAGTGACCGACGTGATTGGCAGGGTTCCACTTCTCGTAGAGACCGCGGTCCTCCCAGGGGAGCTTACCGAGGTTCTCGCGCTGGAGGACATGGGTCAGCGCAAGCCCAAGGCGGACAGAAGGCTCGGACAGAGCAAGCAAGACGTACAATGGTGAAGTAGAGCTCCTCGGTCGTCACAACGGCGTCGGTCGTAGAGAAGATACCGTCATGGCAGACGAGCGCCTTGAAGCCGAATTGGTCATTGTGTCCCTCTGTAAGCCGATCGCTATCAGTCCACTGGCTTTTGCTCACCTATTAACGCAAGCAGCGCAAAGGGTCCGAAACGCACGGATCCAGTTGACCATGTAGCCCCCGTACGAGGCGCCGAGGCCGACCGTTCGCTCGCGGTCGATCTCGGGCCAGGTGTCCAGCGCGTGCGCGTGGCCGGCGAGAAGGTCACGGAACGGCCGGCCTCCCCAGTCGCCGGCGATCGCGTCGGTGAAGGCTTGACCGAACGAGGTCGAACCGGTCGGGTTGATGGCCACCACAAAGTAGCCCTGCGAGGCGAAGACCTGGGGGTTCCACCGAGACGACCACGAGTCTTCCCAGGCGCCCTGCGGACCGCCGTGGATGAGGAAGGCAAGCGGGTACTTCTCGCCCTTCTTGACGCCGCCCGCTGGCTTGACCGCCCAGCCTTGGACCTGGTGACCCTCGGCGCCGATGAAGGTAAAGCTCTCGGGCGTCTCGAGCTGCTTGGGCGCCATCTGCTCGGCCGTGAAATTGGTGATCGGCCGCGCCTCGACGGAGCCGATATGGGCAGAGTTAGATGGGAGTGAGATAACGAAGGACTCGGGCGGGGCCGACATGGACGATCGGGTGAAGACAATCTTAGTCTCGGCGTGCTTGATCGGCGACCGGACGATAATCGGGCTTGTGGCCGAGTGTGTCTCGTAAACAGTCGTCGGCTTACGGACGAGGTCGTCTGTGGAGGGTTTGCGAGGGACCGGAAGCGTGTAGAGCCGGGACAGTGCGTGCTCAGAGGCGACAAGCACGATAGACTCGTCGCTGGACCACTCGAAGCCGGAGCGGGCCGTGTCCCAGTCTTGAGCAAATTCGTGCCGCTTACCAGAGGCGAGCTCGTAGACGATCAGCCGGTTACGATCGGCTTCATAGCCGTCGATAGCCATCTCGAGCCAAGCCGCGCGCGATTCGTCTGGCGAGAAGCGGACGTTGGCCGTAGCACCGCGGCCGCCGGCCGTCAGTTCGCGGACATCCTCGCCTAGATGTGAGTGAAGGGGGACGAGGTAGACGGGTCGGCGGGTGTGCGTCGCCGGCGAGACATGCGGATCCTTGGCGGAGAGAAGGAGGTGCGAGGCCGAAAGCGCAAAGGACGACAGGGCGTCGGGTGAGGGCGAGGCGAGGCCGGTACCGTTGATTGGAGCCCGGAAGTGGCCGGATGAGTGCCAACCCTTGCCCGACTTGGTTCGGCCGAGGTCGACGGTGAAGATCTGCGACTGTTTGGGTCCACGCCAGGTGTCCCAGTGACGGATGAAGAGTTCGTCGTACACAAGGCCATCATCGCCCCGGTCGGCGTACCGCTCGTCGTGTCCAACAACGGAGGCAAGGTCGCCGTCGGGCCAGACCCAGGCAGTGAAGGCGAGCGTGTTCGAGCCGGCGTTGTAGGTCAGGTCCCCCACTTCGGTTGGGAAGGAGACGACTGTCTCCGCGCTCGAGACGGCGACAGCAGCGGGTGCGAGCGACAGGTCGAGCTTGAGGACCTTGAGGGCATTGTCGGCTGGGTCAAGGAAGGCAAGCTCCGAATCCGAAAGCCAGAAGTGGCTCTCTGAGGGTCCAGATCGGAGTGCGTAGGGCTCGTGGCCGAGTGGCTCGGCCACCGACGAGAGGTAAATTGTGCTGTTGCCCTGAACCGAGACGGCATGTACGGCATGGGCACCCGAAGGCGAAACGACGGCGGACGAGACGCGGGGGAGGGTGGTCAGGTCGAGCGGCGTCAATCGGTGGCCGTCCGACTTGAGCTGAAAGGCGGCAGCCGCCGAGGCAGCGGAGAGAGAGGTCGCCAGGGCCAGGAGGCGCATGATTGTTGTGCTGCTCGAGAAAGCAAGGGGTGAGGGTCAGGAGGCGAAGCGTCGACTCGCCTCCGGCCATCTCTGCCCCGCGTGGGACGTGGGCTGCCGGCCAGCGCCGCCGTGCGATCGAGCACGGTGAAGGTCAGCCACGTCGACGCAGCGAGCTCGAGCAGGAGTTCGCATTCTCGCGGACACCTCTCGGTCTGGCGATCAGCATGCGTCAACATCGGCCGAGCGTCCATTTGGCCTGCCCTGAGGTTGCTTCGAGTCGATCGGAATTTGAGGCGTTCGGTCGACTCTTCGAGCCGGACCAGCCGACGTTCCCAGGCGCGCTGCCGCGATGGCCGATGCCGACGACGACGCGGCGGCCCTTCTCGACGAGGCTGCGAACCACAACCCTCTCCCTTGGGCTCGCCTCTCCGTCCCTCAGCAAAGCCACCTCACAGCATGGTTCCTCAGGAAGAGCAGCCGATTCTCGAGTCGCTCATCAAGTGCGTCGGACTCCTTCAATCGTGTAGACGCTGATTGCGAGCCATCTGGGAGCGCGGCCGCTTGCCGAGCGAGCCCTTGTTGCCCCTCGCTGCCCCGTCTGCCTCCGTCGGACGAGAATGATCTGAACCGCTTCGTCCGCTCCGCCGGTTACCATCCAGCATCCGCACGCGCCTTCAAGCGCTCAAGAAGCGGTCTGCCAATGACTATATCCGACCCCAGGGTGCGTGGACAGGATCAGGGGGGAGGTCGACCACGGGCAAGGCTGTCGCCACCCAAGCTTGGCGACTAGGCCTGGCTCGGCCAACGGCCTTGGCCCGTGGCGGCTATCAGAAGGGCACGACTGACGATCACGATCTCCACCCTCTGGCTTGCTAGATGTCGATTCCATCTATCATGCCGTTCTCAAACAGGGTGTGTCTGCTAGTTCGGCTGAAGCTCCGAGGCTTGCGCGTACAAGCCCATGGGCCTGACTCATCTGTCCCCCTTTCCCTTCGTCCGACAGTGACCAAGCTCAACACGGTCCGAGATGAAGCCACCGCCGGTGACCTCTCAGTCTCGCATCCGACCTCGTCGTCTTCGTCGGCCAACGGTGCGTCCGATCAGGGCCACGGCTCGGGTTCGGGCGGTGGAACCGGCGGCCGGGGCGATGAGGACGGCTCCGGGACGGCGAACTCGCCCAACCGGGTCGACCAGACCCTGTCGGACGTCTTCTCTCTCGTCTCGCTCTTCTTCTTAACGGTATGTCCCGGCATCGAGTGGGCGTCACCTGCTTTCCGAGCTTTTGCGTTTCCAGCGGCTCGCCCCATCGTCTGCTGTTGCCTAGCTCTTGACATCTTCCGAGACTGACGAGCTAGCCGCTCCCTGGCACACAACCTGTTCAGATTGGCAAGTCGAGGACGAGTGTTGCCGGCTACTGCCAGCTGGCATCCATGCGCGTGCGTCTCTTTGCTGCTCTTGTCGATCGCCATCAATGGAGGCACTCAGAGCTGGTACTGATGCTTCGTCCTTGTGTCGCACTTGCGGTCGTTGGCGCTCATCTGTAGCAACTGCTCCAGCATATGAACGAATCGGGCGTCTACACTGAGACCGACCTTCAGCCTTACCGGACGCGGCTGGCCGAGCTGCGAACTGTGATCGCGCACGAGGTGGAAAGCGGGCAGCTGCCGCCACAAATGGAGAAGCTTCTAATCCGCAAGCTCGAAGATTCGGGTGAGTTTCTCTGCCTTCCTGATCCCTAGAGTCTGCCTCTCACGTTCGCTCTCGGCGCGCCGAAAACAGAACGCCTCCTGGATGCTCTCTTCAAATCTCTCTCGGTACTCTCTGTCGAGCTTGTTCCGATTCACCAACGGCTCGTCTCAATGCGTCGTCAGCTCTCGTCGCTTGCCGCGCTCGAGAAGCCGCCGAAGGCGGAGGTGAAGGCACTCGTTGAGGAGCTCCGGAAAATCGACTCGAAGCGCGTCGACGGAAAGTTTCTTGGGCCGGGCGGGAGCAGCGTGCCGACCGGCCAGGCCATTCTCAGCGGCCTGCTCGAGGAGTGCTTTGAGATTGCCCAAGACATCCGTGCCCTGCACGACGACGACGTTCCGCCACCACTGAAGCCGGTCCGTCAAACAATCGCGCACTCTCCTGATGAGTGATGACTGATCGAGCTTCTTATCGTTCGCACCTGCAGATCTTCGATCGGTTGAGCGAGCTCCGGGCCAAGCTCGAGAGGCTGCAGCTGACGCATCGCTGGACGCTGCGTGAAACGGACCTTTACAAGTGAGTTTGTTTCGTAACCTGCCTGGTCCCGGCTATCTCCTGCTAACCGCGCTTTGCCCCTCAGCTACTCGATGGCCCTTCAGGAGATTGACTCGATGCGTGTGGATGGCAAGTTCGTCGACGCCGATGGCGAGGTTCCACCTGAGGGCCAGTTCGTCAGTTGCATTTCTTCCTGAGACAGTACGACCGATCAGGCCCGGACTCTTGCTGACGGCCAGCTGGACGCCACAGGGTCTGCTTTATCTCCTTCGCCGGTGTCACGGCCTGATTTACAAGCTCATCTCGTCGTCGGAGCCGATCTCGGAGGAGTTGATGCCGATCGCAAACAAGCTGTCGACAATCAAGAAGTGCCTGAACGAGGTCCTCAAGTACGGCGGGCCCTTCTCGGCGCGGGACCTATACCCATACCACCTGGCGCTCAACCAGATCGACGGCCTTCGCAAGGACGGCAAGTTCTACAGCCAAGATGGGAGCGACAGCATCCCAGAAGGCCAAGCGATCCTTGTCGCCCACCTCTCCGAGTGCCACGAGCTGCTTGAGATGTGCGTCGCATTTCCCTCCCGCACCACCGGCTATCGCCATGCCATCAGACGGAACTGACCTGCCCAATCCACCCCGCATCACAGGCTTAAGGCCGGCATGGACGAGAGCGACAGCGACTGAGTGCGATCTTCGTCCGAGAAGTCGTCCTTCGTTCAGCGTTGGACGTGCTCCCAGGACGGTGAGGTATCGATGACCACACGGTCCACCTCGGTCGAGGCTCGCAAGTCTTGGCCTCGTTCAGCGGTCACCTAGCGATGTAGCACGCCCTTACTGCCGTGCGTCATTCCCTGCCGTCGATTCTGCGGTCGATTCCTACCTTCGCGTTGGACTTTCTCAACCGCCTTCGCCGACTGACGTCTGCCAAAGCAAGGCTGCCGTTGGGTTCGTAATCAGCTCGTCAGCTCGGCACTCTCACCACTCTTCTCATCTTGCTCTTGTACGACCTCCTAGCGCATGTAAACTCCTCCCTATCAAAACGCTTCCCAGAACCCATGCTTGTCTCGAAAGAAGAGTCTGCCATGTCGTCGGACGAGAGGCGTTCGAGATGGTCTCCGAACGTTTGGCTAGAACCCACCCTCCCTCGCCCATCGCCAAGGGCGAAGGGGCAAAGAAGGATGGATTCTTTTGTTTTAGCGTGGGAGAAGAGCGATGGACGCTCAAACAACCTACGGCATCCGTTCGTACGACAACCGAAACTCTCGCGACGAAAAGGGGACTTTGCCCGAGACGTGCGTGCAGGACGCACGAGTCGAGCGTGCATCATGGGAATGCATAAACGGGCAGAAGAGCGGCTGAGGAAGAGGGTGCACCTTCCCGCCTCCTCCTCGCCGGGCCGCACACCGCCAGGAGTAACCTGCTGGAGGCCTCGCAACTGATACGGTCGGCCCTTCTTCCCTCATCGGTATCGCTGGCTCACCGCCTGCATTCGAGGACGACATGTCAAAGGCGAAAGTCAGCTCAGGCAGATCAAGCCGCGTCCCAAAGCGGAATGCGGAAGCAAGAGTCGAGAGACGACGACGAACCTCGTGAGGGGTGGTGGCATGGATGCATGGGTGAAAGGGTGAAAGGGTGAATGGGTGAATGGGTGAATGGGCGAATGGGTGAATGGGTGAATGGGTGAATGGGTGAATGGGTGAGGGTGAATGGGTGCATGAGTGCATGGGGGCATGGGGGCATGGGGGCATGATAGCCATCCCGGTGAGTGGATGGCTTCTGTGGTCGGGGGAGGGATGTGGTTGGAGGGAAGAGGGCAGAGGCGACGGGAGCCCGCCTCTTGTACCCAGACGACAGGACGACCTGAGTCAGCCCACCTCCTGTGCATCTACCGTGTCTCACTACAGTGCAAACCAAAGGCTCCTAGGCTGGCGCCAGATCAAACTCTACTGCTGGCCGACGCGCTACCGGAAGAAGGAGGAGGTCGGATCAGAGCGCGCTTGCGCGCAGGCCAAGGTCGCGACGCCGCCGACTGCGCACCTCGACGCGCTCGCGCTCCGCCACGCGCGCGCCGTCCGGCCAGGCCAGCCCGGCCGCCGATAGGTATCGGTCCCTTCGATCCCGACTCTGTCCAGTACGCGAGCCAGGAGCAGTCCAGATCGTCAGCCTTCAGTTCAGCGCTTCGCCAGGCCCAGACGACGGGCGCGAGAGGAGTAGTGGCCGCTCGCAGTTGGTCGAGCGTCAGAGGCCGGAAGCGAAGCAAGGATCGGACTGGAGACCATTAAGAAAAGACTACTCATTTGCCCCCGACCGATTAAGAAGACAGCCCTACTCATTCATTGTCCCCGTCCGACCGGTGTAGACTGGACGATGCAACGTTTAGGGACCCAGGACGAGCCGTCCGAGGGGTTAGTCAGTCGACACAGAACACACGAACAAGAAGGAGACTAGAGTGGCCTAGAATGATGGACGTCTCGTGTCCGCCGGCCGTGCTCGTCTTTGTCGTCGTCGCGCTCGTGCATGACTGCACTCCCTTCTTAGACTGCGACTGCGGAAGTGGCAAAGAGACAGGAGCAAGGAAGCAGAACGTTGTCGTGCTCGATGACGATGGAGAAGTCGACCCGCTGGCAGGGCACGACGTCTGGTAGAAGCGCTTCTACCTTCAGACGAGAGGCGGCCGACAAGACTCTTCGACGGGCCTTGATACCATATTATAGCAAGCCACGATTCCATATCGGCTGAGCAAGAAGCCGATGCTGAAGACGGGTTGGCTGACAGGAAACGGATCCCGGTCCAATTGATCCTGACGTACGGACAGAGCAAGGGTTGCTCGAATCGGCTCATCGACGGTCAAAAGGTCTTAGACAGGGCAGATACAAGCCGGGAGAAGGGATGAACGAAGCGTGCGAGCATGCGTGTGTACGAAGTGAGGACAGTAAAAGCAAAGTAGACTTGGACTGGGTCCATGCGAGAGAGAGAAACAAATAGTGATATTTTTCCAGTGGTGAACTACTCGTACAGGCCACAGGTGACGAGGGCGGGTGGGAGGTCTGCTACCCGGCCAGGTTCATCCGCGAGTTCGATCGAGGCGTCGACGACCGGCTCGGCTGTTGGCCGCTCGGCTGGTGAGACGGACCGACATCGAGGTTTGAAGGCGACCGGCTTGGCTGCTGCTGAGCGCCAGGCGAGGCACGTCGAGGGGCGCCGTGCATTTCCGGTCCGCCGCCACTGAAGACGGAGCCGGCTCGAGAAGCCGTGTAGGGCTGCGCGGGGAGATAGGGCATCGGGCTCAATGGTGGCGCGGCCGGTGGCGACATCGCGCCCACGCCTCCCCAGTAAGGCATCGGCGCCCCGGGCCAGCCCATCGAGGGCGACGACGTCATGCCCGGGCCGCCCATCTGCGAACCCATTTGTGAGCCCATCTGAGAGCCCATCTGCGAGTACGACATCATGGCCTGTTGATAAGCCTGGAGCGTTGCAGGGAAGTGAAGGAGGGAGTCAATTCCTTCCCCGATGGCGTCAAGCGATCGTGACGGAAGTCCCAAACGAACCATTTGAGCCGCCTGTTGGGCCATCATTTGCGCCTGCGGGTCCATCTGGCCGCCGAAGCCGCCGTACTGGCTCATGGCCGGCGGTATGCCCCAGCCCATGCCCCATGGCATCATGCCGGGCAACATCCCCTGGGGCGGCGGCTGGCCGTAAGGATAAGCGGCGCCGTATCCGTGCTGCGACATTTGCTCCATCTGTGATCGCTGCAGGTTGTCGACCTTGCGCGCGCGTTCGTCCTGAGGGGCGAGAGTACATAGTGGTCAGCGTCTTCATTACGAGGGAAGTAGAATAGGCTGAACGGACAGCTTCCCGGCGTTCGCGATCGCGCTCGGTGAGGGCTGCGCCGACGCCGCCTTCGCGAGAACGCTGGGCTTCGTAGCCAGTTATGGCGCCGAGCAGGCCCATCTGAGGCGGCGGAGGTGGAGCGGGGACATTGACTGCGCATAAGGTCCAATAAGGGCGCGAGGTATCAGTGGCCTAGACGAGCAACTCTAGATCGCCATGAGGACGCACCGAGCGAGCTACCATCGGCCCTCGCAACCTCTTCCTGCCGCTTGGCTGACCGCTCGTCACGGTCTGCGAGGCCGGCTTGGAGCAGGCCATTTGGATTGAAGGCCTTGGTCAGGGTGGCTGCCGGCTCGATAGTGACGAACTTGCCGCTGTCATCGGCCTCGGCCGCCTGGCCGCCATGCGGCGTCTCGAGGTGTGTGTTCCACATCGTTGAGCGCGAGTGTGGCACGCCGCCTCCCGTCCGCGGCTGTGGCTGAACAACCTGGTGTAGCGTCGACCGCGAAGTGGGAAGAGGGAGCGAGTGTCCACCGTTGTTGACAACGTAGTTGGACGCTGGCCGGGCCTGGTTGCCACCGCTGCCGAAGCCATGACCACCAGTGTGACCGTCGACCTCGGAACGCGTCTGAGAGTCGTATTGTGAGGGCGACTGCGCCGGCTGCTGCTCGCGAGAGCTGAGCTGACGCAAGGACGGGTTCTGAGGTAGCGGACGGAGGGATTGCGACTGCGACGTTGGCCCGCCGTTGCCGGTACGTTCCTCGTCTTCATCCTCATCTTCCTCGTTGTCTTCGTCATCGTCGTCATCGCTGCTCTGCCAGCCGCCAGCACGAAGAGGCTTCTTGAAGGCGGGCTGAGCTTTGCCGCGGCCGGGCTTGTGTAGAGCCTCCTGCCGCTCCTTCTCGGCGACCTCGAGCTTCGCCCGACGCTCAGCCGCCGCCTTACCAGGACCAAAGGAGGACGGGAACTGAGCAGGCTGCGGTCGCACTTCCTGCCCTGCGGTTACAGCAGGCTGACCGGAACCATCGAACTCGGTCGTGATGCGGGGCAGCGACAGTCGCCGGTCTTCGGACGAAGAAGACGTCAAGGGGGGTGGAGCCGACGGCAGATCGCGCATCGTCGGCTTCTCGGGTGAGGCCGATGTCTCAAGGAAAGACAGTGCGGCGAGAGCATCGGCCGCGTGGCTATCGCCACCGGGCGAGGAAGCCTGCGCCATGCTGGGCGCAAGCTGGTCGGGGGTCCGGGCTCCGTTCGCGGCGCTGAGGTTGATGACATCGCCCTCGTCCTCAAAGGCTGGCATAGACGACGTTGAGCCAGAGGCTACTCGGCGCGGGGGCGCTGCTCGGGCACCTGACGGCCGACGGCCGAGCGAAGCCATCTCCTTTTTGCGCGTAGCTTGTAGCGGTGACGGCGAGGCGGCGATCGGAGACAGCGCCTGCTGTGGAACCTTTGAAAAGAGAGTGCATTGTCGGTCAACTGAATCTAGCCGCACTTCAGCGACAAGACGAGATCTCACGTACTTGCGGGGGCGCGGGCGGTGCAGCCGTCTCGGCAGGCACGCCCTTCTCGATCAGGTGCGCGGGGAGATAGTCCTTAAAGCCTTCATCGTTCGGCGGGAGGATCTCGCGATGCATTGGCGTCGCGCCTGACAGCTCTTCCGGCACTTCGCGCAACGTCTCATGAGCGGCAAGGCTCGGCGGGCCGCCGGTCGACTGACGGGAAGCCGACGTCCCCGGTTCGGCGCTCGACTGAGACCACTCGCTTGCGGGCGTGCGCGCTTCCGGAGTATAGTCGTACGCATACTCCGGGGTGGTTGCCGCCGTTGCCTTCTCCGTCCGCCGACTAAGCAGACCGGCGACGATAGGATCGTTGCCCGCAGATGTCGGCGTCTCGGTCGGAGCGAGTGACGAGATCGACTGCTGGCGGGCCGTGTGCGTTGCCGTTGGCGGCTGCGACGGACGCTGAGTGTCATAGAGCGGCGCCGATGGCAACCTGGGCGTCCGGTCGGCCGAGTCAGACTCGACTGCAGGAATCGGGTCCAACGGCGGAGCGATTGTTGCCGAAGCTTGAGCTGCGGACGAGCGAACGTCTGCAGGCGCTGGCCTCTCACCGTCAAACGACAGCGGTGGCAGCTGGAAGCCTTCGTGGTCGGCCCGGAGCGCATGCCCCTGAGAGCCTGGCGTCGATGAGCGTCTGCCATCCGTTGATTGGCTGATGCGACTGAGATGCTCTGGTCCACGTTCCATCTCGTGCGACCCGCCGTTCGTCAGGAGGGACCGCTGCTGCTCCTGCTGCCGAGGCTGGTGATGCAACTGCGGCGGATGCTGTGGCTGCTGCTGATGGGCCGGAGGGGGCAGCTGCTGCGGCGAGATATTGCTCGCGGCAGTGGATATCGCAGGCGGTGCGAGCCCGCGCGGAGGACCGCCGAGCTTGACGCCCATTTTCTCGGCGAGCGCGGCCGTGAGCCGGCCGCGAACGAAGCTTGGCCGGGCGGTCGTGATCTCATCTGGCCGCAAAGGCGCCTTGGCAAGGAAAATGTTCGGCTCCGACGGCCCGCCTGGGTGGCCAAAGAAAAGCGAGCCTAGGTCGCGCGGGTCCCAAGAGTAGTGCCGTGGGCGACCGTAAAGCTGAAAGGCGTCATGGAAGGCTGAACAAGCGAGAAGAACGACTTGTCAGCGCTTTTGTCCGCGCAAGCTTCAGCCCTCAAGGACGCACCCGTCAGCCAGTGGATCATCTCGCGCTTGCCTCCGCTGACCCACTCTTCCCCACGCTTATCACCCGGGATGAGCAGGCACCAGCCCTCCTCGCGTTTGCGGCCGCTTGCGCCGACAGCATCGCCGCGCATCGCGCCCTCGAGCTTGAACATGCCAGATGCGTCGACGGCGGCGGGTGTCTCGGGGAAGACGGCGTACGCCTGGTGGAGATCCGAAATGACAAGGACGGGCTGCGTCGGTAGGGGAGCCTGCTGGGCTTGAGAGGTCGATGTCCGTCGGCTGGCGAGAGACGACGCCGCAGCGGCGGGATGTGGCGTGCCTGGAGGGGCGAGATAGAAGGAAGCCTTGACGACAGGCACGTTTGACAGCGTCGGGTCAAGCTTCTGCTCCTGGGCGGCGAGGCCTCCTCCCGCTGACGTCGGGCTGCCATCTCCAGGTACGGGCGGGTGGTAAGGCGTCGGTGCTGTAATAGCATCCTTTGAGCCTCCAAACATATTCGAGAGCCGCTTGCGACTCTTGGCGGAGCCGACGACGGCCGAAGTCGAGTCCGCCTCAGCCTGAGCCGCGGCGGCAGCCGCCGCGTTGGCAGTCCGAATCCGATCCTCAGCCTCCTGGCGAGGGCTTGCGATTGAGAGGACGACCCAGAGGTGCGTCCACGAGCGCGAGCCAAACGTCCGGACGTCAAACCAACCGGCGAGCGTCGGCGCGGCCGGTGTCAGTTGGGGTCCGAGCGGCACCTTGAGCGTCGCACGGATCAAGTGACCGGTGTAGACCTCCTGCAGCCGCGAGTTCTCCCAACCGGCGAGGCGGATCGCAGCGACCCACTCGTTGCGGTCGGTTTCCGTCTCGCACGAGAAGAGCACGGCGTTCAGTCCGGCTGAGTTGACGGAGAAGACAAAGGGGTGCGGGCGGTCGTCGCCCTGGCTCTTGGCAAAATCGGTCGGCGGCAGGGTCGGTACGATGTCGACATAAGCGTCGGTCTGATCCAGTTTGAGCAAGTGGATTAGTCAATTCAATTCGCGTTCAGGAAGCTTTTGGGTTCAGTCGTCCCATTGTGGACGCACAATGTTGGTCCGGGTTGGATGGCGATCCTCGCCCCGAGCGTTGTACTCGGCGACCTCCTTCATGTCCCACGAGTCTATTGGAGCAGTGCTTGAACATGTCAGCCTCTGCATTGTGCCGAAGTAGAGACGGGGGCGATCTCAAGGGTTACATACGAAGGACGACGCCGCGAAGCTCGAGCCACGTCTCGCGCCAGTCATTGGTCTCGGACCCAGGGACGCCAATTTTGGGGTGCTTGCCGTCGAGACCGTACATTTGAAGGCTCCGGACCGTCGGCGGGCTCGTCCGGTAGACCTTGTCTGGCTGCGCGGCCGCGAGCAGATGGATCGCATGCCGGAGTCCTTCAGCCGTCGCTGCGGAGCGTTGGGCGTCGGCGCTTCCTACCACAGGACCGGCAGCTCGGGGTTGTGGTGCTTGAGTACCGGCAAGAGCCGAAGGAACGTGCTGCTGCGAGCCGGAGCCGTTGGCAAGCGGTGACGAGCGTGTGCCGCCTCCTGCGAGGCGCTGGGCGGCCTCGCGCCGGCTAGCCTCGAACGCCTGCGAGTCCTCGGCTTCGACGTCGTGGGTCGAGAAGCGCGAGGTCGTCCGGGCAAGCAAGCCTCCTTTTCCGCCGCCGCTACCGTTCTGAGGCCCCGAGTCATGACTCTTAGAGCTGCTGCCGCCGCCGAAGCCAAAGAAGGAGCCGCGCCGACCGCGCTTGCTGCTGGCGCCGTCGGCGTCACCGGCGAGGTCAACCGACGTTGCCGATCGCTGGCCCTGAAGCGAGGGCCGGCCGGTGACCGAGTCGATCGACGATGTGTGCGATGGCTGACGCTGGCCATGCACAGGTGGAGGAGGAGGCGGAGGCGAGGCGAGCGACGAACGGCGGTCCCGGTCCTTTTTCCGGGAGAACATGGTCACAGAGGAGGCGCGCGCGCGATGGAGCGAAGGGCTCGGGCGGTAAAAGCCGGAGGAGATGCTGCGCTACGACCAGGAGGGGCACACGCAAGGAAGGCCGAGTGTAGCTTCCGGAGATGCGGACGACCTATGCGTGTATCTCTGTCTGGAGGGAGCTGGAAGGAAGGGGTGTTAATGGCCGAGGAGGAAGGAGCTTGGAGCTGCTGCTCGCTGCTCGGCGGCGGCTTGTCACCCGCTGCGCGTCGCTGCTGACAAAGACAACCCTAACTTTCGGGCATCCGTGCCTCTACCCCCGGCCCGCAGTAGTCCGTTTGCCCCTGAACCATCGTACCCCAACCAGCCCGCCCTGATTTCAATCCATCAGCAGATCGTACTTCACCTCAGCTGGTCGCACGACCAAGGCAGCCTGTTCCCTGTGTCTCGTTCTGCCCTTGCCGGCGCCCTCTTTCTGTTCGCGGGTACCTGCGCCGCATCCCTTCGGTCGCCGCCAGCCCCTCTTCCCATCAGCTCGCCCCAACCCGCCGCAACCCTCCGCCCACCCGGCTTTCCCTCACCCGACCGAGGGGCTGCATCGCCTCCTCGGAGCCGGGATTCTTCTCAGCTGGACAGCTATGAACTCGATCGTCCACCTCGATCGGCTGATCACTCGCTCCCTCGGCCGGCCGCCCCCGCTGCCGCCTCTGCCGCCGCTCGCCTCGTTCGCAACCTCGCTGGACGGCCTACTCTCGACGTCGGCGGCGGCGGCGGTCGCGGTTGAGGGCAACATCACTGTCGGCAGCAGCAGCAGCTCACGCTCGGTTCCTCCGTCGCCGATTGCCCGACTCTCCGACCTTCCGCCCGTCCCGCTCCGACGGCGGGCGACTTCGAGCGCGCCCAGGCGCTCTCCTCCGCGCGACGACGGCGACGGCGGCGACAGCTCCGCGACCGACGAAGCTAGCTATCACCGTCGGTTCACCAGATTGCAGCATCAGCAGCGCCGAAGGCCCTCCTCCGTCGATCAGGCGGCGGTGCAGCAGCGCTGGCTCCCGACGCGTGTCCTCAGCCACCTCTGGGCCGTCCTCGTCGCGCTCGCCCTATGGTTCTCGAGTGGCAAGCGCGGCATGCTTGCTTTTGGCACGGCCAGTGGAGCTGGGGCACGTGGGAGGCCGAAAGGTGTCAGCGGTCGAAGACGGGCCTCGAAGACGGCGGCAGCAGCTGTCCTCGTCCGCCGACCCGAGCCGGCGAGGCGAGGCGACACCGACTCATCGATGGAGGCGGACCAAGCGAATGGGTTGTCTTCTCATGCCTCTATCCAGGCCCCTCGCCCCGTCGACGTTGAAAACGGGGTCTCGATCAGTCTTCCCCTGACGCCGGCCGACGAGAAAGAGAACAACCGCGAGGCACCGTTTCCCGACCCGAGGACGCAGGCAGTCGACCCTCGGACACAGGCCAAAGATCCGGCGACGGTCGCGCTGCGCTCGGCCGCTGCGGCCGTCGCCGTTGTACGGCCCTCGCTTCCGACCCCGAATCCGACGTTCGCGCTCCTCCCCCCACCGGCGGCGCCCGCCTATGAGAGCACTGCCTCAGACGAGGAGCGAACCACGGAGCCGAGGGCGGCCGTCGTTGCCGCTGCTGCGCCTCGCTCACGCCTGCTGCAGAACCCTCACGGGCAGACGACACTTCTTCGGCCGACGGCCCGACCCTCGTCCTCATCCCTCTCTCCACCGGGCTCATTTGACGCATCGACGTCGGTCGGCGGCGGCGGGCCCGCACTCCTTCCCAATCCAGCCTTGCGTAAGACGACGCCATTCCACAAGCCGAAGACGCTCATCCTCGATCTCGACGAGACGCTCATCCACTCAACCTCGCGCCCCATGGCGGCCGTTGGCCCTGGCGGGAGCGGTACAGGCGGCGGCTTTGGCCGCTGGGGTCGGGGGGCAAGCAGCGGCCGAGGTCGGGGCGAGGGACACATGGTCGAGGTCTTTCTCGGAGGCCGGAGCACCGTTTACCACGTCTACAAGCGGCCCTATGTCGACTACTTTCTTAAGAAGGTTCCGTCCCTTCGCCTTTGTAGGCAGCGAATCTACCTACGGGAGGGCTGAACTCCTGACTTCCCCTCGCTGGTCAGGTTTCGAGCTGGTATACTCTTGTCATCTTCACAGCCTCAATGCAGGAGTATGCCGATCCTGTCATCGACTGGCTTGACGGCGGCCGGGGCATGTTTGCCAAGCGGCTATTCCGCGACGTGCGTCCTCGTTCAACCGCCGACCCTCATGCGATTAATCACCCCGTCCTTCCGCTTACTGTTTCACTGACAACCACCCCTCCCTTTTCATCCGACTGGCGCTCGGGGCTTCTCTTCACGGCCCTCCAGTCCTGCGTTCAGCACACGAACGGGGCCTACATGAAGGACCTCGCCTGCATGGGCGAGGACCTCGAGTCGGTCGCCCTTATCGACAACTCGCCCATCTCGTATGCCTTGAATCAAGGTTCGTCCGCTGCTTCTGCCGCACTCCCCTCGTCCCTGCCTGACAGGCGATGGATCTCCCCCCTCCCCCCCCCTTCCCTCCTCCCCCTTGCAATCTCGGCCTCAGCGAATGGCATCCCCATCGATGGCTGGTTTTCGGACCCCAACGACCAAGCCTTGCTCGATCTTTTACCAGTACTCGACTCGCTTCGCTTCACAGGCGATGTCCGACATGTCCTCGGCCTCAGGGGCTTCTAGACCGTCCATTCCCAGTTCTCTTCATGGCTTTGCCTTCGTATCTGGCCTCAGAAAGACTGTTTTAAGGGACAGCGGCCGTCATCCATGCCTCAAGAGAGTTCTCGGGTGATGATGCGCGACGTGCTTCATGGATCGAAGCCCCGTCTGCGAAAGGTCGTTGTAACTTCCGAGAGCCCTCTCGAGACTTGCATACCCCTTAACGCCGGTCCCCGTTGGGGTTTTGACCGTTGACCGCGCCGGCGAGGGCACCGAGCACGTCCTGGACGTTCGCTCCACCGAGAGCGCCCTTGAGCTGTTCGACGACGTCACCTCCCCCGGCGGCACCGCCGACGATCTTGCTGAGGAAGTCGGCGACGCCATCCGAACCGGCCGCTCCGGGCTCCTGGTTCGTCGCGCCGGTCGCAGAGTTCCACAAATCAGCGAGTGGATTGGCGGCGGTGTTGGCCTTCTTGGCAGTCTTGCGCGAGCGGGTGCCGTAGGCCGGCGCGTAGTCAGCCGTCTCGCGCTCGCGGCGCTCGCGCGCCTTCTCGCCCGCTTGGCTATTAGGGAAGAGCCAGCCGGCGGCCTTACGAACGTTGTCGCCCGTCTCTCCGCCGACGAACATCGAGAGCCAGTAGAGGGCCGAGCCGCCGAGGCCGCCGAGCGCCCCCGCAGAGTGGACGATCGTCGACAGCGAGCTCTGAAGCGACCGCGCCGGGTCGGAAGAGGTGCACGCCTGGTAGATAACGCCGATGACAGCCGCAAGCGAGCCCCACTTGGCAAAGAAGATGGACGACCTGAGAAAATCACCTGGGTGTCAGCGAATGTTAGGATCGGGAGTGAATGGCACGCGGGAGAACGCACCGGTAGGCGACCCGGAGCGTCCGCAGCATCGAGGTGGCGGCGAAGTAGAGGCCAATCAAGCTGACTAGCAGCGGCGTCTGGGCCTTGAGAAAATCGAGGATAGGGCCATGCGATTTCCCGCTGCCGTCAGATTGAAAGGAGCGGAGAAAGTTGGCGGCATGCGGGGCGATGGGCGCCGGCAAGAAGCTGCAGGCAGCTGAAGGGAGGAGGATCCGGCATGAGAGGGTTGCGCGAGCGTGAGCCGACTGATCATTCGACTCGCCGAGCGGCACTAGAGGATGCACTGCTGGGGTACGCACCTTGGATGGCAAAGTCCATGTTCTGGGAGGATGACGGGCGGTGAACCTTTCGATGGCGAAGGGGAAGTAGTTGGAGGGCGGAGGGACGAGGTCGGCTAGGCGGCCAACGCACAAGGGGCGGGGCGGGCGGGACGCGAGGTTGATGACGCGGGTCGCTCGCCAAAGCACGAGTACTTGTGACTGCACGTATCCATCCACCACCAATGCACAGGCATGCAAAGGAGACGCAGATGAGCCTGTACCTTGTCGGCGAGATCCCCTAACAGGCGCATGGTCTCTTTGCAAGTCGTGGGGTGATATATGATACGGCAACGAGTAACTCCTTTTCTCCACGACAAACCCTCACTGCGTCCCGCCCTCGGCCAACTGCTGACCATAGCCCTCCATCGCCTGCATCATTTCGATGCCGTAAACGAACGCCGGGTCGAGCCCTTGCTGCTGCTGCTGTTGCTGCTGCTGAACAGCTCCACCGCTGCCGGATGCACTGATTGCGAGGGAGGGCGGCAGCCCGAGCTTGCGCCGAACATCGTCGGCTCGCTCCGTCGGCTGACCGAGCCAGACCGGGTCAAACTCCCACGGCTCGAGCGGGAGATCTGCGAGCGAGGGGACGGGTAAATCACGCAGCGGCTTGAGCTTGAAGCGCTTGAGAGCTGGCGCGGTGTCTGGAGGGCGGCACATACAGCAGTCGTCAAGGGCACTTAGCACTCAGATCAAGACGCTTTAGGTCCTCGTCGGACGCTGCAAGCCACGCACAAAAGTTCCCCTTAATTGCCTTAGCCTGGAGACTGGCAATGTCGTCTAAGTTGCCAAAGATGTCGGTGAGCTGGGGACATCAGGAGGAGAAGGCGAAAATCTAGTGTCAATCTCGGCTCTGGTGGACGCCGATGGCATGTGGAAAGTCGCTGATGCAAACTGCGGACGCACACGCTCACTCCGCCAGCGTGGCGTCCGAATCTCGAGAACCTTCTCGCCTTTGCCCTTATTGAGATCCGGATTGGGGTCGCGACCGCTAAGCCGCTCCCACTCGCCCTCGGGTAAGCGGCCGTGCTCGAGTCCGGCGTCGTCTCCCTCGGACGAGCACTCGGACGACATATAGTCGAGCTTGAGGATATGCGGATGTGGCTCCTGGCTGTATATCGAGGCGTACGTGTCGTCCAGCGCGGCTTTCGATCGCTTTTTCTGCTTCTGTTATGGGTCGAAGAGGCAGCCAGGGCGGGCTTAACAGTTGCCGAGGTGACAGCCTGATGCAAGCCAAGGTAACGGATTACACGTACGAGGTCTTTACGAGCCCATCGGCGACCGCGCTTGGCGTCAATGATTGCCTTTTGGATCGCCGCCGGGTCCGTCTGCGACACCCACTTCTTAGTGAAGTTGGAGAAGGCGGTCCGGGCTGCCTTGAACGCCAGCTCAAAGTCGAGGTCCTCGGCCGGAATCAAAGCCCGGACATCTTTGGTCGTAACGGGCGGTACCGATCGGAGTGCTTGCCAGCCGTCATTGATGACAGCCCGAGCAACGCCTTCGAGCCACTGGGGGCGCACGGTACGGGGAGGGGCACGCATCGGTTAGTAACAAGACGAAGCAGCATGTGGGGCGCTTCAAGGACGTACAGTCTTATTTGCCTCATTCTTGACGCCAGCCTTCCAGTCCGGCCGATGGTAGATGCGCGAACCTCCTAGGAAGGCAGGGTCAGCCGGTCCAGGCTGGGGGTCGTGCGGCGACGGGAGACGCTCATCGGCACCGACGCCCATGAGCTCCTTCATCCGGTCGCGAATTGCCTTCTGCTCCCGGGCAAGGTTGGGACACCCACTCAATGTCAGTGTCAGTATCCATTCGGGGCTTAGCACACTCTTGCAAATCGCACGGGACAATGCGAGATTGCCGACGCCCCGAAGCACCGGGAACTTGACTGGGAGGCTTAGGACGTACATTGAGTGCGTGATGGCGCGGTGTCGTCTCTCGTTTGCCGGTGAGGGCGTTGCGCTTACGCTTCTCCTCCTCGTCAGTTTCATCGACCTTCTTGGCCCGCCGCCCGCCGGCCTTTCCGGCTCGCTTAGCACCAGCCGCCGAGGTCTCGGCGACGAGGCCGCCTGTGATGCCGGCCGGAGGGGCAGCCGAGGTATAGTAGTCGGGCTGGGGCGGGCCGATGCCGTGCCCGTAGGCCGACTGATTGCCGCTGTCAAGACCGCCAACGGACGGAAGAGAGTGCCGAAGTGCCCGCCGGAGCCGCTTAATCTCGCGCCGGAGGTAGGCGACGTCTTGAATATCGTCGACGTCAGCATCGTTGCCATCCGACTCGGTGCCGCCCGTGCCGTCGTCACCTGCGTGAGAGCCAGTAAAGGTGTCGTATGGCCGTTTGTTCAGCGCAGGGTCAAGCGGCTGCTGCTGGTGAAGAAATTGGCCGTTGCGAGTGCCCGTCAAGGCGCCGGCCGACGCGTACGACTGCTGATGGGGGCTCTGAAGCTGCTGAGAGCCGTCGAAGGTGCTATAGTCGGACGCGAGATGCTGTTGCTGTTGACCGGGCCCGTGCGGCTGCGCGAGGTGCGAGGAGGTGCCGCCAAGCTGGCTGACGCCTCCAGTGGTGCTGCTCTCAATTGCCCCGTCCCCCGGTTGGAGGCCAGGCGAGGTGAAGGCAGCGTACGGGTCGAAAGCCTGACTGGCCATCACCGCTGATTGTTGCTGAGATCCAGCCGCTTCGATACCACCGCCGCCGGATCCTACGGTATCGAGCTCGGCCGCAGCGGCCGGAACTAGCGGCGGTAGCGAGGCCCCTGACACCGAGCCGGCCGGGGCAAACTGGAAGTGCGAAAGGATCTGACTCGCCTGGATGTCCTGGATCGAATGCCCGCCTGGGACCCCGCCAACGGTCGCTGCCGTTGGCGACAAGGGGTGAGAGAACTCGAGGTGATGGCCGACGTCGTCGGCCCCGCCGGTGGCGGCGGCCTCTTGCTGAAGCGCCGGGTCGAGCAAGCCGTCAGAGAGCGACATGGCGGACTTGAAAGCGCGCGAGCTGCCAGCCTATGTAGGGCCGTGCGCGGATTGTTGCGCGAGATGGTCCGGCGCTCTCGGGAAGGGGCACGGCGGTTCAGGGGTTGTCGCTCAGTGCCAGGGACGGCGGCCTCGAGGCTGGGGTCCGAGGAGGCGAGGGCTGCAGCGGAGGCGGTCCCGGCAGGTCCAATGCGCTTAGGCAGGATTATGATGCTACATCGCCCCTTTCTGCCATCAGCTGAGCTCGCCCTTGTCGCAACCTCTCAATTGCCTTGGCGCCCCCACCTTCATCTGACCTGAAACTGAGAGCTGAGAGGGACTATTTGTGTACTGGGGGCTGACTTCGCGGGCGCGTCTGACAGGCTCTGAGGAGGACTTTCTGTCAGCAACGAAGGAGTCGTTTTGCTAGCCGACCGCTCGGAGAACCAGCGTTATGCTGATTTCCATCGCTCGATCCTTGTTACATCGTCATGATCCATACAGCAGGTCGCTCCGCAGAATCCATTTGACACCCTTGAGCACCGGGGCGCCCTCATGCCGCATGCACGAGCTGCCGTGTCGGTGAAGCATTGCCGCCCCGCGTTCCGGTCGGACTGCCAGCGTCTCGCCCTTCTTGCCCGGGAGATGGAAGATGGTCTCGCCGCCCTCCACCGGAGCGCCCTTTTCGTTGAGATAGATGAGAAGCGTCCATTGCGTAAAGAGCTTCGGGTCCACCGGCGATGGTACCGACTCGTCGTAGTGCTCGCCGAAATACTGACCCTCCTCGTACTTGTAGACTCGCACATTCTCAAGCAGGCCCTTGGGCGTCGGCAGCTTCGAGCCGCGCTTTGGATGCAAGGGGTCCGATGGCCAGTCGGCGACAATCTTGTCAAGCCCGGTCGATGTGTAGAGATGCTGCGCGAAGTCTGGGGCGAACGTCGAGAAGCGGGCTGCGGGCAGGGCGACCGTCAGTGAACGAGACATCGCAAGAGACTGTGCAAACAGGGGCCACCATTCGTGCGCTTCGCCTCGCCTCGCTTGGCGGGCGGCGAAGGAACCAGAAGAGGTGTGATGGTCTTGTTGAAGAACGAAAGGAGCGCCTCGATGTCATGCTCGTGAAGGAAGTGCTGCGGGCGGCAAGTAATAACAGCTCGCTCAGTTCGCTTCAATCCCAAGCGAGCTCCGACTATCAGATGAAGCAACCTACCCGTATGACTACGATTTGGTCCTCTAGCAAGTTATCAACCGTGCGGTTGAAGTGCGGCTTGGTCGAGAGCGTTGGCCAAGGAAGGGCGGCCGAAGGAGCGGGAGGCGCCCCGGCCCTTGAGCCGATCGACGCCTTGGATCCTTTTACGCTGAGCCTGGGCGCCATCTGTACTGACAAGGCAGGTTGGGGTCTGATATCAGCGTGTGAACTTAGTCTTCTTCAGTCTCGGGGAAGTCGGTAAACGGACAGAGTTGCTGACTGAAATTATCTGAATGGCTGTCGAGGGGTCGGAGCCGGGCGGTCTTACTACTGCCCGCCCGACGGCCACCTCGCCTTGCGACCTTGGCAGACGGCTTCCTCCATCCGCCCTTGGCGACGTTGTGCAACGCGGAGGGAACGCAAAGCTCATCAGCATGCCACCCGTTCGCTCTTTGCCCCGGTCGGTGACGGTCTTTCATCCGGCGCCTTACGCTCTGCCGACCGGCTCCTCGCTTGAGGTCGAGATGCCACTGCCTCTCGTCCCGACACCCTCTGCCCATCCTTCGTCGTCGCGAGGCGGCTCCTCGGTCAGCGGCCAGATCTCATCAGAGCGAGTGCGAGCCGCTGCGCGGAAGCTCGCCCGGAAAGAGGGCCGTATCTTTGTTGACGAAGGCGAGCTCAACGCTGGCGTGATGGGCCGGGGCGGGCCCGGCGAGGTCTCGACAATCAAGGTGTGCATGGCGGACATCCACAAGGCAAGCGCTGAACTCGTCTCGCTGACCTCGGTTTGCACTGCTTCCTCTGCTCGTCCTCTGACAGAGTGTCAAAGGTGCTCAAGACTGGAACCGCCTGCTGTGCTGGGCCCGGAAGCGACGTGGCCCGCAGTGGGATGCTTGCAGTACGTCGTGTGACCAGCCCATCCTGTGCTGATAGTCGCTGAGAGCTGACATCCCGGGCCGATATCATCAGCTCAAATGTATCACGTCGACTACCTCTCGCCGGAGTACTACAACCCCCCGGCACCGCTCAAGGCGGCCTCGCGCGGGGCCTCGCGACCTCCAGCTGTCGTGCGTAGATTCCTCTCACAGCAGAGGTGGCTGCACTGCGGTCCGCTTCATCACAGCTCTGACTTGCTGAGCTGTATCCTCAGGCGGCCATTGCACAAGCTGGCTATCCAGCTCAGCAGCAAAACACTCCCGTCATCCAGTCGACAACGTCGGCTAACCGGCCGTCGCGCCGCAAAGCCCGTGGCGACTGATACTCGGCCGCGATTCGCGCCGGCGGCTCACTCGGCCGAGCCGGTCGCTTTACTTAGGGGCGATCAGCCTGCCGGGTTGTGCAGTCACCCCGCTTCGATGCAGGACGAGAGACGCCGGCGGCCATGGGGGATCCGAGCTCGCATATGCGGACTTTGGCCAGAGGACTCATTTGACGACCATTTCATGACCCGTTATCATAGGATGGGATGCGGCCCTGTGTAGTCAGCGTCGGTAATGCAGTGAGCAGGGGAGCGCCATTGCTGATCGAGGTCCAGGTGGCGCGAGTGATTTTGGCTGCGCGGCCGTTTGAGTTCGTCGCGTCCGCTCCAGCCCGCGACCCTCCGACCAGCACCTGATCATTCTTCTCATTCTTCTTCCCACCGACCTTCAAGTCCAAGCGGACTGCCCTCCTCAGCTGGGAGGAGACTTCGCACTAGCTCAGCGGCTTTCTATTACTGGCCCCAAAGCGACGTCAACAAGCCCGCAACGGACGTTCTCGGGCCCTCCTCTCCTCCCTTCACTCAACAAGGGGTTGCCTTCCGCCTGGCTAGCCGCCCTCCTTCTCTCCAGTGACGCCACCACTGAGAGAACGAGAAGCTCTGCACTCTTCCGGCCACACTGCCAACATGAATCCTCAAACTGCCATTCTTTACAACTCGCCGGCGCTGCATGCCTGTGAGCTCGCGAGCACCTCCTTTCTCCGCAGCAGCCCGCATGGCACGCTGACCCGGCTTTCTTTCACGCCATGCCCTATCAAAGTGCAGCGTAAGCAGGTGAGTGGGCGCGACAAACCTGGAGAACCGAGATAGCCTGATGAGATGCTTACACGAATCTATAACTAGCTCGTCAGCCTGTGCAAACGCTACCGGATCAAAGCCTCCGGCAAGAACATCGACCTCATCAGCAAGCTGCAGGCATTGTCAGTCGCGCTCAGGATGCTTCTCTTGGATGGTCGATGTCTGATCATGCGTTGATTTTTATCTCTGCTCTCAGTGGAGAGCAGCTTCCGAAGGATGCTCGCATTGACCCACAGTTTCCTCTCGACTCGTACGTTGAAGACAATTGTCCTGCCCCGGCCACCTCGTCGCCGGTCAAGCCCCCTCGCCCGAGCGAGCCCTGGTCGGTGCTTGACGGAGAGTCAGCCGCTGCCGATGCCGAGGACGTCATGGTCGTCGACGACGACACGATCAAGGGGCGGATGGGATGGAAAAGCGCAGAGAACGGCGGAAGCGAGCTCGGCGAGTTTGGCATGCCCCGGAGCATCAGTCAGTGGCTTCAACAAACTGCGGCTGCTCGGCGGCTTTCCATCTGATGCCTTCTCTTTTGTCAACAGGCGCAACATCGCTCTCACGGTCAACGAGCAAGAAGCTTAAATCCTTCCTCTCTGGCTCGCTCTCGCGCAAGGCCGTCGGATCTATCAAGACTTCAAAGTCTGCGCGAGAGGGACTCAATGCAGACACATTTTTCGATACGGCTACTTGTTCACTCGCTCCTCAGTCGCCTGAGCCCGGAGTGGCTCGGGCGATGCGGCCTAGCATCGCGGGCGAGGAGCCGACGATCCGCATGCTTCGGGCTTCTCCTTCAGCCTCCGAATCGCTTTATCCGGAGCTGCCGAGCATGCAGGTCAAACGTCTTGCTCCGGCAAAAGCTGAAGAACAGATCCCTGGCGGGTTTCCGGCAGTCAGCTCTGACTCAGGCTCAGCCGCAAATGCTCTCGAGCCGCCACGCTCCCCAGCACCGTTCGTCTTCGGCTCGCCGATGCCGTCCCGCCAGGCTTTCAACTTCCGTAGCCCCCATGCTGCAACTCCTGCGCTCAACTTTTCGTCTCTCGCTGGGTCATCTGGTGCTCCGCCCGCCCGGCCTCAGAAGCCGCGCGACATGCGTGCGGTCATGGAGGAAGAGATGCGCGAGCTGATGGCCAAAAAGGGCGTCCTCGACCTGCCACCGCCTGAGCCAGTCGAGAACCTCTTCAGTCGTGAGGTCCTGAACAGCCTTGGCGGTAAGAAAGTAGTCAAGAAGCGCCGCTTCGACGACATCCACGAGAAGGAGTTTTCCAAGTGCGTCTCTAGCACATCCAACGAAATGCCTCAATACTTCGTGGTTGTGTGACTGACTCGCGTTACTGTCATACGTCTAGAATGCCGTCCATCCTCGACCATCCTAGTGCCCGTCGGATCGGCGCCTCAACAAAGTCCATCAAACCCAAAATCGCTGGTGTTCGGCTTTCCTCGACGGCGACGCCTCGCCAACCCAAGCAGAACAAGCCCGCTGTCGCCACCTCCGTCGCGACTCCGGCCACGGGCTCGCGCCGTGTTTCAGCTTTACCGAAAAGTGCGGCCGGCCGCATCCTGCCTACCATACGTCCTCCATTGTCCACAGCACGGTCGCAGCCACCATACAGCGAGGCTTCGGAAGGCGGACGGGTCACAAAGAAGGTGAAGACCGACCCCCCCCACCCTGGCACAATCGCTCTTCCGCCGCCGAAGCCAGCCGCTACACTATCTCAAACCTTGCCGGAGAGCGTCAACGTGATCACAGCGCTGCCAAAACCCAAGTCGTCGCGCTTCGGCTTCCTTGCTCAGGGCATGGAGAGCGTTAAGACGTTCGCATCTGGCCTCGCCAAGTCCAATGCCGGCCCATCACTGAATCTGACCGTCTCCTCCATGTCGCGCTCGACATCGACACCGGCTGTTCACAGGCTGTCGTACAAGGTCACGTCAGCCGCCTCCGTCCCAACGGCCTTCCCACAGACGTCGTTTGCCCCCGCGCGATTCGGTTTCGGTCAGAAGGAGGAGAAGGGCACAGCAACGGCGGGCATGACGCGGTCAGAGTCTTTCTCGACACGGCCCGGCTCCACGTTGCTCGCACCGACAGTGTCGTCGCTCGCCAGGCAAGCGGCCTCCAATGCCGTTATCAAGCCCTCCGCTGCGAAGAAGCCTCCGAATCTGCCAGCTCGGTCGTCGATGGCGAGCACGCGCCTCCCTCAGCCTGTCGTGACAGCTCAAGCTAATGGAAAGCTCTTCCGTGCGGCCGACGATTCTAAGGCTGGTCATCCCAGTAACGCTTTGACGCCCCGTTCAGTCGTCGCGGCCACGAGGCCGCTTGCCGTGTCGCGTCCGTCTATCTCAAACCCTCCGGCCTCGTCAAAGACGCCTGTCAAGCGCGGGCCGCAATTTAAGGCGCGCGTTGCCTCAAAACTGTTGTCCCAGCGGACCGCGGCCGCTTCCGGCTCGGGCGTACGCCGTCCATCACTGGCTGGAGGCTCGCGCACACCAGGCAAGCAGCGCTCATCAGTCTCGGCCTCGCTCATCCAGAAGCAGGCGGCGACGCCATCTGGCCTGCACGTCCGCGCTGGCGCAATCGCTGCCCGCAAGAAGGCGCGCGAGAGTGTTCCAACGACGAGCGCCGCCTCGGCCGCGCGGCGGCACAGCCTCGTTGAGGGGCTCAAATCCCGCGGCCGGACCAGCGAACTCATCAGAAGCAAGCCATCAATGATGCACACGCCGAAGAAAATCATCCCTAAGGCACCGACGACGCCGTTCTTCCCCACCGTCCCGCTTGGTGGAATCGCCGAGTAAGGCCATCTTCACTCGGCTGCGTTTCTCTACAGCCTTCACTGTTGCTACCTCGGCTCGTCACAACCCTTCCCCATCACTGGCCTATCTGTTACCTTCTTCTCTTCTCTTCTTTCGATCACGCCGGCCACCGATCACTCTCGATCTTGACCCGCATGCGACGCACCCTTCCTCGACCTTTTGATGCAATACCCTCATGACGCCCTTCTTTCTAGTCATGTTCCTTCTCGAGACAGAGTGGAGGTTAGATTGCAGAGATGGTTCAAGGGGTTTGCGACGGGTAGTACAGGTGAGCGAAAAATGAGCGGGATCATGTGTGTGAGAGGCAGAGAATGCTTTACAAAAGTGGATGTTGACGCAAAATGGGCGAGAGAAGGGCCCGTACGACCCGCAGCCGGTCTACAGTGGACAGCGGGCGGCTGGAGATGCAAAAAGCTTACCAAAAAATCTCTGCCAAAACGTTGATTGTCTTAAGGGAAAGAAGAAGAAGGATGAGAATGGGTCAACTGCGGATGTGGTGTTTGACAATCAAGAGTGAACGCACCATCGCGATGGCATAGAAGCTGATGAGGAAGGCGCCCCACTTCTTAGTGATTCGGTAGCCGTTGTACGGCACGAAGACTGGCAAAGGGGTGGGAGATTACAGGTCAGTCATCGGCTCAATGTGCGAGCAAGCCAGCGACACCAACGCGCACCAAATGTGATGGCAAGGATGGCGAGCAGGCTAATCTCGGACGTGACGAGCGACGACGAGATCTCAATCGGATACGCCCGACCCGTCGTAAGCGTGACATAGGCGCCGGACAGGCCGATGCCGAGCAGGATGTTGAGCATCGGCCCGCCAAAGCAGGCCGAGAAGGCCATGATCGGCGAGAAGGTCGCGATCGAGAGGTCGGCGACAAGGTCGGCCGTCGAGTTGCCAATCGCAAAGACAGTCAGGCCGACGATGGCATCCGAGAGGCCGAGGAGCTCGGCCATGACCGTCAGCGAGTTGACCACCTCATCGGCGAGTGCCATGATCCAAAAGATCGAGACGGCAAAGCCGGCGAGGCAGCGGGAAAGCCGGAGAGCCGGGTGCCGACCGTTCGAGACGAAGAGGCACACGCAGAGGGCGGCCGCGGAACCAGCGGAGAGGACAGCGACGAGGGGTATCCATGACAGCTTGCCATCCTCGGGTGGAAAGACGACAAGAATCGACAGGAGCGGACCGACTGCGAGGCGGAATGGCCGGCGTCAGTCAGGGAGTAGAGAAAGAAGCTAGCTTTAGGCACAACACGAACAGATGCACTGGGCTGCAAGTAACCATTTGTTGAAGCCGAGTGCGACGTCGGCACAGTCCTCCTCGCAGCACATTTCGGCCTCGGTCTCGCCACTGACGGCCTCATCTTCCTCAGGGGTGCTCGCCGTGGCGAGCGTTTCAGGTCGAACGTCGTCGGTGAGTGAATACCCGTGGGGGAAAGTGACTTGCGGCAGCGGATCCGAATGCGTTTCGCCTCGGCTGTGATGGAAGCCCTCATGATGCGCCTCATGGTGAGGGTGTGGCGTTGAAGGGTTCTCGCCAAGGTCGAGCAGCCGGCCGTGCATGATCTCGGCCGCTAGCTCCGCATGGTGATTGTAATTGTGCTCGTGCAGTCGATCGCCCGAGGCAAGCAAGGTCTCCTTCGTCGACTGTCCGTCCACGTCCTCAGGGCTGAGCGTTGAGTCCGTCTCAGTCCGGTTGTCGTCGCCTCGATCGTCGACGACGCAGACGGTGACAGTCAACGCAAAGATAGCCGGGACGGCGAGGACCGAGAGGAACTTGCCGACGAGCGACTTCCGGCCAAGCTGCTGGAGCGAGGGGCAAAGGGTGTGGTAGGTTAACCGGGCGAGGTGGAGTGCCCGCCGGCGCTTGGAAGGTCGTGTCTGCAATTGTTTCGACTTGAAAGAAGTGGCCGGAATGGATGGCAGCAGGACAGCCGGAGGTGTTGACGAAGTCGAATGAAGGACAATTGTTGGTGCTGATGGAGCGAGGGGGGAGCTCGCCGGCGGCCCATAGTGGGCTGCAGAGCTCGCCGAGCGAGCGCGTCCTACGTTGCCGACGAACGAAGGCGAAACAAGCGACGGTCCGGGGCGGACAGTACCGGCGCTCGAGTGCCCCGAGCTAGCAGGGACGAAGCCGGCGCCGGGCGCTGTCGCTTGCTCCCACGGGTTGATCTCGCTGGCGAGCGATAGCTGACTCGCGGCGCCAGGCGCGGAGAGCGCAGTACCGGCCGACACCAGCGCGCCGGCGAGCGTCGGTGAAGGCAGAGCGGGGGCGGCTCGTCGGCTTAGTGCAGGACTCCGGAGCGCTTGACCGGCACTGATGCTCCCTCCCGGGCCGATGCCGCCAGCCCCACCTCCAAGGCTCCGTGATCGAGAGTGAGAGGGGTGGCCTCCGTGATGTCGGCCATGGCCGTGGGGGTGCGGGGCGTGAGCGTGATAGTGCCCTCCACCGAAGGGTGAGCCTCCAGCGCCGAGGTTCTCCTTAAGCGCTTCGAAGGGGCTGGCGACCTCGCCTCCATCGGCGCCGTCGAGCAGCTCAGCCTCATCCGCCTTGAGCGCGTTGACGAGGTCACGGAATTCGACGGCGCCAAGGAGGGAAAAGGTTGACCGACGGACGTCAAACGACATCTGACTTGCATTGGACGACCGACGTGAGCGGCTCCGATGGTGTCCGCCGCCACCCGAGCGGGAGGGTGCCCGGCCGCCCGCGGTCGGTCGAATGGGGTGGCCAGGCGTCGCAGTGCGCGAGCTGGAGCCGGTCGAGCCGGCCGAGCGGATCGATAACTGCGAGAGTGTAGGTCGAATGATTGGACGAGGCCTATTGGTACCATCGGGCGTCGGCGGCTGGAGGAGGTCGCCGCCCGGGCCGTTGAAAGAGACGGCCGACAGCGAGATAGGCCGCTGTGGAGGCGGCGAGCTGGAGTCGACCTCGGCGGCGTCCAGATTGAGGAGGTCTTCCTCATCGTGATACGCTAAAGCAAACCGAGCGAATGATCAGCAAGGGCTCAATAAGAGGCTCGCAGCACATGCAAAGCAAAATTGGCGATGGACACACCCTCCTCCTCGTTGAACAACCTAGCGTCTTCACTGCCGTCGCCCGCCTCGAGATCGTCGTCCTCCCCGAGCCTGATCTGGCCCGTACGACGCTCGCGCCAGCGGATGAAGTAGCCGCCGCCAACGACGCCGGCGACGTACGTGCCGTAGAGGCCGACCATCGTGCCCGCCTCCCAGGTCTGGAGCGCGCCGTCACGCATGACGAGCAGGAGCAGCGCGACGGCTGCGAGCGCAAAGCCAACGTCGCGGAGGAATGGACCACGATGGACGGTGAAGGGCTGGATAAGGGCCATTGAGCCGACGACGACGGTGACGATGAACATGGCCGCGCCGAGGAGCTCGCCGACCGCTAGACTGCCCGAGTCGGTCGTAAAGCTCGCATAGGTCGAGAAGACGTCGGGCGAGCCGTTGCCGAAGGCAAGAAGCGTGACGCCGGCCGTATTGTCTGAGAGGCCGAGTGTACCTGCTAAGGATGCCAAATTGGGGACAAGGTAGTCGCCCGAGACAATCCCGAGCGAACCGAGGAGGAGAAGTGTGTAAACGAGTAGGCCGGGGAGGAGCAGCCACCGCGCGCTCCTAGGCGCGTCGTCAGGCTCGGGTGGATCCGGAAAGGGGAAAGTCCGGCGCACGAGGCCTGTACCTTCAGGCATTGCCGCTGTTGCACGCCAGGAAGGGCCGATGACAGCCTGCAAGGGCGACGGCCAGCGCCGTCGGCCGTCGACGAGCGCCTGAAGCCGCGAGGTCTTGACCGGCGTGCCTGCCGGCCGGCCGGCGAGCAGGCAGACGTTGAGAACGACGACGAGCGCGAGCACGAGCCAGATGGGCGGCCGGCGACCGAGACGAGCCATAACGGCAAAGACTTATCGTAGGTAAGTCAGATAGAGGAGGGGGCGGTCGAATGGAAGGTCGAAGCGAGTGAGTGGGCGGGACGCCGGCATCATCGCCCGGGCTGTGCCTAACCCTAACCCAATTGGCGCGCAGCGTGCAAGGAACGCCAAGGTTCCCACAGGCCGGCCGCGACGCGCGACCTCCCTTGCTCCTCCTCTGAGCTTCTCGCCCTCCCTCAGTCTGCGCTTTCTCTGTCCCGATGGACGCCTCACTCTCGGCCGTCGGCCTGCGCAGTGAGCGATCGCAGATCTCGTATGTCTCGAAACCACTCTGCTGATCTCCCTTTGACCGGCTCACCCTCGCCAGAGCTCTCGCGCTCCCTCGCTTGCCTTGCCCGCTTCGGCGAGACTGTGACCCTGCTCGCCCTCCCGCATGAGCTCGTCCTGACGACGCTGAGCCCAGCTAAATCGGCGCACGCCAAGGTCGCTTTCGGTGCAGACTTCTTTGTCGAGTGGAGCTTACTCAGCCGCGTGCCCAGGAGGGGCGTGACGTGCGATCTCAACATCAAGGCGAGTCCAGGTTGCGTCCGATCGCCCGCCGTTGTGCCCGTACCCGGGGAGGTTAATACCTATACTGATATTCACACTCCCTCTCCTTTCATACATGCTGACTGTACCCCTACAGGCCCTCCTCGGCGTCCTTCGCATCCGCGCGGGTGAGAAGCTTGAAGCGTGCGAGCTGAGTCTCCGCGACGAGGAGCAAATGGTCAGCGCTGGGGCTGGTGGCGGCCGTTCGCGTCGGCCGCCTCAGCATAAGCGGCGACGAACAGAGGGCGCTAGCAGTGGCGACGACGAAGGCGATCGCGACGATGGTGAAGAGGGTGAGAAGGAAAGGCCGGACGGTCAGAAGGTCGAACAGCCGCGATTCTCGGTCCGGTTATCGTTTCCAGGTGCGTTTTCAGAGTGTTTAGAGCATTACCAACCGCTGCAGTCGTCGCCACCTGCCCTCTCGTCTACCCTGAAGGGCGCAGACTAGATCAGGGCAGGCAAATACGTCGTCCGAGCTGACTCAGATCCATCCTGCATGCTTCTCCGCAGGTTTTGTCAAGCACCACGCGCTTCAGATCGCGACTCCTCCCGGGCACGGCGTCCCGAACCACCAGGCGCTCGAGTCGACCTTCACCGCTTCGGCCCGGGACGTCGGCGAATGGATGGAGGCCTTTCCTGCCTGGGGCTCGGGTGCTGCAGCCAGTGGAATTGGAGGCGGAGGGGCAGGAGGTGGACTGGGCAGCGGGTCGAGCGCAAAGGAAGAGTTCCTCGCGTGGGCGTTTGACAAGGATGGTGTGCGCATTTCAACATGGGCAGGTGCGTTCTTTCCTCTGCTCCTTATCAAAGGACTTCAGCGCCGACGCTGCCATTTGATCTCGTCCATGCGCCCTCTCGCAGCAACCGCCCGTCAGGACCAGCTTGCGACCGCCTTTTTCGTCCCGGCCGATGCGTTCGAGAGCTTCTACCTCTCGCCAACCTTTTCCGCGTCTGCTGAACGCGACCACGTACTTGGCTTTCCGATGCGCGAATTCAAGGTGCGTGGCCTCTTGCGCTGTTTGCAGACTCCCGAAGATTGCGTTGATGAGCTCACCTGCGTGTCACACTGTCCGCGCAGGCCGTCACCCTTCTCGCCCAGAGCCTCAACCTGCCAATCCGCGTCAACTTCAAGCAGCCCTACCAGCCGCTAGCACTCAGCTTGCCGTCGGCATCTGGACCGGACGACGACTTGCTTGCGTTTGAGTTCCTCATCATGACGCGTGACGTGCCGGCCTCGGCGGCGGCAGCTGGCAACGGCGGCGGCGGACGGCGGAGCGAGGCAGCCGCTGCGGCACCCAAGGTTGAGCGCTCGAACAGTCAAGGCGCGCGGGCGAGTGGTTGTCGCGGCGATGTAGACGGTCCCCGAGCGTCAAGCAGCGCTGGCCGGCTGACACAAGGCGCCCGGCGTCTCCGACTCGGACCGAGCGTCGAGCCGAGCGGGAGCGAGCCAAGCGTCAATGGGGGCGGACGAGTGGGAACAACTCACAGCCAGAGGGATGTCTCAGATGTCGAGCTGCCCCCTGTTCACAAGAAAGGGTTCGACGACGGCGACGACGACCAAGGAGGTAACATGGACTACCACTTCGAGTCTTCAGCGACTCGTCGGCAACACGATCCGACCTCCGCGGACATTACGTTCTCGCATCCTCTCGCACACTCGACTGCCCGGCTACACCAGCCAGCGACGGGGACGCTTGCAGAGCCCCTCTTCTACCCTGGCCCGGCCTCGCAGCAACCTCTTTCGCAGCAGACGCAGAACCGGCCGTTCGCAAGCCAGCTGACGCAGGCCGAGCTCGAAGATCTCGGCCTGGGAGGACTCGATGGGCTCGACTTCGATATGGCCGACGACGATGGTGATGGATTTGGCGGCGGCGGCGCAGGCAAGCCAAGGGTCCTTGACAGGCCGGAAACAGAGCCAGTCGTGCCAACTCAAACGGACGACCAGGCGGAAGGGACGCAGATTGCTCCGACTCAGGTCGAGGGCGTCGGCCGAGCGTTTGTCAGTTGCCTCCTGCACGCCTCGTTGCTGGAAGCCCTTATTGACTCTCACCCTCCGCTCCGTGTCAGATCCGCTTCGAAGGCGGCGAGTCGGACGAGGACCTCGACGAGGCGAATGTCGTTGGCGCGGCAGCGAGCGAGATGGACGATGGGCTGGTGAATCTCGTCGGGGCGGACGAGGAGGAGACATACGAGATGAGCGCGAGTGTATGAGGGCGGCGCTTGAGCTTTCCCTTTCTTTCTCTGCCACCACCGCCGCCCGCTTGCGATCATCTTCTGCCCCGAAGCCGAGCTCAACCGGAAGATCTCAAGGTTCAGACGAGGCAAAGGATTACAAGGTCGCTTGAGAGCGCGGCCGAGGGCGGAGTAAAAGACGGATGAGGGGAGATGCGGAGATGCGAGCGACGCCGATGGGAAGAGAAGACGGCGCAAGCGGGGCTGGCGCGGGGAGGGGATATAGTGTGATGCGATCCTGGTGACCCTACTTCCGGAAGAAGTAAAGTTTCGTGAAAGTGATGAGGGAAGGTCCATCACGCAGCGCGCGAGGCGGCGGCCTTCTTCTCCTTGGCCTTGTTTCTGTGATAGGTAGATGCCGCATCGCCACCGTCAGTGAGGCATTGGAGGTGCTCAAAGGATAGCTTCAAACGCACCCTCCTATCCAGCCGGTGCAAACGTCGGCTCCGCAATTGCATCGCTGTCGGCCATTTCCGGCCTCGAGAAAACTGGGCTCGGGTGGTGCGATGGCTTTGCCCTTCTTGCCCGTCTGAACGGGTGCTTCGGCTAAAACTGGCAGCGGAGCGTTGGTCATGGCAGCTGCTGCCGTGCGGGTTGCGAATGAGTCGAACTGCGAGAGGAAGCGAAAGTCAGCATCGGGCGGTGCGCACAGAGTATTGTATCACTAGGACTCACGTTATAGTCGTAAAATAGCTGTCGGCGGACGTGAACACTATCGTCAGGTTTGCGAATATTGAAGCGATTGAGCATGACTCACCTCCTCGCCCTTGCGAATGTCGCGCGTCGCCCAAAAGCCAACTTCATACTCCTCGACGCCCTCGCCGAGCGTCGTGTACTTGTGTACGCGGAGATTGGGCGCACATCCGTCTAGATCGAAGAATTGCATCAAGCTAATCAGTCAGTGAGCAAGCCGGTCGGCGCCAGCGCCAGTCACCACGACTTGTTAACACACGGTTGATGAAGCGGGCGATGTTGCCCTTCATGCCCGAATCGAGGACCTCGCCCTCGCCGTATTCGAGAGCGTAGTAGTCTTGGCGACCCTTGTACACGGTCTGGATGCGGGCATAGTACTCGGCAAGCGTGATGACCTAAAGCAATCGGACGGGCGGAGTTTAGCAGGATCACGCGAGCAGAGCAATCAGAAAGGGATGCGCACCTCGCCGCGATAGTCCAACACAAATTCGCCCTTTGAGATATCCTCCATTGCCTTGAGGCCGAAGCCTCGCGAGCCGGTCTGCAAAGCGATGGAGTAAACGATGAGAGGGGAGGCTATATCGGTACGGTCGCGAGCGAACGACGCACCCAAAAGACCTTGAGGCTCGGCGTCGTTCGCTTGAAGAGCGACTTGTTTGAGCACATCTCTCCACAGGGGCAGGTCTTGGGCGAGCAAAGGTACTGCAGCGCCCGGTTGATGCACGTGTCGCCGCAGCCCATCTCGTCCGACTCGAGCGGTGGCGGCTTGCAGTCGCAGATGGATGCGTTGGCCAGGTCCCGGGCACGATCGGGAAAAACGTCTGGGGATCAAGCGGCAGTTTGTCAGTAATGGGGACGTCAGTCGACCGACTAAGCATAACACACTTTTCGTGATCGTCTTGAACGGCTTCGGCTTTTTCTGCTGCTCGAGGCCGCCATTCTCCCATTCCCAGATGATATCGTACGTCAGGTGAAAAGGCCGGCTGTCGGTCAAGATCTCGGGCGCGTCCCGGAATGTCGTTGGCAGCGGGAAGATGAAAGGCGACTCAATCATATCGGGGGGCATCTCGACGTCCACACTCTGTCTGGCGGACGCCTTGCCCCGCCGTTTCGACGCAAATCCGGCAACCTCGCTCGGAGCCGGCGAGCTGGTGACCGTCGAGGCGGCTGGGCCAGGGAGCGAGTGCCTCGACCGGCGCAGGCCCGAGAATGGCTGAAACGTCAGGTCGACCGCCTGCGTCTTGACCGGGGCCGGCAGACTGGTTCGGCCAGACCGAGAACGTGTCGTTCGACGGACAACTCGCGGTTCGTCCGACTCTGTCTCGTCGGAGGCGGCGGCTCCGAGGATGACTTCCTCAACCTCCTCCTCCTCCGCTGCCGGTGCCTCGGCCTCGTCGCCGTCCTCCGTCTTTGGGATTGGCAGCAAGCCATCGACGGTCGAGCCGTCCGGCAGCTCCGTCACCCAGACGTATCGACCCGAACCTTTGCGGCCCTTGACGATGGCCTGTGCGGGTTGAAGCGTCTCCGATGCACTTGCGTGTCGCGGCAGCTTGCCCTCGATCTGGGTCCCATCCGGCAGTATGGTGACCCACGCCTTGGACGGCCGCGCTTTGGCTGGTTTCTCTCCTGCCGAGATCGTCATCGGCTTAGCCTCGACGTCGTTAAGGACAGCGGCGAGCGCCGCCGGCTTGTACGGCGCTGGCTTGCCCGTCTTGTCGATGCCGTTGGGGAAGCCGGGGAAGCGTGTGTTGATCGACCGGTTGGTGAACAAGCCTTCGGCGAGGTAGACCTTGTCCGCAGCCGGACCGATTGGGTCTGGGAGGGCGAGCCGCTTGACGTAGCTGTCCAGAGGCGGCTTCAACCGGCTCGCCATCGGCGCCTTTGAGTTGATCTTGCGGCCCTGCTTCACACGCGGACGGCGCCGAGTTCTGCTGTCGTCCTCGGATGCTGAGCTGACGGATGAGAGCTCCTCCTCTGATGCAACCGCTGCCCTCCTTGCGTCCTCCGCGGCCGAAATTCGAGACACTGGCGCCCTCCCCTCGAAGTGACTTGACGAGGCGGATGTCGAAGGGGTCGGTAAAGCTGATGGTGAAGTCGAGGCCTTTTTCCCAGCGGCAGCCGCCGACGTTGATGGCTCGGAAGGCGGCGGAGTCGGGAGAGCTGCCCTCGCGGCACCAGCCAACCTCTGCAGGGACTGAGGTCGCGCGTCCGAGTGTCGGATCCGCTTTGGCCGCGAAGGCTGGGCAGGAGGCGAGTCGGCCGTCTGAGAGCCGGAAGCAACGGGATTGGAGCTCTCCGGTTCCGTCATCGTGTCTGAACTCTTGCGCTTCGTCGCAGGCGACCGCGAAGCGATCCGCCGACCCGCAGGCGCACCAGGACCGGCCCGGTCACCGATCGCAAACGTCCGAGCTTCAATCGAGTCGCTGAATTGCAGCCGACGGCCGGCATTTGTTGAGGCCTCGCTTCCGGTGCCCTTGGGCGGCGAAAGGATGGAGCGCAGCCGATCGGCCGTCTGGGCGGCGCCATGCGCGTGCAAAGGAGACTTAGGCGTGGGTACACCAGCGATAGAAGCAGCAGGTGCGGAGGGTGACTTTGACATCTGCTCAGGAGAGGCGGGCGTCGGAAGTGAGGTGCGTCCACTCCGGCGTCGGTCGGCAGGCATGTTGAGCGGAAGACTGTAAAGGCCGGTTCGATCTGAGGAATAGTTCACCGTCAGTGAAACAGCAGTGATTGCGAAGGTAAATGTGCAGGATGAAACCCACCTATCTTGAAGAGGGATCAGAGTGCAATCAATAGTGCCAGAGTTGAAGGCGGCACTCAGATGGCAGGGCTGGACCGTGCGACGACGCGACTGGGCAGGAAAGAGAGTGCGCAGGCGAAAGTCAGCCTGTTGCTCTTCGACTTGGCAGAGCGACCAGCAGGTCGCACGATCACCGGTGAGAGAGTGCAGTACGGCTGAAGAAAGGTGTGAACCTCCTTGTGCGAGACGATCTCTTCGGCGGGTCGGTCAGCCGTCCTGCGTGACGAGCGGGAGGGAGGAAGGGGGGTGCCTGTCGCGGGCGACGCGCGCGCAGGGAGTCAGAAGGCGAACGAGAGTATCAGACCATTTGCTCTCGGCACGAGCCCGCGTCTCTTGCAGCGCAGAGAGTGAGAGTCTCGCTAAGAGCTCACCAATTCAAATCGTCCTGAAAAGGGTGTTGCGTTGCCCTGTCGGTAGGGGAGCTTTGACGCAGGACTCAGCCGCAGGACTCGCGCGAGCTCTCTCGGCGCGTCGAAGAGCGCGCGACCGGCCACCGGGGCCGGGTTTGGTATTTCTGAGGCTCCGGGCCGACTCGCATCCGCAGATTTCTAGCCCTGCGGGTCGGACTTTCGTTTTCGGCGCCGGACGACCTCTTCCTCCTCGCTGCCGACGATCATCACCTTCTCCTCCGTTGCAGCACTCTTCGCCTGCGTCCGGCAATACTACCTGCTGGACGTCTGGCGTGCGGAGGGGCGCTCGGCTTGGGTCGTCCTCCGCTGACCCTTTCCTGGTGAGTTACTTGTTCCTTCGAGCGCGCCGCCTCCTCTTCCTTCACTCGCATCTCCCTCCATGATCACCCCCCCTCCCGACCGACCCCCTATTTCGTGATGAGCCTACTTCACCAAAAAAATATCAACTAGAAGCTGTTGCTTAGCTCCTGGCACTTTGCCGGAGCGCAGACGACACAAACTGGATCTGACTCAGCCCTCCTATTTCGGACATCCTTGCCTACACCGACTCCCTTTACGACGCTTGCTGACCCTTTTGCCGCTGTTACCCTTCAGATCTACTCAGAAGTCCAAGTTGATGCTGTCAGAGTAAAAAGAGAGAGACGGGCCGCCTGTCTTGAGTTTTATTAAAAGAGCCTTCGTCGAGAGTCAGATGTACCATACATACCGCTTTCTTGAGGATTGAGGTCCGATGCAGTCGTCCACACTCGAAAGCCCTGACCATTGATTGATTCTCCAGAAAGCACGGGTGGAGAGACAGTTGCCTTCAGAGAGCACTCTGGGTCGACGACGGGCTGACGACGAACGAGCAGGCCTGTTTTGTCGAGCGTGGCTGCTGGCCGCCGCTGCGCCTACTGTTCTGGAGCGACCGCCCGCCAGCCGCCTTGCAACCGTCACCCTCCTGCCAGCCTTTCACTCGGCCTTTCAGTTTATTAGCGCTTCCACGATGCCTCCTCCAGCGGCACCGGCGCCGGATTACTCTGCGGCATGGGCGGCCTATTATCAGGTCCGTTCGCTACGCCATCTGAAGGAGCGCCAGAGCACCCCGACTGCTTCACAGCTGCCGGTCGCTCTGCCAGCAGCTTGAGCTTCCTCCGCGGCCAGGGGCAAACCAAAGCGATGCACTGATGCTGACGCCTACTTTACTCATCTCTCTTTGCCCGCCGCCTTTTTCGTTCTTCGTGCTCAGCAACAAGCGGCAGCAGCCGTCGGTGCGCAGGCAGGTGGCCATGCGCCTGCTCCGGCACCTTACGTCCAGCCTGCCGCCCCAGCCGTCAGTCTGATGTTTCCCTCGTCAAGGCCATTTGCTGCTTCGTCAAGCTGACATCGCTCGTTGGCTCATCAGATGGGAGCCTACGGCGCCTACGTCCCTCAGCCCCCCTACGGTGGCGTGCCCGGCTACCCTGGCGCATCGCAGCCGGCCTATCCTGGCATGCAGCCGATGGGCATGCAAGCTCGGCCACCCTTTGCCCAGCCTACCCCGCAGCAGGTGTACACTCCATCGGTCGGTCCTCAGGCCTACCCTTCGGCCCGGCCCATGCAGGCTCCCCAGCCTCCGCCACCGCAGCCGATGGGTGGCTATTCGCCCTACACGCCTGGCGCCGGTGGCTTTGGACCGGCCAGGCCCCCGCCGGTCGGGCCCCAGGCAATGCCGATGCGACCTCCGTCGGCCGCCTCCTCGCATCACCCGATGGGCGGCATGGGACCTCAGCAGCCGTCAGGTATGGGTCACCCTTCGCCGAATCAGGGTTTCCCGCCGGCCAAACGACCTCGCTTTGACAGCGGACCCCAACAGCCGCTCGCCGGGCCCGGCGGCGGAGCAGGACCAGCCTCGCGAACCATCTCGATTCCCCCATCAGCCGGCTTACCGTCCAACCCTATGACGACTGCAACGCCGATGTCAATGGTCGCCGGATCCTCATCGTCGCTGTCGGCTGGCGGGGGCGGAGGCAACCCATACTTTGGCGGTGACGGCCGCGACAATGGCTCGATGCCGCGAGGCCCCAGCGGCCGCGGCGGCAGTAATGCCGTTCGGGGGGGCTCCAAGGGTATGCGAGGCGGCTATGGCTACGAGGACGATGGCTACGGATCCGTCAATGGCTTCCGTGGCAAGCCTCGGGGCATCATGCGCGCGAGCCCGCCTCCCATTGGGCCGACCGGTCCGCGCAACAACGGGCCTAACACCCCTCGGAACGACCGCGGCGCTTTCAAAGGACGAGGTATGTTGTCAGCATTTCTTTCCTGAGCCAAGCGATTGGGCATGACCTTGACCCTCTCACACTCTGCAGGGCGAGGCGCTTTTGGCGGCGGCGGTGGCCAATCTCGCGACATGCCAGACGCTCCGCGCGGTCCCGCGGCCACACGGGCCGGCCGGCAGCCGAAAGAGCCGTCAACGCCTTCGCAGACACCGCAAGAAAAGACGCGAACCAAGGAGAAGGAGGACAAGAAGACACTCTCTGACTTTAAAATTGTCGGCCTCGAAGTGCCCGAGCTAGAGTGGAAGTGGGGCCTCGTCCCGGAGCGCGAGCGCGAGCGAGACGACGAGGCCGACGGCTCGAGCGGCCGCAAGCGCAAGGCCGAGGGAGGCAACGAAGGTTCGTGCTCAGCTTCAGAACCATTTCGTGATCGTCACAATTTCGTTGTCTTACGCTTTGTTGTCATCACTCCTGGGCAGGAGACGATCCATCCCCCCCCTCGGCCGGCACGTCAGGCCTCTCGCAGAAGCAGCAGCGGCCCTCCCACTTCATGACGCACGGCAAGGATAACACGAGCAAGGCCGAGCAGGTCACGCGCGACGTCAATCGCCTTCGCATTTACTTCGACTCGCCCGCCGGTCAGGGGCACGGAGAGAAGCGCGGCCGTGGTGGCATCGAAGGCCTTCGAGCACCCCCGCCCGCTAACACGGTGGCATCTTCCGCCCCGCCGAAGGGCCCAAAGGCCATGCTTGCCAAGAGAGAGGTTGAAGAGGTCGCGCCCGCAGCTCTCGCGCCTGCCAACGCAGCCGGCAAGCATAAGCCCGCCGATGCTCCGGTCGAGACCACTGATGTGGAACGGCTTTCCGAGGTCAAAGAGGAGGCGTCGGACGTGTCGGACGTTCCAACGGTGGAGGCTGATGACCAGATCGATCCCCAGTTCCGGCTCGAGACCGCTGCGGAAGCACCCGAAGCCGAGTCCGATGTCGAGGGACTGCTTGCGACTCATTCGGACGATTTCGTCGCCGCTGCCGCCGCCGAGCCTGTGCTTGAAGAGTCGGTTGAGGACGCCGTAGGCGATGTCTCGATGCTCTCAGCCCGAGGATCGGTAGAGCCCGAAAGCGAGTCGGCTCAAGTTGCGCAGCCAGCGTCTAACGAGGCCACCGTCCTCCCCGAGGTGTCCACCACTGCCGTCTCAAATGAATCGGCTTCGCATGCCGCATCGTCCGTCAAGAAGGACCGCGACGAGTCGGTCGCCCCTAGTGTGCCTGAGGCCGGAGCGCCCACCTCCGTTCGTGCGACGCCCGCTCGCGAGACGGGCGACAACGTCGACCTCTACTACCGCGGGCCCGAGCCGTCCGACGATCGCATCTCAATCTTATACGAGCGGTCCACCCGGCGGCTTTGCATCGACGCCGACGTCATCGAGCGCGTTCGCATCTCGCGGACCGAGGGTAAGATTGAGCTCACCGTTCGCTGGAATAAGACTGCAGACTCGGCAACGGGATCAAAGATCGACAACGTTGAGACGGTCCCGACGGAGGCTGCCTCCGGCAGTGTCGCTGTCAGAATCGAAGGCGTCAACGAAGAGACCTCGTATCAGCCCGAGGTAGCCCAAGGTGCTACAGGGACCACCGATGCTTCCCAACTGGTCGCTGTTGAAGACACACCGGCCACATTGACCTCTATCGACGACCAGGGCGGCGCACAAGGTACCACCGCTGATAACGTCAAGATCGAAGATGTCCCGGCTTCCCGCAGCAACCCGATCGCCCCACCAGCGACCGAGACGTCTGGACCAGACGACATCGCACCGATTGCAGCCGGCTCCTCGCAGACCTGGGACATTTGCCGTGGCGTCCTGGTTCGTAACAGCTCCGACCGCGGCTCGAGATCTGTACGATAGCTGACTGCCTGTACGTATTTACGGCGCCACCTGCTCGCTTGCAGATGGAGCAGCTCGACGAGGAAACCGACATGTTCAAGCCTGTTTCATATGAGACGCTCGACGACATGTGGGACGGTGTCGACGACCCTTCTGCCGGTTGGACGCCGCCGATTCACAAGCTCATCGCAGCCGAGTCAGACCCCGCTGCGCCTTACCCTTCGCTCAAGTGCGAGACGTTCAAGATCGTTGCTTACCTCGACCAGGATCGCCCGCTGAGCGAGCCCAAATGGGTGCGGACTGGCCATGTGGAGGACTGGCTCAACGAACTCTTCGGCCGCATGAAGGTCGACAACAAGAAGGTGTCGAGCTGGCGCGGCAAGTTTGAGATCCTTGACCCAGAGCCCGTTCGTCCTGCTCGATGGCGGTAACTCTCGGGCCGGAGCTGACTACCTCTGCATCTGCTAAACGCCCAACCAGGCTCCGCTGGCCCCGACCATCCAAAACTCGCTTGACAGCTGGGCGACTAACTCGACGGCCGGCAGCGCCAAAGAGCGTAGGCGCTTTGTCAAGCTGCACCTCTGCGAGATGGACAATATCTTCGAGATCCTTCTCCGCCTGACGCGCGGCGATCGAACGGCTGGAACGGGCCCGGCGACACCCGGTAGTCTCGTTGGACCGCTTGCGACGGCCGTTTCGCCCAACTCGCACTACGCCGCCAAGCAGAACCACGTCAGCTTAGCTGTGCTCGCCATGCTGCGGTTGACGTACGAGCTGGCCGAGAAGGCAGGCGTACCGCCGACGGAGGTCAACGAACGCATCTCCGAGAGTACGTGCAGCCAGCCGCTCGTGTCACTGTCCAACCACTGACGCTCTTATCTTATGGACACCGTCTCTGCAGTCATCCGCTCGATCCCGTCGCATCTGCTCTTTAAGAGCGTTGACGGCATCTTCCGCGACCACCTAGCCGACAAGAAGCACTGAGGAATGCCCGTGCGTCGTCCGCTTCCGCTCTTGCTCGTAATCTCTCCGCTCTTCATTTTGAGCCACTTCTCAAACTGGGTGTGGCTACCGCAGAGCGCTCCGGCGCGAGACGGCTTTGGCCAACTTGGCATAGTCGACCAGCTTTGATCTAGTTTTCCTGAGCAATAACGGGCCTTGTCGCTGGGCGTCGGGGACGAGGAGATCGAGCGAGGCAGCGATGTTGCCGATGGGCGGGTGACGGCTCGGCCGGAGGAATACGAAGTCTGGTGTCTTTCTCTCTTAGCGTCTAGTCGGTTGGGAGTGTGCAGGGTCTACTAAATTGCTTGCGAGGAGCGGATGCGTCGAACCGCCTGTAGTCGCCATTAAGGAGGGCTTCTCCCCATCTCTAGTGTCTCTGCTCACTTTCCGCCGCTTCGATCATCTTACTTCGCACCTGCTGCACCCTGCGAGATGATCGCCCTCGCAATGACCCAGCGGATAGTGGCAGGCGTTGGGATCTCAGCGGGCCGGATAATGCCAGCGTTCCTTTACCGCGACGTCTTTCGATGCTGCACTGACGATCGTCTCATCCTACACGCTCGCGAGTGTCGAGCCGTCGCCATAGTCAAGATGCATGAGAGAGGACCCTCAGTACCTCGGCCGTTTGTCGTCCCGATCGTAGCCTCCGCCACTGCTGCTGCCGCCATCGTACTCGCGCTTGATCGGACCTGCTGACGGAGGGCCACCGTACGCACCGCCTCCGTAGCCGCCAAACGGCGGGGGAGGTCCTCCGCCGCCGGGCGGACCGTTGAAACCACCGCCCTGGTGACCGATGCCGCCGCCCCTGAGCAACCGGGAAACGAGGACGAGAGCGCGCATAAGCGGTCGGGGGAGGGCAGGGTGAGTGCAAGGAACGAGGGAAAGCGACGACCCGAGGATGGTGGCAGGAAAATAGGCGCTAGTCGGACGACGTGGAGAAGAGAAAACGGGGCAGTGGTGAAACACGAGAGGGAAACAAAAGGGCCCAGAGGAAGCATGAGGCCCCTGGGCTAATACTTTCCTCGTGCCGCGGCGATGAGGCCGCGGACGCGCGTCCTGGCGTGCGAGTGTCTTCGTCGCCTCTTTAAGCAGGCCCGGGCTACACCTCGCTCACTCCATCCTCGGCATCCTGCACCGTCACCCAGCATCAGCACATGAGAGCGGACGTACCTTGAGTCGCCACCGTAACCGCCGCGGTTGGGGCTGGGTCCAGGACCTGCTCGCGCGCCAAAGCCATTGTCTGGAGCACCCCTGGGCTGGAAACCTGCGGGAAAGAGGGAAAATTGCGATTGTCAGCAAGGCCTATTGCTTGCATCGAATGGTACTTGATGAACCTACCTCCGCGGTCGCCACCAAAACCGCCGCCGGGGGGGCCCCCGAAGCCTCCTCGATCGCCACCGTAGCCACCACGGAATCCGCCGCCTCCGCCGCCTGAAGCAGTCAACGTCCAGTGCGTCAGGGAGAAGCCAGGGAAGAGCGAGGCGAAGAGGACAGACGTACCCATGCCACCGCGGAAACCACCGCCAGGAGGGCCACCAAAGCCACCACGGAAGCCACCTCCACCGCCTCCAAAACCACCGCGACCACCAAAACCCCCGCGGCCACCGAAGCCGCCCCGACCGCCAAACCCGAAGCCTCCGCCGAAGCCGCCCGCATTAGGGTCGATCGGCTTAGGCTTGCCACCCAGGCCACCGCCAATGCGCGCCGGCTTCCAGCCCTTGACGGTCCGGCCGCGCTCAACGTCGACGCGGATGTTTTTACCGGCAATGGGGATGTGCTCGGCATCCTTGTAGGCGGCCTTCATGTCGCGCTCGCGTTCGTAGACGATGAAAGCATAGCCACGGCTCTTGTCCTTTTGGTCGCGGACGATGCGGACGCGCTCAATTGCGCCGTACATCTCAAATTCACGCCGCAGGTCCTGCTCGGTCGCCTTCTTTGACTGTGAGGCAAAAAAGGGCAGGTTGGTCAGTTCATGAGTCCTCGCTTTGAGCTCTGAGATGATCGCTGATTGTTGAGCACGCACGAGCCGCGAGATGAAGAGTGTCTTGTAAGGGTCTCCGACGGCTTCCGGGTCGTCGAGCGGCTTATCTACGGAGCACGGATGTCGCGAGGCACGATGCAGAAGATGTCAGCCCTTGACGCGAAAGGCGAAGGAGATGCGAGCGGGAAAGGCGACGGACAACTCGCTTCGGCGTTCTTCTTCCACTCCTCGCGCTGCTTGGCTTTCTGCTCCTTCTTGATGCGTCGCTTCTCCATCTCAGTCCGCGTGAAGGGCTCCTCCTTGGCCTCGCCCTCCTCCTCAAGGCCCGTCTCGAGCCGCTGGCGCTCCTTGCTGGCGGTCTCGCTCTTGAGTTCCTCGAAGAGGGCGGCGACGCCCTGGACTTTGAACTTCTTGGGCTTGTCATAGTGGGGACCGACCGGCTGGAAGTAGGGAAGCGGTGGCCGAGGCGTGAAGAGCTTGAGCAGATTCGGGGGCAGCTGAGCAGTCATCCTGGGCGAGGTCGATCGGGGTGGATGGCGCAAGGGAGGGGTTGAGGTCGGATCGTCCAGCTGCAGGCAGCACGGCAGCGAGAGAGGCGCGCCCGCTGCCGCAGAGATTCGGAGGCAAAGAGTAGCGCGCCGGCGGAGCACTGCGAGTCAAGTCTGAAGCACAAAGTTTCAAGGCAGATAGATGTAGTCCGACTGCCAGACTGCCAGTGTCAGGAATTGAGATTATCCATCAATTCACTCAAGGCTACAGAGAGGAGCGCTTAGTGGATGAGGAGGAAAGCGAGGAGGCTCAAGTCGGCTCTACCGCCCCTTAGCGCACGCAACACGCTTACCGAGGCTGCGACGACGTGAAGACCGCGGGGAGGGCGGGCAGCGGCGGGAGTGGGGGTGCTTCGTAGAAGCGGTGCTGCATCGGCAGCGGCGCTCGGGCCTTTGACACCGACGGCCGCTTCGACATGCGACGCCCTGCCGCAGGGCCGAAGGCCGGCTTCGGCGAGAGCGGTGTTTCAACACCGGTTAACAGAGGTTGGCCTTGGGTAGTATCGACTGGCGGGATCGTCGACGGCAGCGGATCCGAGGTCCTATCGCGGCCAACTGATGCTACTAGGGTCTGAGTCGGCGTCGTGTCCTCCGACTGCGTACGAGGTGGCGTCCGAGGCTGCAGATTGGCCGAGTGCGGCACGGACATTAATGTGTCGCCGACCGACGGCAGCAGCGAGAGCGGCTTGTCCTCCAAGTCCAAATGACTTGTTGGTGGCTGCGGCGACAAGGCACCGGGACGAGTGATGCGAAGCGGCTCAATGGTCGGCAGACGGACTAGTTGCTTCAGGCCGGCGGGCGATGGTGACGTCGAACCTGCGGGTGAGCGGTACTGCGGAATGTTACTCGAATACGACTTCTTGATGGTTGACGAAGGCAGACGCGAAGGCGATCCCCCATACGTAGGCGGACCTGTAGCGACCGATCGAAGTTGAGAAGAAGACGACGCTTTGCGAATGGGGATGGATCGCATCGCCGGCGATGCGGTTTGAGAGGCGGCTAAGGGTGGCGCGGGCAAATCCTTCAACGCAGACGGGGGCGCCCTGGCGATCCTCGTCGGCGGCACAAGCGACGCCACGTCCAAGGATGAGCCGTAACCGCTCGCGCTGCTGGCCGCAATATCCCGCCGGCCAATGAGCTTCTTGCGATCTGGCAGCCGTTTGGCTGCCTCCTCCCACTGGCGACCGGTAGTCGACGACTTGGCTTGCGACAAGTTGCTGACCTGAGAGACGTTGCCTGTCAACTGTCCGTCAACGGCCGTTGCATCGCCGGATTGATAGGCTATCTCGACGTCGCCCCAAGGCTCAGCCTGGTTCAGCCGGGGCCGCGGAAAGATCCTGCCGTGTAGCGAGACAAAGTCTCCGGAGCCCGTGAGGGAGAAGACACTCGATGGCCGGGCGGATTGGGTCGCTGCGCTTGTAGACAAACCGCTGGACTCTGGACAATTGAAGAATAGGGACGATCGAGGGTCGCCTTGCGACTGCGGCCGGGCGGTGCCGGCCAAGCTTGTCGGGCGTAGCGTCGAGCCGGGTGATGAGAGCGAAACGGGGAGCGAGGAGGAGCGATGAGGAGAAGCTTCAGCCGAGTCTGGCTGAGACTCTACCGGGAAGGAAGCCAGCGCGGGTGCAAGTTGCCCAGAGAATCGGCGGGGAAGAGCGGGGACGGGTGGCGCGAGGCCGTTGCTCGACCGGCTCAAGCTAGACCGAGGCTTTGGCAATGGTATCGTCTCGTCGTTACTGTCATCGCTGCCGGACCAGCCCTCGTCGTAAGCAAACGGTTCGGACCGTACGCTACTGATCGACATGTAGGACGCTGTTGAGCTCTTACGCAGCTCAGCAAGGAGCGACGGGCCCGATGATTTGCGCGAGAGAGATGACTCGCTCGTCCGATGGCCACTCGAAGGAAAGGCCGACAGCAGGTCATCTGACTACAATGAGAACAAGAAATCTAGTCAGTTCAAATCCCATTCCCCTTAAACCAAAGCCAAAAGCATATCGTACTTCGTCCCCGTTCAAGTCGTCCAGTAGAAGGGTCGGAAACCTTGACGATCCCTTGCCGGGTCGTTCGTCGTCCGTTAGGCTGAGTTTTAACGCTCCCTGTCCTGACCGGCGACGAAGGCTGCCTCTCCTGCTGGAACCCGGCCTTACAACACTTTGATGGCTTCGCAGCACGACGGGTAGCGGGGGCAGCGCTCCCGTCTGAGTTCCGTCGGCCGGAGCGGCTGGCGTTGTCGGAGCGCTCTCCACCGGGAGGAGGTCCGGTGGCTTTGAGACCGTCGAGTGCGGCTTTGGCAAGGCTAACGTCGACGTGTGAACTAACGAGGGAGTGTCAAGCGCTGACAATGTTCCAGCCGTTGCGCTCGAAGAGGTCGACAGGCCGGACGAGCCAGATGTAAAACTTAAGACAGACGTGCGACGCGATGGGTCGGACGGCAAGCCTTGAGTGACAAAGGCCTGAGTCATGGGCCGTCCTTCGCCAGGTGCGACAGCAGCATGTGCCTGCTGCTCGGTTGGTGGGCTGGCCGGCAGATCCATTTGCACCGCCAATACTGGCGACGAGGCGGGCGAGGGCAGGGGGCTGTGTAGCGGAGGGCATGACTGTGTTGCACCAATGAAGGCTGAGCGCTCGCCTTTGGGAGTCGCGACACGCGCTGTCAAAGGCGTAAAACGGCGAAAGGTCAGCCTACAGGCGCAAAACAGGGCGTAGCGGCGGCATCGACGAGCACGCACCTCGGACGGTTAGCATCTTGCCAGTGTTCAAGTTGAATTCGCCCCGCGGAGAAGGTAGCGGCCGAAGGATCCGGACCGATCCCCCCGGAGTGAGAGGGGTCTGGCCATCGTCCGAGCCGACAGGTGTGACAGCCGCGCTGCTCTTCCTCGCAGTGCCGGCTTGGCCGCCCCAGAAGACTTCGCGCGTCGGGCTCGGACTGCCAGAAACCGACGGCCGACGGCCTAATCCACGGAAGCCGCTCGGCCCACGGGGCAGCGACTGGATCGAGGGAAGGCCGACGTCGGCACCGGAAGCTGTACGCAGATGCAACCTTGGGACCACGCGCTGAGACAGGGGCTGCGCGTCGCTCGCTGCATCTGACGAGGGCGGCTCGATTTGCGACGCGGATGGCGGAGGGATGGACAAGGGAAAGACGAAAGGGCTTCCATCTTGAACCGACCGGCCGGGAGACGGGGGAGAGGCCAAGTCGGATGGCGATGGCAGCAGAGGGTCGAGCGGCTGCTCTGGCGGCAGCTCAGACAGCGGCGTCGACAGGGGCGACCTTGGGGGTTGAGCGCGGCCGAGCGAGTAGGCTGGTGTAAAGGTCCGCGTCGAGGACGATGGCGAAGGCGGAAGATCGATTGAAGAGCCCAATGGCGACGCCGCCTCTGCCCGAGCTGTCGAGTTGACGACGGGAGACGGTCGAAGGTTGGCGTCGGGCATCTGCCGAGGAAGCGAGCCGCGCCGGCGGTGCAGCGGCAAGCCCGTCTCTGGGTCATCAGCCTTGAGTCGGCGAACTGCACCGCCGACGACTGGCGACGAGCTGCCATCCATAGGGACGGCGAAGCCGCCGCCCTCGGATCGGCGGATCTCCTCGTCGACTGAGAGAGCAGTCGTCGAGAGGAGCCGCTGGCGGTGTGATATTGACCCTTGGCGGGCCGGCCGTGCCGCAGTTGGCGTCGGCGACGAGCCACTGAAGGGCATGTCGAACAACGGCTAGTCGATAACCTCCCTCGCGCGCCGGTCTCAAGAAGCAAGCAAGGGGGTGGGGAGGGAGTGGTGGCGGTGGGCTGAGGCTCAGGCGTCGACGACAGGATCTGATAAAGGGGTCGCTGGTGCTGGAGTCACGCGCTGGCGTCGCCGGTTTCGTCGGCAAGGCACCCCACTGAGGAAAGGCGAGGAGAGATCCTGGTTGGAGAGAAGTGCTGAGGAGGGGTAACGAAGGGACCGGAGCCCGCCTATTCCCCCTCCGGCCCGCAAAGCGGTCTGTGTGCGGCAGATGAAGAAGGAAGGGTCGAGCCATGAATTAAGCTCGTCGCGGCGCTGAAACCGGCGGTGCGAGACAGCTGGGCGAGGTGAGGGCACACGCGGCACGCCGACCCGACCGACTGAATGCAACCGCAGTTTTCTCCCGTCCGAGCGAAGGGTGTGAGACGGCACACGTCGGTGTGTGCCCGTCGAGGCCGACGGAGAGCGCAGAGCACACTTTCTCCAGCTTGTACGGGGTAACGCCACACATCGGCGAAAACGAACAGCAGCGGCGGCAGAAGCTGACCTCAACAAGAGCCGGCAGCCAGGATCGCCCTCGGTCAAGTGCACGCCCGTAGATAGGTAGCAGCACCAAGCAAGAAAGGTCTAATAGCAGAGAAGAGGTAGGTTGCGAAGGCGCGTTCACATGACGATGCGAGGCTCGGTGATGCTTGAGGCGATCTGAGCAAGGCGACGAGCAGGTCCGGGTCAGTCACCGCAAGCTGGTGCTCGTCGAGGCGCAGGAGACGGCGAGGCAGGAACGCACGCTCTTGTGGGGGAGGACCGAGGCGCCATTGATGAGGAGCTCGTCCTTGATCGTAACGTCGTCGCCAAGGACGGTGATGTTCTCGACGCGGGCCCAGCGGCCGACGCTCGAGTTCCAGCCGATGATGGACGACATGACCCAGGCGTGCTCCTTGACGTTGGCGTTGGCCATGATGACACACCGCTGCAGACGGACGCCAGCGCCAATCTTGCAACCGGGGCCAATGACAACGTTGGGGCCGATGAGCGCAGTTGGGTCGACCTCAGCCGTCTAGACAGCAGGACAGGAGCAAGTCGACAAGAATTAGCCAAGAGCCAGGTGAGCAAGACACGTCAATTTACAGATTAGGCGCACAGGGTCGATGAGGACGTTGCCGCCCTTGATCCAGGGCTGCTTGGGGTCCGTGAGCAGCGGCGACGACTGCGACGTGAGATGCGAGAGGTAGAGGCAGGTGCCTGAGGGTGACGAGAAGTGCCCCTGAGTCAGTCTTGTGATCGAGCAAGAGAGATAAAGTATGGCGTGCGAGACGGACCGGTCAGGTAGTCCTTAGGCTGTCCGACGTCCATCCAGAAGCCCTCGAGGTCGAACGAGTGAAGCTGACCCTCGGAGGCAATGACGGGGAAGATCTCCTTCTCGATCGAGGTCGGCTTGAGCTCAATCCGGTCGAGCACACTCGGGTTGAAGAGGTAGATGCCAGCATTGATGTTGTTGCCGACAAACTCGACCGGCTTCTCAACAAAGCGGTCAATGACCGACGAGTTGGCCTTCTGGACAACGACACCGTAGGCCGAAGGCTCAGAAACCTTGGTGACCATGATAGTACCCTCGCCGCCGTGCGCATTGTGGAAGTCGCTGCGGGAGACAAACAAGCAGTATCAGCGGCGTGACACGCCCTGTCACAACGCCTAGCAAGATGACGGACCGGAAGGCCTCGAAGGGGTACGAGCAGGTGACGTCCGAGTTGAGAACGAAGAAAGGCGAGTCATCCTTCTTCAGAACCTCGCGAGCAAGGGCGAGAGGACCAGCTAGCGGAGGAATGAGTGGAAGCGTCGAATTAGCAATCTTCAGACGACCGTATTCGCTAGCTCAAACAGCAGAGCAACGACGCACCGGTGCCAAGCGGCTCGCTCTCAACCGAAAAGGTAATCTTGATGCCGAGGTTGGCCTCCGTCTCCTTGAGCATGGCGACCATTACCTCGGGCCGATAGTTGACGGCGAGAACAATGTCGGTGACGCCAGCCTTGACGAGAGCCTGCCGAGATGGTCGACAAGGGACATGATCAGCTGAGGCTTGGCGTAAGACAGCAGGCGTAAGACAGCGAGGGGGAGAGTGACGCACCTCGATCTGATGCAGGCTGCACCGGCGAGACAGAAGAGGACAAAACAAGTCAGCTGACATTGATCGCGTTCCGATCCGTCAAACCCCTCCTTGTGTCAGGACACACATCATGGCCTTGTTGCAGACTGAAAGGGAAAACGAGGAGAAGTAAGGGTCAGGACCCCTGCGGTCGGAAGGTGAGTGGTCGCCGCGCGCCTGAGCCAAAGCCGCGCTCGCGCGCGCGGGCGGGATCAGGAGGACGCACACTCGACAAGAGGCTTGGGCAGCGTGAGCGTAAGAGGCCGCAGCCGGGTGCCGAAGCCTGCATTGAGCGGTAAGGAGAAGCAAGCGATCAGCAATGGCTCAGAAATGGGTTTCCCGGATGCGCTTTTCAGAGCCGGCGCGCTCGGTCGGCCGAGAGTTGGGGGCTGAGATGGGCGGCGCAAGAGAGGACGCACCGCCGACGAGAATGAGAGCCTGGAGCCGAGGGAGGCCGCGAGAGCGAGGCACATGGCAGGCGTTGTCGACAGAACCAGATCGAATGCCATAGCGGGCGAGGATGAGCGAGGCCGGACGGGAGGAAAGCCGACAACGTTGCCGGTCGCGGGCGCGGGCGGGAGGCGAAGAAGGGAGACGGGCGGACGCGTTCTGATCAGAATCGGACGCGACTCGATCACGATCCCAGCGCCAGACCGCCGGGTGCTAGTGGGAGCAGCCGATGCAGCAAGACGCGCGCACCTTCATTGCGAAAGAGAGAGAAAGGAGCGACGGGGGGGAAGGCGGAGGAGGGACAAGTGTTTGAGGTGGTTGCTAGCAGAGGGGGCGGCGGCAAGGCAAGCTCGAGTCGATTTCGCCCCAGGTTCGAGACAGGCGGACGCGCAGCAACTCCTCGTCGACTCGCCGGCTCCGCACTCACTCGAGAGGGCCACGAGAGCAAATCAGGCGTCGGTCATCATATTTCGTGGCTCATCAGGTAAAAGGAGCAAGGTGTCGTGAAGAGAATGCAGGCGACGTCACTCCAGCTCAATCGGCGGCCCCACTGGCCGAACATCAACCAGCTTGACCTCGATTCGGCGCACGCCCTCGCCGACAATCTTGCCGGTCCGACGGTCAAATCGGCCAAAGAGCCCGCCAGGGAGCGCCACCCGGCAGACGGGGCAGTCACCGTCAAGATTGAGCGGCGGCGTCCTGCCCGTCGTCGTCGCATTCTGCGCGAGGAGCGGATTGGGCTTCTGCTGCAGTCGGATCAGGTTGGCCGCCTACTGAGGCCGGCAGGTTTAGCATTCGTTTTCTGGCGGCACATAGAAGAAAGCCAACGTACCAGCGACTTTTGCAGGCAGGCGAAGCAGACTGCGCGCGAGTCGGCGAGCGGTCAGAGAGCGGTGATCGATGAAAGCAGTTTGAATGTCAACACGCACGTAAGTGGCCACAGGGGGTAACGACAGCTTGCGTTGGTGGGCAAAGGCAGACCGGACAGTCTGAGCAGCAGGACCAGCTTAAAAGTCAGCTTCGAGATCGGCAGCGACGCATGCAAGCCGAAAGCCGTACTGTACTCTGACGCAGGCTCGGCGTCCTCGTCCGGGTCCTCGCCCGGCCGGGGCAGGGTTGGCGGTGGAATGAACCTCCTTCGTGACGGGCCTGACGGCGGAGCCTGCACCCGGCGCCGCTTAGAGGACGACGCTGCAGCGCCAGGAACGTCAACCGTGCCAGGCATCCGACCAAGCTCATCGACGTCGGTTGGCCGAGATCGGAGGGAGCGGCCGCTTGCTCGGACCGGGGGGGCAAGGAGCGACGGGCTGGCGATGTTGCCGCCGGCGGCGGCCGGTGGCAGCGGCGGTGGGCGCAGGGCGCCGGTCGTCGCGCTGAGCGGCATGAGGAGAACGGCAGAAGGGTCCAGGGGCTGTCGCTGCTGCTGCTGCTGCTGCTGCTGCTGGCTGCCAAGCTGCGCTATGATTTGCTGGCGAAACAGTGTCGTCGGAGATGACGGTCGGGGGCGGGGCGGGCCCATTGTTGTCGTTCGGGCCGAGGGAAGCAGGTCAACGAGCCAAGCTGGGTGGTAGGGTTGGCGGTGAGGGGCAGAGGGACAACAGCCGCAGCCTGACCTGGCACAAAGCGGCAACAAGCCTTTCTGCTCACCGCATCTCTATACAAGTCTTTGCAGGCCACCTGGTCACTCGATCGCCTGCTGAGAGCTATATGGCCGTATCTCAGAGTGATTACAGCTTGACCGTGTTGAGATATAGCCTCGTCCGGCCGCTGCGCTCGAGGCAGCTGGCATGACGCGCAGGCGAGGCCGCTCGCTCTTTGTCTCCCATTACCATCTCGACCTTGCGCCAAAGAGATGAATTTTGTGCTCGCCCTCTCACGCTCAAAACTTCCTCGGCTCGCCCACCCGACCGGTCTTCTGTTGCCGCGTCAGTTGACGATTTGGGCGAAACGATGCGGCCTCAGTCTCGGGGCGATTCCTAGTCGGCTTTCGCCTCAGCTTCGCGCCTCCTCGAGCTCGTCGGTCGGATGCTCGCAAATGATGCGAGCCGTTCAAATTGAAGGTGGCATCGGCCCGTCTTCGGCGCTTCGTATTGGCGAAATAGAGCGGCCGGTGCCAAAGGATGGTGAAGTACTCGTCAAGGTACGTCGATTGACTCTGCGCGACCTCGTCTCGAGCTCATTTGCTCAACCTCGTTCCGTTTCGCAGATCAAGGCTTTCGGCTTGAACCGGATGGACTTGCTACAGCGGGAGGGGTGAGCCGCCTCATCGCCTGGAGCCGCACACCAAAGCTGAATGAAAGTCTGATCTCCTCCATGCAGCAAGTACCCAGTGCCGCCGCAGGCGCCCTCTACTCTGGGCGTCGAATTCTCGGGCGTCGTTGAGGACGGTAGCACAACTGGAGGCAAGTGGCATGCCGGGCAGGAGGTCTTTGGACTCGCTTACGGCGGGGCGTATGCCGAGTACATTGTCCTCAACAAAAACATGATCCTCGCCAAGCCGGACCACCTATCGCATGTTCAGGCGGCCGGGATCCTCGAGTGCTTCATCACGGCCTACCAGGCGCTCTTTCTCGTCGGTGGTTTCAAGCGAGGGGAGTCGGTTCTGATTCACGCTGGCGCGGGCGGCGTCGGCGTCGCCCTCAATCAGATGGCCAAGGCTTTCGGGGCCGAGAACGTCTTCACCACGGCTGGCTCAGGGGCCAAGCTGGCTGCGCTTGACAAACTGCATTTTGCGCCGACTCGAGGCATCTGCTACAAAGACGAGGACTTTGCCCAAGTCATCAAGGCTCAGTCGAAGGGCGGCGTCGACGTCATCGTCGACTTCATCGGCCGCGACTACTTCGAGAGAAACTTGGACTCGCTCCGACCATCGGGACGGCTCGTCCTCCTCGGCTTCCTCTCGGGCGCCAAGGTCAACGCCTCGCTCGCTAAAGTCATCTACAAAAGGCTTGAGATAAAGGGCTCGACCCTTCGTGCGCGCGACGTTGCTTATCAAAGCGATCTCATGCGTCGCTTTGAGAAGGAGTGTCTGCCGTTGTTCAAAGCGGACGGCCAGGGCGGCTTCGAGGTCCTCATCCACGAAGAGCTTCCGTGGGAACAGATCAAGGATGCGCACGACCGGATGGCGGTGCGTGGCGGGCGAAGGCCAATCTCAACAATGATGTTAGCGCTGACGACCACTATCTGCCTCTCATGTAGGCCAACACGAACGTCGGCAAGTATGTTTTGACTATCCCGGAATGAGATGGCATCGTTGTATCATTCATTCGGGTGAATCTTGTCCTTGCCGGCTGTGTCCACGTTGAGCCAGTATCGCAGCTCAATCGTTAAGTCGCGCGCTCGTTGCAAGTCCCCTTCCTTGAAAGCATCCGACAAGCCCTTAATGGCGGCACGCGCTCGCTCTGACGAACGATAGGTTGCGATCTGCAGTTAGCGACCGGTGCAGATTGACGCAATAAGAGAAGGAATACGAACGGCGGTGCTGATCCCGCAGCGCTTCAACCTCTTCCTCTGACTGAGCATCGTCGATCGCCTCGCGAGCGTCCATGATGTCAATCAGCAACTCCTGATCTGAGACAGCGTCAGTCTCGTTGACGTGGACGTTTTGCAATGAGAGCTGGTTTGAATGATCAGAAGCAAAGATGTCAGCCTGGCGCCCGACCGGCGCCGAGCCGAAGGTTAAGACGCACCAGGTACTGCGCGCGAGTGAAAGGCGACTTTAGGGCCTCATAGGCTGTGTTAAGGAAGGCCGACTGCTGCTGGGCAGCCTGATACTTCTCCTGCGGACAATGACATGAACAGTACAATCAATCGTCAGGCCCGTCACCTCGTTGCAGTGGAAAGAGGCAAAACGCGCACCTCGCTCTCGCCCTTGAAGCCATCTGGATGGACAAGGCGGCTCTTGAGAAGGAATGTCCGTCTCAGCGCGCTCTCGTCGAGATCGAATCCGCCCTCGGCCGGAAGGTCAAGAACCTCGAAGTAGTTGGAGGCGGCTGGGGCGGAGGAGGCGAAAGTGAGAGGCAACGGCGTCAATCCGACACTGCGAGTGGAGGGTCGCTAGGTTGCACGCACAGGTCCAGACAGCCGGGGTTGCACCCAATTCTTCTTGCCGTCGAGAGCTCGTGAAAGCAAAGGACCGGCGCGATGATAGTGTGGGGGTCACAGCTCGGACCGAGCGCGATGCCAGCCGTGAGGTGGAGGATGAAACTGCGGCCAGGGTCGTCGTCGGACGAGTCGCCTTGATGGCATGAGACGCCCATTGGACAAAGGATGGCCCGAAGGCTTTGAGAAATCTCGCTGAGGTTCGAACTGACATCCCGTGGTTCTGAGGTGAACAAGGAGCCGCGAAGACTGGCGGTTATAGAGGAACTTCGTCGATGTCGGATGGGAGCCGACGAGCCGATGAGATCAGCGTCTCAGCTTGGTCGGGGCAGCCGGACGCTCCCCAAGCCGTCATCTCCGTATCCCGTCTCACGCACTCTTCGCTAGAAAAGAGATCAGACTTCAGACAAGCCTACTTGGTTGACTGTGCGTGAGCTCTGCCGTCCGAGCTTTGCTAAACGGCAAGCTGACGCCATCAGCTGATGGCGAGTTCACGCTCAGCCCCTCCCGCCGTCACACCTCGTTGGTCCTCGATTGCCTAACTCACGATTGTGCCTCCGCGCGGTACCTCCGTGCGGATCTTCGCTACTTTCCTGTCTGCTGTGTGAGGTTGACGCAGCTTCTCTTTCCCTCCTGCAGATGTCGTCGCTCTCTTCACCTTCCGCCCCGGCGCCGCCTCCGCAGCTGTCGTTCGGCCAGAACATCTACCTCTCGGTCCATCTATCGCCAGGCGCTCCGACGACCTCTGGCCTCATCCGGCGAGACGGCCCGCCAATCCTTACGGATCCCGTGCCAGTTTCGTACGTGGCGCCAGTCGGGGCCCTCGCCGACGAGCACATCTTCCGCGTTCCCGGTCTCGACCAGGCCGGCAGGCGCTGGGCCGAGGTCGAGAAAGACGTGTTCGCCGCCTTGAATAACATTGATGGCATCAAGCGAGTAAGCGTAATAGAACCGCCAAAACAGCGGTTCAAGCGCGATGGGGGCGAGTTCTGACGATGTATGATTCACTCCTTTCAGGAGCTGGATCTGATAGTTCATGCTCATGGGGAAACTGTTTTGCAGAGCTTGCAGGATCTCTTCACATTCACGACAACCTCACATTCACGATAGCCATTATTCAGGGCTCGACAGGTTAAAGCGGAAGCATGGAGTAGTCGATGGAGGAGTAATGGAAGGGCTGGAGAAGAGGAGATACGAGGGTAATGAAGATCTGGAGCAAAGTGGTCTAGGCACGAGCCGGCGTTACGCCAAAGAGCGATAAACCGGCGACGACATCGAGCTCGTCGGCATCGTAAGCGCCGAAGTCGCAGTCGCCCTTAAAGTCGTCAAGGAGGACCGGCTGGGGCGGCGTAATGACCGCATCCTCGTCGCCGTCGCTGTCTGAAAAGTCGTCGTAGACTGGGCAGGTGCGGACCACCGGTGTCGAACACGGGTATGAGAGGGCGAAAGTCGGATTGGCGACCTGGCGACCGGCGACCGTCGTGAACGACACGACAGAACTAGTCGACGAGGCCATGAAGGCGTCGTCGTCCGAGTCGTCCGAGCGGTCGTAGTCGTCGTCTGACTCGCCAACCTCGAGAACTTCGACATGAGTGATCTCGGCGGCAGCGTCCGCGTAGGTGAAAGCCAGCTCGGACGAAGTCACGGCCGGCTCGAGGAAGATGTGGTCGAGGTCGATTGGGTCTTCCTCCTCCGAGATTGGCGCAAGCTTGGGCGTCGACGGGAGAGGAACCTTGTCCGACACAGGGACAGCGGAAGGCGTTGCGAACCGACGCTCCTGAGAATAGTACGCCGCGTGGTGGGCCTCTAGAGCGTTGACGATGAGGATCGACTTGTGAAGCAGAGCCGCATCGACGCGCGATTGGCCGCTGGAAAGTGCGGCCAGCTTCATGTGGGAGAGAGCGACAATGTCGTTCATGGTCAAGGAACCTGCAAACAGGAGAAAAGTCAACAACAACATCCCTTGAGACGGCGGCTTACCACGGTGAACGACGAGACTCACAGTGAGTTGTAGACATCGTCAGGTCGGTCAAGGCTGAATCACTCCGGAGGGGTGTGGGAGGGTGGCAAAGTATGGTCTGATACGTGAGGGCGGTCCATAAGGGGCGGGATGGTTGATTGGAGTCTGTGACGGGTAGCAAGGAAGAAGGCAGAGGAGGAAGAGCGACAGGTGTCAGAACAACGAGAGGGAGGCAGGGCGAGAGAGGAGTCTAGTCAGCCCGATTGTCGAGACTGTCGAGCTCAGCTGACTCCACAATTTACTGACCTTTGTTCTCTTGTTTCGCGATAAAAGGGTCGAGGAGTTGCTTAGAACATTTTGGGCAAGGAGGAAGGCGGTTGTAGGGTGAGAGAAGAAGGTGGCGCGAGCGGCGGCAGGCTGTTGAGCTTTGAAGGGATCGGCCGTCGAGCTCGAGTCATCACGCAACTGGGCCGGCCGACACGGGAAGCGCCCGTTGGCTTTTTAGCCCGGTCACGACTGTGCGGGCTCCCCGGCCCCGCCGGCCTCCGCCGATCAGATCGGTCAGCCGGAAGCTGCTCCGCCAGGCGAGTCGCCGTAGTCATTATAAGCAGCTATTGTCCTTCTCCTCAAGGCCGTCGACATCCTCGTCTCGAAAGACGAGCTGCTGGCCGACGCAGCAGCAGTTTTGCCTGGCCGGCCGAAGGGCCGAAAAGACCATGTGAGATAACGCTCGCGGAGTTCCGCGCTCCGCCTCCGGATCCTGCCGGCGGGGCTGCCCCGGGAAAAAACGGCTAGGCCGCGGAAGCGCGAACGCGTGCGGGTCTGATCGCCTGCTCGCCGCGGCCTACGCGACGGCATTCGTGATGACAGGCGTGCGCTGGACGTCTTTGCGCGCGGCGATGCGAAGGCAAGGGACACCGTCCTTGGCGAGGAAGGTGTACGCAGGCGACGGTCGTGACACCAAAAGGCTTCCCTGCTGGCTGCTGGCGATCAAGCAGGCTGTATGGTTAGGATCCCCATGCCGGGCAGAGGATATTTGAGCCTTGTCAAATCGAAGCGACGGCTTCGGATCCGACTGACGAGGGAATGATCTATGCACCTGATTACCGCCCATCTAAAGCCAGTGATAGACGCCGCGGCCTTCATCGTTGGCCCGTCGCCGGTCAGTCGCCTGATCGAGCTCCTCGCGGTACGACACGTGGCGTTCGGCCTGACGAGAATCCCCGGGCGATGCCTGAGGGAGGATGATGTGTCGGACGCGCTCGACAGCATAGGTCGTGTCGTTTGGGGCTGTGCGCGCGGCAACGGCCACAAAGGTTAGGTTGAGACGCGAAGATAAAAGGACAGCCTATGCACCTTCTTCTACGACGGCCGTCCAGCCGACAAGGCGCTCGATCATGACGCGGGCTGGAACCACTGGTCCCTTGCGGCTGTCATCACGGACCGGCAGGATTGGAAGGGTCATCTCGCCGGCGAGGCTGTCGAGCAGGACCAATTGTGTGGGCGGCAGACCATTCGACACGAGCGACGTATTGAGATTACTGACGGCCGTCAGCGCAAGGGACAGCGGGAGAGCGATGGACGTTATCGTTGCGCTGGCCGAGGATCAGGAGGGAGGGTGAGCGCGAGGGAGGGGGAGAACGACGAGGGAGGTCGAAATGTACCTCGTCTTTGCGGTCCATTCATCTTCCTCAGGCAGCGATGCACTGAGAGTGTCGCCGTCCGGCTCCGCCGTCTTCCAGTCAATGAAGTACGACGACAATTCGTGCAGGATGATGACCGACGGGCGCTGCTCCAGCCGTGTAGGGTGTGGCGCCGAATCGGGTGGCGGGTCCGCGTTATAGTGGAGAAGCGAGAGGAAGAGCGACAGGTGTGCGAGTGTCGGAACGTACTTGACCTGTTGGGCAGTCAACGGCATCGTTAACAACTTCGGATGCTAAGCCCCCCCCCCCCCCCCTCCGTTCCTCCCGCGCGACCCACGCTCAGTTGAGGGCACGTTATAGGAAACGCACGACCACCCGGTTGGCCTTTCGGAGGACGCCTGCCGTGCTACTCTTGGCCGCGAACCAGGCATCACCGTCCGCGCCCTTTCCATCGCTGAGCAGGCGCGAGGCCCATTCGCTGCCACTTCTTGCAATGATCAAAGCGATCGAGGCTGCGTCGCCGGCAGCCGTTGCAGCGCCAACCGAGCCGAGGGCGACGTGAATGGGCGCTGAGGCCGGCAGGCGGCCTAGGATGGCGGCAGAGGTCGGTGCGGGCGGAAGCGTGTCTGTCGGGCCGCTTCCAGCCGCTAGAGATGGCAGTAGTGAGGATAATGGAATGGCCATTGGCTCTCGCTAGCTCATAGGGCCGAAGGGGAAAGCGAGATCAGGCCAAGCCGGAGTTAGCGCCCGTGCGAAATTGAGCTTTAGACTTCCGCCTGACGGCAGCCGAACCTCGTCAGGCGTTTGAATCGGGAGATCCTATGACTTGATAAACCAGCGGGTCAGATGGACGTCGAGGAGAGACGAGCGCGGCAAGGCTACAGGGTTCGGACTTCCTGTCGCTGCTGCGGGCCAACGCGAAGTCGCGATGCTTACGCTGCCCGGGCGGTTCAACCTTCAACCTCCATTGCCTCAGCCACGCCTTCCGCCAGGATTCGTACGGCCTCTTGAGTTGAACAGCATGCCAGATGAGGCTGGAGGCCTCTCTCTCTCGGATGGCCCCGTGCCGCAGCTCAACCTCGCTGCTATCTTCCTCCGCACACTCGAAGGGACCGACTCAGACGCGAGTACGGCTGGCTCGCTTCAAAGCCTCTGGGAGGTCCTGACTGAGGGCTGCTCGGATGCCGAGCGAGCCGCCAGAATGGTTTGTTCTGGACCGAGGGGCATGCACAGTTGACGTGCTGACGGTCTCCTCTGACTCGATGCAGCGCTCGACGTTTGAAGAGAGCTCACTCGAACTGCTGCCGGCGCTCGCGCCCTTGCTCAATCGGCCTCCTGAGGTGGCCGGGCTGGCGCGACAACTCATTCTTGAGGGACTCGGCTGCTTCGCAAGCCCTCGAGAGATCATTCTTGCAGTCGGCGAGCAGATCGAGGACCTGCTCGAGGTCGAGCGGGCGCTTGCAGTCGGCCATAGGCAGGGATCCGACTCTGGTTTCGCCTCCGACGCCGACGACGATGATGATGCGGGCGGACAACAGTCTGTGCTTGCCGACGTCGACGAGGTCTCGGATAAGTCAGATACAGAGACAGAGACAGAGTCGGTCGATGGGCAGGACGGACCAATTGCAGCCCTTGATGCGCAGTTGCCGACACTTGTTCGCTTGCTTGCGCTGCGGGTCCCGCAGATGAAGGGTCGCAAGGCTCTGCCAACCGTAATGCACCTGTCGTCGCTACTCCGGCCGGCCATATCACGCTTCGCGTCACATCGGCCCCCGGTAGGTCCTTGTCGCGAGGTCGCGATTGCCGTCACACGACTCGTTGCTGTTGTCCATGACTGGGCTCAGACTCGCAAAGACGATTGGTCTCCGAAAGGCGAGCAAGCAGTGCGTTTTACGATAGGAATAGACGCCACGACGAGAGTTGCACTCGCTTATTACAGTCGTACCCTCTTCCAGTCGCTCCTCCTCGACGTCCTTGCTGATACAATCGTTCGCCTTCGACCGGGCCTGAATCTCAAGTCGATCGAGCGTGTCTCGAGCCTGCAAGGCGTGCCGCCCGCGACGGTCCAGACTATTGGACGCAAGAGTCTCCCAGGCCTCGGCGACTGGCCGGAGGGGTTGGATGAGATCGCGGTTGGTCCCACGTTCGATTTGCCTCGCGAAAAACGGGCCAGCTAACTCTTGCTTTAGGCTGCTGCCGACGGTCTGCTACCAGAGGTTGAGGGCCACGCTTCGAAAACTTTACAGCTTCTCACCTCTGATAAGCTCGCCGAGTTTGCCCTCATCTTGCTGTCGCACTCGCCTCCGGCTCTGTCGCCGACTGACGCTCGAACCGCCCTGGCGACCCTCATCGATGGCCCTTTGGCGGCCGAGACGGCCATCGCAGCCGCCGGATTACTTTGGTCGCTCCTGAGAGAGTCAGCGTTGGACCATTCGGGGACCTCGGACGAGGAGTACGTCCGCCTTGTGACCAAGATTTGGCGCGTTTACGTTCCGCTTCTTGCCGGCGACCCAGATCCGCAAACGCGCAAGGCCCTCTTCGCGCTGCTTTCGTCATCTATCGCGTCAGACATCCTTGCGCCAGCCAGGGCTCTCGATCTTCTTTTCCCTTTACCGTCGCCCTTCCTCGAAGCGCCCTTGCTTCGGCCGGCCGGCCTACACTTCCTTCGCGGCCTGATCGTTAGCCCGGGTCCGCTCGCATGGCTTCGAGGTGCAAATCTTGAGCGGCTTGAGACCGAGGTCTTTGATCTGCCTTTCTCAAACGATGAGAAGCTAGAGACCTGGGATCTCGAACGAGATCCGTCCGGAGAGACCTGGATTCGCGGCCCGGGCCCGATCGCCGTCGTCCTCTCGCTCAACATCTTCGCGCTTCTTTTGATGCGGGACGTCGACAATGAGGTGCGTTTCGTTTGCTCCTCCGGCCTAGTTTGATGTGCTATTCGCTGATGCCTTATTCCGCCCTCTAGACGAGTATCCGGCAGCCCAACGTCCTAGAGAGACTTAGAGTAGGTTGGATCGGGCCCCTCCGCGGAGCGTTGGACGCACGGTCGGGTCAGACCAAGAGCGCCCCACCAACAAGAGATTCTAGCTTGCATCGGTCGCACTTTACCTCGCAGGCTGCGTCACACACTCACTCGAAGACAGCACAAGGGCCCGTTGTCAGGGACGACGGCGACGAGGAGGAGCCGCTCGGGCAGGCAGAAAGCAGTGCCGCCTGGGAGACGATCTCATTCGCATTGGAGAGTGTGGAGAAGATCTTGGAGGACATGACTTGATAAATGTTGTCATGTCAAGACGACTCAGGAGGTCGGTAACGCCGCCGGCAAGTCAGCTGGAGAAGACTGGCCAGCCGTGCTGTTGACGCGACGAAACGCGTCGCGTCCTGACCTCTCGTCGCAGGCTCGTCGCCAGCCCCACCGCTGAACCATCACTGGCATCCTACCTCCCTAGCCCGGCGTCATTCTCCGGAGGCCGCTCTGCACGAGCTCAATGGACTTTACCGACCTCTACCCGACCTCGTCGCAGCAGGAGCCGCTCTTCTCGCCTGGCTCGACCTTCCTCGCCACGACGCACCGCAGTCGCATCATCATCCGCCATGCACTCTCGCTTCAGATCCTCCAGACTTTCGAGCTGCCGGCGCGCTCTTCTCCGCCTTCCTCGCCGGCTGGGTCGCTATCCCGCCGTACGATGTCGTTGTATGCCTCCAACGCTGCAAACAGCGGCTCGGCCGAGCAAGAGCAGGAGATCACCAGCCTGAGCTTCAGCCCCGATTCGGAGCGTATTCTCGCCGTCTGCGCTAGGCAAAACGTCGCGTACGTCTTCCAACTGGGCTCGCTCGTCGACGGCGATGGGCTGGAAGCGACCCTGTACGGTGGCGTTGAACGGCTGTCGAGAGTCGAATGGGCGCCGTCCAGTTTGCCGGGCGAGGGCAAGACGATGCTGCTCGCTTGGTCTGAGCTCGGGGTACGTTGCTGACGACGATCGTGCCGGACGTTTGACCTGCATAACAGCTGACACGACCTGTCTGTCTCCTTCAGCTGCGTGTCACAGTCTATTCTTTGACCAACTCGGATCATCGGCTTGCCATTCTGAACCCGAAAGTCACGGCGGCGGCGGGGCTATCCGGCCAGCCCACCCGGCTACACCAGTGGTCGGTCGACAATCGCTACATGTACATCGTCGAGCGGCACAACTGCAAAGATTCAGTCGCAGTCTATGACTCATTATCCGCCTTCAGCCTTTTGGCAGTGAGTCCTACTCTTAGGTTGTCTAGACTGCTTCCTGGTGCTGACACGGTCGCCCTGCAGCGCGTACCGGCACCATACCCGATAGGCGGTCTCTCGGTCTCACCCTCGCCCATCAAGCCTTACTTCGCCATCTTTGCGCAAGCTCTCGAGTATGCTCTTTCAATACACCTGCCTCCAATGGCCCGACCAGTAGCCAGTCTGCCGCCTTCTGAAGGTGAAAGCCACACAGAGTGGAGTAGCATCGGCCTGGGCGTCCGCTCAGCCGAGTGGCGGCCAGGCGGGGGTTGGCTAGCTGTTGCTGGATGGGACGGTAGAGTTCGTCTCAGCAATCCAACGCTGCCACACATCATCAGGCTGATCGTCTCATGCAATGCCCAGATCCGGCTCATCGATGATCGTGAATGGTCGACCATACTCACGCTCGAGCCAATGCGAATGACTCCGCCGAGTGCCGTCAGTTAGCCTTCGATGTTCTTTCCAGAGAAGTTGCCAGCGTTGACTTGTCTCCTTCTCTTTCATGTCCCCTCAGAACATCTGGCAAGAGCCGCCAGGTTGGATTCAGTCGACCATGAGCCGCGGCATCATCCCCTGTGCGCAGCCGGGATGCGCGATTTACCAGATACTCTCAGTAGTCGCTGACCCTTTCATACTGTACCTTAAACCTTCTCGGCGAACAGTTCACTCGCTAAGGCCACCGCAGACCATTTCCTTTCTGCGACCAGACGTCAAGGCTTCGCCGCCCGTCATGGGCGTCTCGCTGCTGAAGTGGAACTTGGACGGCACACTTCTTCTCGTCCAGCACGCAAATGCACCTTGTGTTCTCCTCATCTACGCCTTTCCGCTCGATCGTGGGGCGAAGGACGAAGGCGTCACCGTCCTGCTCATGAGCCGGCCCGTGCGTGATGTCGAATGGCATCCACTACATCCGAGACGACTCGGCTGGGTATGCGGCACAGGGGGCCTCTTCAGCTGGAACGGCGACTGGGTGACCGAGGACGACGATGGAACGGAGACTGTTGGCGGCCTGGCCGAGTGTATTGGAATACCGAGCCGTTCGTCTTATTCTCTCCTATACGTTTTGAGTCTGACGCTGACCGACATGGCTCAACCTTTTGGACGCACAACAGAACCTTTTAATGCTTCCGGCATGGCGTACTCACCCAACGGCGAGTCAATTCTCCTGACCGACGGAGGGTCGTCTACCGCCGATGCCCACAGGAGCGACGGCAAGTTCCTCCTCGTGTTTGAAGCGCGCGATGATGCTCCGGACGAGGGCGGTGGCTCAGAGTTGTCGCCTGGAGGAAAAACGATCTCCGTCAGCCGCGGAGAGGACGACAGCCAAGCTCTCGAGGACAGCTTTGCCGACAAGCACAGCCTTTCACAGGAAGACAGCTTTGCCGATGTGAGCGGTGATGCGACATCTTTCGCTCGCGAGCATGCACGTCGTGCGAGCTTGAGCGCGGTCTGGGAAGAGGCCGAAGTGACCGGGATCAGTGCATGACCCTTGACTAGGCGCCGCGACGTCTACGACTTCTTTCCGGCAGCGCTGGAAGAGGGTGCTATCAGACAAAGGCAGGTGGCGCATCACATTCAGGGCTAGATCGGGCGGTCGTGATGGTTCGTCTGCGTTGAGAGACGGAGAGAGGTCAGTTCTTGCTCGTCTCCCAGAAGTTATTCCGCCAGGAGGCGGATTGACAAGGAGGTCGTCGCTACGAATGGATGCGATCAGAACGTGTCGGCCGACGTGACGCGCTCGATGTCGTCCGTCAGACGCTTCTCGGTCTCTTCGAGCGCGGCGATGCGCTCGCCGTCGGCTTCAGCCTGATCCTCGAGATATGAAATCTTCTGTGTCTTTGGCGGCCATGAAATCGTCAGCGAGTTGGCGTAAGCGATCGAACATTGGCGCAACTCACTTTGGTCGAGGCCTCTTCCTCGTATTTGCTTCGAAGGGTCACCTCCTCATCGTTCTTCGCCTTAAGCCGCGTGATCTCGCTGTCGATTCGAACCGATAGCAAGCGTACGGAGGTCAGCGACGCCCTGAACCAAGGAAGGGTAGCACTCGATGCACTGACACTTCGAGCTCGGCAACCCTAAGGGAAAGATGTCGGTCAGCAAGAGCTTTGCACGGGTAGAAGAGAGCAAGCTAGCGGAGACGCTCACTTGCGCGCGTGAGCCTCGTGCATCATCGTCATCGACTCGCTCGGCTCGCCCGGCTCGCCGATGACACCACACGGGCTGCTTGGGGGCGTGCGATTGGGCTCGACGACCCGAACTAGAGCCGCGACGCATGGCGTTAGCGGAGCATTCTCTTGTCTCGATGTAGAAGATACAACGTACCATCGTTCTTGACTGCTCGCTCCTCGTCGAGCCGCTGACGCAGCGCCTCAACCTCCGCTCGGTTGGCAGCCTTCATGTCCTCTGCAGTTCGCTTGATCGCCTCAACTTCCTCGACTCGGGCAACCGACGCCGCCTCGAGCTCCTTGTCTCGGTTTTCGGACAGGATTTCGATCTGCCGAACTAGACTCGCCTTGGTCAGATCTGCCGACTCCTGATGGGATCCGAGCTCCTCGCGCAAGTTGGCGATAGTCCGATGGAGCTGGTCCATAGCCGAGTCGTCCGCCATCGGAGCGGCCGTCGAGCGTGCGACGTTCAGATCAGCAGTGACAGTGTTTATCTGCTCACGCAAGGCCTGTAGCTCTGCATCTTGGGCCGTCGCGTCCTGCTTTGCCCGTGCGAGGTCTTCGCGGTGAGCTTATACGAGGGGGTGATCAAGTTGTAAGTGCCAGCAGATCTAATTTGGGCCTTGATGGAGCATACGCACTCTGGAGGTCGAGCCCAAGGCTTGAGATTTCCTTGGAGTGCTCAGCCTTCATCGACATCTCCATTGACTGTAAGTTGGACTGGAGAGCGTCGACCTCGCTTGTGTGAGCCGTCCTAATGAGTACCGGGTCAGTGCCTGGTCTGGAGGCTATTAAGGCGCCTGAGTCACTACTTACCGAAGCTGCTCGATGGTGACTTCGTACTCCTTGCGTAGCGACGATAGTTCCTTCGAGTGCTCTGCGCTAGCCTCAGTCCTGGCGATCTCGAGCGTCTTGGTCAGCTCAAGCGCTTGAGATGAGCGAATGTCCTCGATCTCGGCAAAGTGCTTAGCCGAAAGCGCCTGATAAGGGAGGAGACAAACCCTGAATCAGCGCGGTGAACGAGAGAAGAAACGGACAGTTGGACACGCCTCAAGATCGGTCTTAATCGTCTGCAATAGGGCGTCCTTCTCCTGCGACTCGGTTGAAGACTTGAGGAGAAGGTCATCTAGCTCCTGCTTGATCGACTGCTCCTTCTCCGCCCACTTAGCCTCTGACGAAGTTGTTGCGCTGACTTGCGCCGCGGCAATGGCCGTGTCGAGGGAGGCGGCCTGAGAGTCGCGAAGAGCCTGGACCTCCTGCTCGTGGGCAGCCGTCAGCCGCTCGAGGGCCTCATCAAGGTGGCTCTGGAAGGGAGAGCTTCGGCCTAAGCAATGAGCCCCACAATACACGACAAACATCCACAAGGCGCACCTTGCTCTCAATCCTGAGCCTGTCGTGTTCGGCAGTCGCCGCGCTGAGAGCCTCTGAGAGCGCAATCTGGTGAGCGCCCTTGAGTTCCTCCAAGGTGTCGTCACGGTTCGGATTGGTGCCCTCGCATTGGCCCTGCGAGCTGATGGCGTCAGCTTCTAATTGTTGGATGCGGGCCTCAAGCTCGTCGACAGCCCTCTGCTGAGAGAGTTGGAGGCTCTCGGCCTCGGCTCGAACCGCCTGAAGGCCGAGAAGGCACGTCTTACGAAGCGGTCAGCCTGAGACGAGAGAGGTGAGTTTCGCATGTACACTCGCCGTGATCTCCGCGGTGACCTTCTCGAGCTCGGCGCGGGTTAGGTTGGACTCCTCGATTGCCGTTCTGAGCGCCTCCTTGGCAGCCTGTGAGCCAGCGGATGAAGTTAGATGCATGAACCTTTCAGAGAATGGCCGAGGAGAGCGGCCATTTAGACTCACTGCTAGCTCTTTTTGCGAGGTCTCGTGGAGCTCGGCAAGGGAACGGGCCTGGATGCTTGCCTCAGCAATCTGGCGTTCCAGAATTGCGATCTGCTCCTTCAGAATCTCGATTTGCGAGTCATCAACGCTCTTCTCTTTCTTGCGGTTGTCGAGCTCGAGCTCGAGGGCATCGTGCCGGGTGCGGAGCGAGGAACTGGATGGCGGCATAGGATCTAGAGTTAGCTTGCTGACCTCCATGTGAATGCACTAGATGCGGCGCACAGAGTTGTTTGAAGCATGTTCTCGTCTTCTATTTTCATTTTGCGCTCATTGTCGAGGAGTTCGCGGACGGTGTCAACTTCATTGAGCGACTTTTCGACGTCGTGCTCAAGCTGATTGCGTAGGGCGACTAGCTCCGTCTCCTTGGCGGTCAGCTGCCCACGGATACTCTCAAGGTCATCCGACTTGGGCGTCATCGCCTTGAGCTCATCCAGCTCGGCCCGAGTGGAAGCCAAGTCCTTGCGAAGCGCGTCGATTTCCGATGCGCCCTGATCCTCGTCCGTAACTGGCGCCGGTCCCAGACGTTCGTTAATGGTCTTCTGCGCCGACGCGAGAGCAGTCTCAAGGCCGGCGATCTGCGCGGCATGCGAGATCAGCGCTTTAGTGACAACGTGAAAGAAAGAGAACGAGTATGCGGACCTTGTCTTCGAGCTCCTGCCGCCCAGGCTTAATGCCAGCGGCAGCAGGCTTGACTCCAGGAGGGCAGAGAGCCTTGCTGAGCGGAGCGCGGTCCTGAGACCTGACTGAACCGAGAGTCGCCCGAGGGGTCGCGCCAGCGGACATGCTCTGCCTCGTTTGACCGGGCTTTGTGGCCGCTGCGCTGCCGTTGATGGCGGGGACGGTGCGCTTGAAGCCGGTCGAGATAGGAGCCCCCAAGCGGGATGCCGCCGATGCGCGACGAGTAGCAACGGCCGATACGGAAGAGTTCGACGGCTCCTTGCCGTTGATTGCAGAGGAGGGCGCTGGCGAGGGGCCGGTGCGTCGAACGCCAGTCGGGCCAGTGCTGGCAGTGTGGGTAAGCCCAGTTGAGCCGGCAGCAATCGGTCGAGTGGATGAAGGGGGCAGCATGGATGACCTGCAGACGGAATGAGATGATCAGCCTCTCGAGCGCAGAAAACACGCTCGGGACGTTTACGAACCTCTTCGAAGTCATCGTCGGTGCCGCTGCAGAGCCTCCGACGCGCGACACAGTTGGCCGTGTGGTGGTGGTCGAGGAGGTAGGTCGGCTGGCGACGCCGATTGTGACGCCGGAGGCCACAGGCCGAGCAGATGGGACGGCAGGCTTCCGAGTCACAGTCGAGGTTCCAGCAGTCGACCGGGTGACCACGGTCGGCTTGGCACTGACGGGCGCGGCGCTCCGAGTGGCCGACGACGCGGTCGCCCGAGAGGAGGCGACCGAAGGTCGGGCTATCGCCTTGGCTGATGTAAAGACAGTACATGATGGTCAGCCTTGCAGACGAAAGCCGGAGTGCCCAACAACATCCTCTGGACCCTCCGTACAGAGGGCGCTGCGCGGCGACGCTCAGATCCTGGCTCCATCGCTAGCTATCCGTCTGGACACATCGTTCATGTCAAGGAGAGTAAGGCCCAGAAGTAACGCACATGTAGTGCCTGCCTTGCCCTCGAAGGCCTTGCGAGTGTTGGCGACCATGTTGCTGGCGGGCGCTAGTGTCTTCTTCACCCTGTCGCCGAGGCCGCCTTCCTTCGGGGGCTCGTCGGCAGGAGAGTCAACCTTCGCCTCTGCCTTTGAAATAAGGCTCGCTGAATTAACAAGCTCGGCATGGCCGTTCTCGCTTTCCATTGCAGGCAACGGAGGTGAATGCAATCCGTGCGACCCTGAAAGCGCTGCTGGTGCAGCGGGGGAAGGAGGAGCTTGGACCCGTTCGTCGGCGGAGAGGGCAGCGGCAGCAGGCTCATCGCTCGCCTCGAGCACTTGAACTGACTTTGGCTGGGGGGTGGTCTCGAGTTGATCTTTGAACGCCGTCTGTTCTGCCTCAGTCGCCAGCCCATTTGTCGACGAGAGATCTGGCGGCGGCGTCGACAGCATCCGGTCCCGGGTGCCTTCGAGCGGGGGCTCGTTGGCGAGGAGGTCGTCGTCGTGGCCGTCGTCGACGAAAGAGCGAGACTGATCCTCCATGCTGAGGCGGGGTCAGACGCGAGAAATTTGAATGAGGATTAGGGCTGCCGAGCGTTGGCGTTGTGATGGGCGAAAGATCAAAGGAAGGCGCGTGGCTCTCGAATAACAGCAGCGAAAGCTCGAGCTGGAAAACGGCCGTCGGGCTGCGCGCGCACAACGCAGGGGGAGGCAACGCTTGCGCGCGACGAGAACGGAAAGGCACGATCTGAGCCCAAACGGAGTGTGATAGGTATGTCGATACAAAAGGTCACGGGACGAGGAAGCAGAGGAGTGAGAGGTGTACAGGAATGAGAATCGAATGGAAGAGCAGCGGCGAATCATGGGTTCTGCCTTCGAATCAGTAGCGGTCGAGGCCGGCGAGTTTGCGGCCGACGGCGCTGAGGACGGGCACAGAGGCCGGCTTCTGGCGGACCTTCCAGGCGGCGTCGTTGGATGTGGGCTCCACCCCAGGCTGAGATAGGCAGGATGTGGTCAGCCAAAGACAGCATGAATGGAGACCGTTTGGCACGCACGAGGATCTGGAAGGCCGTAGCATCGTGGGTGCAGTTAAGCTGCTGCTCGAAGGCCTTGCGCTTCTGTGCGTACGTGTCGTCCGACGCGAGTTTCGCGGGCTTATAGCTCACGTCTGATATCGTAAGATTTGTCAGATGTCAGCATGTATCACTAATTTCGTCGTCGGGGAGAAGAGATCGGATTCACAAGTGGCGATTCGCGGGTTGTCGCCGAGCGGTGCCGCGCCGTAGTGCACCGTACGGCTGTCCCAGAGGATGAGGTCGCCCGGCTCAGCGACAATCTTCTCCCAATAGCATCCCTTCTCGTTGATCATCCAGTCGAGCATCTCAGGCGTGTGGTGATACGAGTCGGCTAGCGTCCAGCCGCCTTCAGGCTTCTGGTGGTCAAACTTGGCGAAGCATTCGTTATACTGCAAGACAGACAATCGTCGTCAGAACATCAGTGTAGGATCGATTGCTTTCGATAGATATCAGGAAGCAAGACGGACAAGCTCCTTCGAGCCGCGGAGAACCATCAGGCCGCCGTCGAGGGGCCCATTGGGCGCGAGATTGGCAATGCCCTGGACGCAGTGTAGAAACTGTCGCGTCGGGCTCTGGTCGACATGCGGCCAGGGCTCGTGGACGTCCTTTGCCGCATCCTTTTGTGGCAAAGAGATATTGAGGCCATCGAAGCTGACGAGAAGCTCGTTTGTGCCCCATATCTTTGCGAAAGCATCGATGATGCCTGGCTCCTGTCGAATTTGCCAAGCGTATTCCTCATGGCCGCACCCGTAACCATTGTAGAGGCCACCGCGGTGCGAGAACGGCAACTTGGTGCTCTTCCAAGTTGAAGAGTCATTCCGGTCGAAGCCGAGGCCGAAGGACTCGAGAAAGGTGTAGGCCGCGCCGGCGTATTGCTCGGCTCGTTCGAGCGGGATCGCACGCTTGACGACGACGACGCCTGTGGGATGAGCGCCGATCTAATTCAGCTCCTCACTACAGGCATTCGAGCCTGCTGGCGACCTTTGAGCCACTCACCCTCTTGGAAGAGCTCGTCCCGAAAGTCCCCATGAGCGTGGCTCGCCATCTGGGCGAGTGTCGCCCGGACGCTCTGGTAGGCCGGCGATGTCTCGGCCACAGCCTTGGGCCCGGGTTGCTTCTCGAACTTAGGCGCCGATACTGGCATAGGGGGTAGCATGGTAACAGACATCTTGTAGGTGGCGAGAGATTGAGTGACGGCTAGGTGGCGAAGGAGCAAGACGGATGCCCCCATAAAGGAACGACGTCGGGATGGCTTCGGAGGGACGCAGGGCGGCCGGCTTTCTCCTAATCACCGACCAGGTCGACGTCTCAGCTGGATCGCGTCAATCAGCGGGCAACCCGCAACAGGGACGGCACTCTCAAGCTAGTCGCAGGTTACCACAGTCGCGGCCCGCCACCCGCTGTTTGCCCGTGATGTTGCTCAATGACCCTTGGGTTGACCGCCACGCGGCAAATTACGCCGCAAGATCCTGTCGCTCCTCCATCCCCTTCTGCCCGTCGCACCGGTCGAACGATCATCGGAGATGTAACAGGTCAAAGCGTCGGTCGTTGACAAGGTCATCAAAGAGCCTGCCACTCAGTCGTCTAGCCACCCATGCCGTCGTCGTCACGCCGCCAGCGCCGGACGGGCGTCCGCTCCTTGCCGAGCGCAAGCCGAGCGAGTTTGATGGGCGACCGCCCGAGAGGGAACTCGCCGTTGCCGCCGCCAACATCTGTTCGCCAGCCAGGAGCTTCTCCGGGCACACCGTCGACACCGGGGACGACACCTGTCTCGCCAAGCTTGCCACCATACGCGACCTTGTCGGCGCTCTCGCGCTGAAAGCCGCCGCGACCACCGAACTTGGCCGGCAGCCGGGCCCAGAGGAGTCGATCCGCAAACGGCACTGGTTTGGTTGGCGTCTTGATCGCCATCGCCGGTAGGAGCTCTCCAGGGCGGACATCGCGTCCTGTTGGCTTTTCCGGCAGGTGTTCCGGGCTGAACAATGGTAGGTGCGCAAGGCGAAATTGGATCAGCGACTGGCATGTCATGCGCCTCAGCCGGCGATTCTCACAGTTGGTCTTTGATTGCGATGGATCCGGGGCGCTTGCTGTAGTAGCAGAAGGTAAGCGATTAGCCGTGAGTTGACTGGATGGATGAGGAAAGGAAAGCGCGTGACGCACCCAGCTGGGATCGGCGGCCTGATGTCGTACTTCTTCGTCGCCGTCTTGAAAACAGTCTCCTCTGCCCGCAGGAGGTCCTATATGTCGGTGCAAGAGGTCAGCGACCATGCTTTGAGGTGACGCCAGCGAGCAGCGCAAGACGCACCCGGTGAGCCTCGGCCTTTGCCCGTAGCTCGGCCCGCGCCTCCTCTGGCCGGTACCTGAGCGCCTTCTGTATCGCGTTGTTGAGGTGCCAGTTGGAATACTCGCCTAACACCTGCTCGTCGAGCACGTCAACTTTGCGCAGTGTTCGACTACAATGATCAAGGATGCCGTCAGTCGCGCCATCGCATGTCGCTCAGCCGTCTCCGTCGATAGAACGTACAGCTCCTCCTCGTACATCTTGCGCCCGAGCTTGCGCGCAAGCATCTCGAAGCGCAGCTCACCCGGACCATCGACGAGCTCGAGGATTGCCATGTTGGCCCGGTCGCCGACGCGGCTGCCCGTCAAATGGATGCGAGCGTAGCCGCCGGTCCGGTCGGCGTAGCGCTCGCGCAGGACCGTGTGCAGCGCCGGCATCGTCACCCGATGGTTGTGCAGCCATGATTGAGTCATACCAAACGACTCTGGAGTGCCCTTTCGTGCGGCGGTGATCACCTGTCGGGTTTACAGACACAAAAAGAGGCAGCATCGAGCAGGTTGAGCTAGACGTCGACTAGGTGGAAAAGACGGGTCGGGGCTCGATGGCCCTCGCTCGAGAGCTGAGCTCAGACACCTCGACAGAGATAATTCGCACCTTCTCAAGCACCTTCTTAGCCGCCTTGGCTTTAGGCACCGTCGTCTCAATCATGCCATGCTCTATCACGGACGAGACGAGCCCTCTGTGGGCCGCGAATCACCGACCGACGCAAGGACAAGCTGGTCAGCCTCCCCGTCGGAACGCGCGGCGTCGATTGTCAAGCGCGTTGCCTGTTTGATAGCACTACAACGCACCGAAGGAGCGTTTTAACGGGACGCGAGCCCTTGGCGAACTTGGCGAGCTGGCTGCCGTGCGACTGAGGCATCGTGGGCGCAAGGGATGTCGACAGTTGAGGTAGGGAAGGGAGAGGGCGGAGTGCTCGAGGCGTGAGCGTCTTGAAAACACCCTTCCCAAATCTCTGGGATTTTGCAGGGGCTCAGCTCGGGGTCGGGCCGCGCCGTCCGGGCCGACACCTTGCGATGTCGCTCGGCGCCTGCTACCCCGCCGACCTGCTCACATACCCCTCTCGACCTATCGATCCCCCTTTCGCGATGCTCGCTCTCTCCGCCGCTCGGCGGCTCGCCCAGCCTTCCCGCAGCATCGCTCGTGCGCTCTCAACCTCTGCCCGTCTGGCCGCCGCTGGCCCAACAGGCGAACCGACGAGTCCCAATCACGCCGCCAACCTTGCGACCGGCTCGCCTCAGACGGCCGTCTCGTCGACGGCGCCGAGTGGTGCAGCCGTCGAGCAGGCGACTAACATGCCGAAGACGTGCGTCCTACTTACTACGCTCCGACCGCAGCCGTCCGAGTTGGCGTCCGGTTGCTAATTGCGAGTCATATCCGTTTGTCCGCAGGTGGTCGCCCAGCCAGCAGCCCCGGCAGGCGGCCTACGACGGTGCCCGATTTGAACAGACGGCCCTTGGGGCCCAACCCAGGCCGCTGAGCGCAATGGAGATGATTGCGAAGGTGCCGGTCATGATGGTTCAGGGCCGCAAGGCGGTCTGCGACGGAGGTGCGTCTCGACCTCTTCCAGAGAAAGATAGCTTGCTCCTCTCCAGTCGAGCCCCAGGATGAGCAGCCGCTGATCGGGTCCCGTTGACGCATTGCTTCGCAGGAGGAGGTGCTCTGGGTCACCCCAAGGTTTACATCAACCTCGACCAGCCCGGCCCGCGGTCATGCGGCTACTGCGGATTGCGGTTTGAACAGGACCCGCATCACCATGGCGCGCACGCCGCCCACTAGAGGTTCGGATTGCGAGGCAGATTAGGTCACGACACTGGACATGTGTCGACCTCACGAGAAGTGCAAGCAGGGCAGGCAAACGTGTAGTGGCGAAGGCGGCGTCGCGGGCGGGCGGACCCGCCCAGAGCACATATTATGATCACGTCTGCAACCGGGTCAAAGTTCGCCAGCTTGCAATCTCCAAAATGATCGTTCTTCGGCTGACCGGCGAGCGGTCGTCCCATACTGGCTGGTCTGGCTTGCTTGTTTGCGCGATGCTGCGGGGAATCGTGCTGGCATCGTGCTGGCGTCCACAAAAGCGAGGCCGCTCTGACGAAGTTTATTACTGAAGTGCTTGTCAAAGCAATACAACAGTCTCCTTAATTGGAAAGGAGCCTTCGACCATCTTCTCACGTGCAACCGATTTTCTTTTTCTAGAACCACTCACTATGACCACGCTCTTGTTAATCAGTGCGAACGGATTGACCCAAGCAATACTTGCCATGACCAACGCACTGAGGCCGGCGTCACATCTTGTATAATCTGGAGGCCTTGCAAGTCGGAGAGCGCGTCCAGATTTCGCAGGAGAGACAATTATCGACCAGCCAACTCTTGTGTTCCTACGCCTCGTCGTCGGGGTCGAGAACACGTCGCGCGCTAAACGCGCAGACCCGCAGGCGCGCAGGCGCGGAGTCTGCCGCCTCTGCCGCTCCTCCTTTGGCTGGCGAGTCAAATGAGCTGCTCTCTTTCCACACGACTGCTTCGGCCTCCAACTCGTCTTTCAGCATACCCTAGCATGCTCCGCTCGGCCGCTATCGTTTTTCGTACCGCATCTCGGGCTGGACCCGCAGCGCGTTCTGTCCGCTACGCTTCGTCCCTCGAAGTGAGCTCGTTTCAGCGAATCCATTGCCCACCCGGGCACCGCCAAGGATGCGAGCGAGCGCAGCTAACCTGATTCGCCGTGCCCTCGTCCTAGGCCAACAAGACCTTTTTGAAGCCGTCACACCCCGACCAGCCCGCTCCGGCTGACGTCACGTCGTTCCTTGAGCAGCAGGCTGAGGGCCTTCTTTCTACCTACGCCCGCCCGCCTATCGTCTTCACCCGCGGCAAGGGCAGTGTTATCTACGACACTCAGGATCGGGCGTACCTCGATTTCTCGGCCGGCATCGCTGTCAACGCGCTCGGCCATGCCGATGACCAGGTGCGCATGAGCGTTGAGCTTGGTCTTTGCTGCAAGCTCGCCTTGAACGCCGTCAGCCTTTGCGCAGCGAGAGCTGATCACAACCCCGCCCCTCCTCACCCTTCAATGGCGTAGATCGCCGAGATTCTCTATGACCAGGCCAAGAAGCTCATCCACTCATCCAACGTTTACCATAACGAGTGGGCAGGCCCGTGCGCCAACCTGCTCGTCGACCTGACAAAGGAGCACGGCGGCCTCGGCCTCACGCCCGCGTCCAAGACGGCCGACAACTCGTCCGGCAAAGTCTTCTTCGCTAATTCGGGCACCGAGGCCAACGAGGGCGCGCTGAAATTCGTGCGCAAATTCGCCAAAGAGAAGTATCCTGACCAGCCGGGCAAGTCGGACATCGTCTGCTTCGAGCGTGCCTTCCACGGCCGCACGCTCGGCGCGCTCTCGGTCACGCCTAACGCCAAGTACCAGGACCCCTTTGCGCCCCTGCTGCCCGGTGTCAAGGTCGGCAAGATGAACGTCGAGGAGGGTCTCGAGGAGCTCATCAATGAGAACACGGCTGGCCTCATCGTCGAGCCGATCCAGGGTGAGGGAGGCTTGTACGAGGCCGAGATGCAGTGGCTCGGCAAGGTCGTCAAGCGCGCGCGAGAGGTTGGCGCCGTCGTCGTCTTTGACGAGATCCAGGTGCTTCCGATGAGACGCTTTGTGACCTGCCCAGTTGATCTTACTCACTGCTGACCAATTTGGCGCCCGCGATGCAGTGTGGCCTCTTCCGCACGGGTACGATGTGGGCGCACTCGAAGTACCCGGCCGAGGCGCAGCCTGATATCGTAACGATGGCTAAGCCGCTCGCCAACGGCATCCCGATCGGTGCAATTCTTGTCCGGGACGAGGTCGTTAAGGTCGTTACCGTCGGCTCGCACGGCACCACGTTTGGCGGTAACGTCCTCTGCACTCGACTTGCGCATCATGTCCTCCAGCGCCTGTCGACGCCGGCGTTCATTTCGGAGCTCGAGTCGACGTCAGCACACTTGTCGACGCTTCTTAACCGCCTACCGACGCTTTTCCCGACCCTGATTCCCGCCCCTCCTCGCGGTCGCGGCCTCATCCTCGGTATTCCCTTCTCCAACACATCAATGCCTGGCCGCTTCGTCGAACTCTGCCGCGAGCGCGGCGTCCTGCTTCTGACGGCCGGAACCGACTGCGTCCGGGTACTGCCAAGCCTTAATGTTACCAAGGAGGAGTGCGAGAAGGCGGTTGCCGTCATGGAGAGCGTCGGCGAGGTCATGGTGGAGGAGGGCTGGACCAAGGACGGTAAGGTGCACGTTCCGTAGACTGCCCCTCGAGGGCAACCTGTTGTACATCATCCCCAGAATTACGTTATAGAAGCACGTCGTGCTGCGATCTCTTGTTCCGTCGGATCTGTAGTGAACGTCTCGGACCCGGTTCGGCCCGCCGCCGCCCATCTCCGACCGCCACACACCCTCTCTCCTTGCCCTACCCTGTTCTCCTTATCGCCACTCATTTATTCAGATCGCCCACGTCTAAGATACCTATGCTACTCCTGCCGGAGATCCTCAGAACGGTTCTTCAAGTCCTTCAGGTCCCGCTCCCGTTCGCCACACCGCAAGCTACGGCGCCAGCCTCGTCCGCGTCATCCAGCACGTCGTTTCAAGTACAGCGGCACTTCACCCACCACCCGACCGACACCCAGGCGCTGCTCTTCAGCGATCAGGTGGTTCCGAAAGCTCTCGGTGAGATTGATCGCCTTGAGCTTCGAGCGCGATCCGTCAATGTCCAGCGACCGCTTTCCAGGCAAGCGTTCGAGGCTGCCCGTATCGCGGGTAAGACGAGCGCCCTCGGCTTCACGCCGTTGATTGACTGGGAGGACGACACCGTCCAAGGTCCAGGTGAGCAAGGAGAGACACCGGCTTCAGCGAAGGTTATGCAGCGAGTTAATCTGGGGCCGTCTTGTAGACGTTGAGGACCGCAAAACGCTGCTCAGCTTGGCCAAGATGACCTCAGACGCGTGCGTCGCCAGTAGCCCGCATTCCCCAATAGCGTCTTCAAGCTAAAGAGTCAGTCCTCCTTCTCCAGCTACATCCTGCCCGACGAGACGGGTTGGTACCCGATCAAGGGCTTCAACAATGTGAGGGCTTCGCCGCTTGCTACAAATTCAAGCTTGAGACTCATGCCACTTTGCTCGTTGGTTTCCCCCCACCCCCCCTGTGCCCTTCCGAAGACAATCCCTGTCGGCTGGGACCCAGACGCCGATCGGCTTCGAGGCCACATCTTCGCCAATGATGACAACTCAACCGTCATTCTCGCGTTGAAGGGTACGAGCGCTGGCCTGCTCGGAAGCGGCGGACCCACTGCTAAGAACGTGAGTCGCGCGTCGCGCAGTCACTGCAAGCGAGGCGTGCATTCAAGCGGCGCAGGAGGACTGACCTAGGGTGTGCTCAACGCTGACAGGATCGCATCCAGGATAATCTACTTTTGTAGGTCCTTCTAGGACGCCTATCGAGGGACAACCGGCTGACACCTCGTCTGTCGCTTTACAGTTCGTGCGTCGCTAACAGTTGTGCACACACAAGCACACACAAGACTTCTTCAGAAACTGACTGATGTGCGGTCCGATCTTCAGCTGCTGCTGTGCCCGTGTCGACTTCTCGTGGTATACCGTTTGCGATTGCTATTCTGGCGCAAATCGCTGCGGCCAGACCTGCGTCGAGAAAGCATTGATCGAGGAATCGGTCTACTACCCAATTGCGTGCGTCCGCTCTCTGTGTCTCTCGATTCTCTTATCAGTGGGACGCTGATGGAACTGATAAACTCTCCAGCACTCACCTCTACAACAACATCACGATGATGTACCCGCATGCGCAAATTTGGTTGACCGGTCACTCGCTCGGTGGTGCGCTTGCTGCTCTGCTCGGCGTCACCTTTGGTGTTCCAACCGTTGCCTTTGAAAGCCCAGGAGATGTCATGGCTGCCCGGCGGCTACATTTGCCACTGCCGCCGGCGATGGGTGGCGAGACCGTCACGCACGTGTATCATACGGCTGGTGCGTCTTTTCTTCACTCAATGATGCTCTCGGCTGCGGCCTTAATTTGCCTCTCGCTCACTTTCGAACAGACCCCATTCCCAATGGAGTTTGCACCGGCAAGCTCTCCTCTTGCTACGCCGCAGGCTTCGCCATGGAGTCCAAGTGTCATCTTGGCCAGACGATCCTCTATGATACGGTCAATAAGCTTGGCTGGTCGGTCGACATCCGGACCCATTCGTACGATCTCGACAGCCCTTACCCGTGAATAAGGAAAGTCGACTGACAGTTTTGCCCCCATCTCGCTTCGACCTTCACAGGATTGTGCAGGTCATCAATCGCATCCTCGCCGAAGACTGGGACGACGGTGATGGCCCAGAAAAGGGCGACCCGCCGCCGACGACTGAGCCCGGCCGCAACCGATCGGTCCTTGGTTCGACGGCCGTTCGATGGGCCCATCGTCCGCCGCAGGCGACGAGTCGTCAAAACGGCAAGGGTAAAGGCCGCTCGGTGCCCAAAGCCGAGCCCGAAGAAAACTGCGTCGACTGCTACAAGTGTGCGTCGCCTGAAAGTCTTCAGGCCGTCCACTCTGCCGAAATTGAAGCTAACTTTGTCCCCTGCTCCCGTCTTGCAGGGGATTTCACCGATGACGCAGCGCTTTTTGCCTAAGCTTCTTCTTGATCTCTTTCACGCCACCATATGCGTTGTCATCGATTGGTTCTTTGTTTCTCATCGTTGTATCTTGATGGAAGACACCCTTGACCGTGAGTCCGAGCATCGCGGGTTGAGCGCACGTCCATTCCGACCGGGTTTTTCGCAGGGCAGTGGACCCCTCAGCTGGCGTAGGATTCGGTTGGACGCCTACTGGAGCCGGACATGGGTTTGACTAGGATATAAAAGCGTCGTGGCCAGTCCGGAAAAGCCGGGGGGTCTTGGCCTGAGGGCGGCCGGAGTTTTGCACTGAGACTGATCGCAGGGCGTCGCCAGCCTGAAGCGCGGAGCGCAGTAGGCAATTGAGTGATGCGTGCCGATTCTCCCCAAGACATCCTCGGCAAGTGCATCACGTGAAGGCACTGCTGTTAGCCTTGTCCCGCTCGAGTGTGGTTAGGCGAGATTCGCAGCTCTGAAGCTCCTCATGAAACGCGAGGAACGTCCGGCTGACGTCGGCAACGAGACCATCGTACCGCTCAACGAGTCCTGCGAGCCGCTTACTGCTAGCGTCGGCCTGGCTGCTGGCTGTCTTGTCGGCAGAAGCAAGCGGTCGAAGCGGATCGCCTCCTGCTCCGGTGCTTGAATCTGGCAGCGGCCGGTCGAGCACCTTACGCTGATCGACAAGCGCCGTCACTTGGTCGACTTCGCTGGCTGCCTGACGCAGCTCTGGCCCAAGCGCCAGCAGCAGAGCGAGCTTTGAGGCCATAGGCAGGCCGTCGGATGAGGGATCAGAGACGGCCGATCCGCTGCCTGTGAGCGAATGAGCCGGTACAAGCAGCGGAGCGTTGGCGTCGTCTACGCGGACGAAAGCGGAGGGAGCCAAATGCAGAATACCCGCCAGAAGCGAGGACACACGTCAGCCCTAATGTTTGGGTAAGACGCCGCTTGATAACTGCCGGTCTTGGACTGACAGTCGGCGATGAAGCGTTCGAGCGGACTGCTCCCTTGGGTCGCGTCATTGAGCGCCTGCTCCAGCCCTGTAAGGCGCGCCAGGACGGAGGCTCGAGCCTGGGGCGGGCCGACGTCTTCAAGTCCAGCAGCCAGAGATCGATCGAGGAGGTACTCGAGCGGCCGAAGCCGCTGTTCGAGGGCGTCGAGAGCGGCAGATGACGACATGGACGAGGGAGGTTAAGATGGCAGTGTAAGAGGAGAGATGAACAAGGTCGACGCGACGGCGCGAGGCTGCCAGCGCATGCGTTCGCGCGGGCTGCGTTCCTTTGCTCAACGACAGGTCGGCGGACTACTAAAGGTTAAGCCCTCAATCGGACAATATGGTCATCACAAACAGAACGGACGAGATGGAAGACCGTGGAAGGTTAAAGAGTCGTGTCCGAGGGCCACATTCGCCCTTCAGTGACACGCAATGCCTTTGCCCGATGCGCCACCAAGCATTAAGCTGCGAGATTCTGATCGAGTCAGTCGCACGTACAAGGGATGGCCAGTCAACAGACGACGCACAGCGGGTCCATGTCTTGATTATAGACGTAGTGGCCGAGGCCGGCGCCTAATACAGTCGCAGCCATGAGGTAACCCTGCGGGCCGGGCAGCCGGACATGTCAACAGTTGTCCAGACGGAAAGGGTACCAAATTATAGCGCCGGAATGGCGGTACGTACGTTGTACGTCATAAAAACCAGCATGAGCCAGAACGAGATGAAAACTGAGAGAGCGTACGACGCGGCGCGAGTCGTCCGCACTGACTGTGGAAGGCCCATCCTGTCATCGGCAGACACAGTCAGCTTCGGTTTAAGCGCTGGTGTCATGCACTGGTGCAACTTCAACGCACACGCCGCCAATTGGAAGCGTGTCGATTGCCGGGCTATTGCGGCCTGAACTGTTGCCGGGCCCGTCTGGTCGCCGAGCCTGCTGCAAGAGCTGGGCGGCCACTTGACGGTCGTATACAGCCATGCGAAATCGAAGCGCCTCAAAGGCAAACGCTACACCAACAATGACCAGGCTGTGTGGATGAATGAGATCACATAAAAGGGATTGTATTAGACTTGTGGAATTCTTCAGGCTGTGAGGGCCGGCCAGCGCGTACCAGGAGAGGAGCATTGAGAGCCGGCCGTTGATACGCCAGGTCTCAAAGACGACACAGGTGCCTAACACCACATCCCTTGATCAGCATACATAACACAGCAGCCAGTGTAAGAGAGGTGAGGCACCCTCAACCTGCCAATTCCAGAGCATGTTCATCTGCGAGTCCAGTAACTGTCGAGATCAGCTCGAGCCGATCAAGCTGCATACGAAGACCCCGACGCAGAGTGGACGGACCGAGCATCGCGGCATGGCTGGCATGTCGTGCGATGGCATCGAGTGGTCGCCGTGATTCATCTCGCAAGCAGCTGATCTAGGTTCCGTTGCGTTCGATGAAGCAGAGATGGGGTCTCGGGCAGGGAGGCGCGTCTCTCTCTCTCGAGAAGGGTCGGGCGCAGCCGACCCAAGTTCGGCGGCAGAAATGTGCTCCGGCTACCCGAAGACGCAGCTCCAGAGCGACTTGTCCACCAACTCATCCCAACCTTCTGATTCTCACAGCCATGGCCAAGGACGCTACCAAAAAGAAGCCGAAGAAGGCCGCGACCGTCGTCGAGCCGGCAGCGGCGCCCGTTCAGGGACAGCAGGAGGCCAAGGCATCGACCTCTGCCTCTGCCGCTGCTGTCGCACAGGACAGCCCGTCGACCAGCAAGAAGGCCAAGAAGGCGGCTGGCAAAGGCAAGAAAGGCATGGCACCCGCCACTGAGGAGTCCAAGGCCGCCGTCGTTGAAGATCAGGAGCTCGACAGTCTGTTCAAGACTGCTGTGCGTTAGCTTGATCGGTCTCCGCACAGACACCTTTTCAGCGGTACTGACCATGCCCCTCCCACTTACCGCAGGCCACTTTCGCTTTGCCTAAGCCCGAGCCGGCGCCTATGGCAATCCGCGTGCCCCAGACTTTCCTTCCTTCGCAGCAATCTCGCGAGTCGCGCCAGCCTCCTAGGGCCCAGGAGCCGACGTCAAAACTCGCAAAGCGCAAGCGCGAAGAGCAGAAGGCGGCCGCTGCGCCCGCCGCCGCCGCCAAGAAGGCAAAGGCGGTTGCCAATGATGAGGAGCTGTCGGAGCTCGAGGACGACGGATCGGATGCGGACGAGGACCTTGAGGAAGCTTACGAGCGTAAGCTTGCTGCCCTTGGATCCGACGACGACGATGCGGACACGGCTAAGGCACCGGTTGTGCTGCGGCCGACCTTGGCGCTCGAGGACCTCATGGACGTCGACGAGGATTCATCGGAAGGGGTGGCGGGTGCTGGACTGCTCGTTCACGAGTCAGTTGTCAAAGCTAGTAAAGCTGCTCCAGGCAAGCTTTCCAAGACGCAGGCCAAGAAGGCGGGCAAGCTGCCGGTTTGGACGCCTGAAGGAGAGACGCAGGATCAGCGCGATAGCCGGACACTCTTCATCGGCAACCTCAGTGCCGAGGTTGCTAAGGACAAGGTACGTCATGAAGACGGTCGAAGATCACGCGCTGCAGACCGCTGACGCTCGAAGTGCTGCGCGCTACGTACTTCGTAGAAACTCCTCCATCAGCTTCATGCCCACATTCTGACCTCACTGCCAGGCCTCGCAAAGGTCGAGTCGACGCGCTTCCGTTCGGCCGCGTTTGCCAACCCAACCGAGGAGCTTCCTGCGGAGGATGAGGAGAAGGAGGCCCAGCGGACGGCCAATCGCCAGCGTGAGCGGGCGAAGGCTTGGCGCGAGGAGCAGGAGAAGGAAGGCGTGAAGGACGACGGCGAGGCTGCGCTCGACGCTCGCAAGTCGTTTATGACCCCTGAAGAGAAGAAGCGGGTTGCCTTCATCAAGAAGGACTTCCACGCCACCGCCGACTTCACCAACGCGTACATGGTCTTCGCGCACGCCCACCCCAATCGGGCGACCAACGTCGCGCCGCTGATGGATCCTTACGAAGCGGCCAAGCTCGCCGCCACCCGCGTTAACGGCACCGTTTTCAATGGCCGGACAATCCGGGTCGACCTTGTTCGCGCGAGCGCGTCGACGGCCGAGACGGCACGCGCCAAGTCGCAGCTCTGGATTGCGGGTACCGACCCCAAAAAGTCGATCTTTGTAGGCAACCTCGGTCTCGAGGAGAAGGAGGAGGCCGTCCGGGCCTTCTTCGAGACCCTTCTCCAGACGGAGCGGGGTGAGGTGCCACCTGCGCCCGAGGGCGACGAGGCTGCTGCCGCAGCTGCTGGCGATCGTTGGGTTGTCAATGTTCGCATCATTCGCGACAAGGGTACCGGCCTCGGCAAAGGCTTTGCCTACGTTGCCACGCGGGTTCGTCCTGCTCGGCTTTGGATTTGGTTGACCCGAAGCTCCTCGCTGACACCTTTACCAACTGCTTTTCAGGATCGTGATTGCGTCGATGAAGTGCTCGCCCTCCCAGAAGAAAAGTTGAAGTTCAACAAGCGCAAGCTCCGCGTCCAGCGCTGCAAGACGCTGCCGGGCAAGCCTAAGCCGACGCCAGGCGATACATCGGTCAAGGATGCCGCTGCGGCCGCTGCTCTCAAGTATCAGGACCCGCGTCAGACGCATCCGCACAACACGTCGAAGCCGCTGCCGCTGCCCAAGGGAAATCCGCTACTGGGCGAGCAGATCAAGGACCTTTCAAAGGATGAGCGCAAGGCGGCGAAGGCTACGGACGCCGACCGGCTCGCGCGGCGGATGGCTAAGAAGAAGGCCCGCGTCACGATGGACAAGCAGGGTGGGCCGGCCAGCAAGCGTGAGAGCGTCAAGCTGGGCTCGTTTGGCGGCAAGAATGCTAAGGGTAAGGCCGACCTCAAGGCCAAGAAGAGCCGAACTCGATCCGAGCACGCGGCGACGGGCCGCAATAAGAAGAAGGCGTGAGGTTCATCCTGTCATCTCTGATGTCCTCTGCATTCGCCATTCAAGGGTAGGGCGACCGCCCTCAGCATCAGAAAGGTCGTCATGAGGAGGGGCGTTATATGTAAGGAAGGAGATTCGAAGGTCAGGAGGAAAGGAGCGGGGGAAGGAGCTACTTGGCCGTCGAGGGCGCCACAACGGCCGCGGCGCTCGCCTGGTGGGCTTCACTCCGCGCGCGGGCCACCGCTTGTAATCGCTGCGCGTGCTGGCTGAGGGCGGGATGTCGCCGGGTCGATTGCGACTGGATCTGATTGATCTCGTCTGAACCCATGCCAGGGATGCGGATATTGTGCTGGCGCTCTACAGACCGACAGACAGGATAGATGCGACGCATCAGTCGCGAGTTTCGCAACTGCGCAGACATCCGAGACGCACCAAAGTGAAGCTGTAGGTCGCGGACCTCAAGCGTGTTGCTGCCTCGATGCTTGGCGAGCCGGGCCGCGAATTGCGTCGATGAGTCTATCAATTCGTCGATGACCTCAAGCAGGAGCTGTGAAGAAGCGAGATGGATGGGTCAGTCACTTCGGTAACAATCAGACACTCCTGAGAACATCATCAGTAGGGAAGACCCACATCCTCAACCCCGTCCTCGAGCTTCTCTCCTTTCTCGACCTCTTCCAGGACCTCACGGATCTTGCGCTTGCGACCCTCGATCGTGCCGAGGTCGTTCTTAGCCTGCACGCCTGCCCGGCTCGCCTCATCCCAGCCCTGACCAGAACGCTGTAACAAGCTCGGCGTGCCCATCATTGGGCCGACGGGGAGTCCGGTGCTAAGGGTCGGTCGCGGGCCCGTCTGATTGGGGTGAGGCGAGGGGCCGATCTGGGAGGCGGGCACCGTCAGGGGCGAGTTCGTCCGGTTGATTGGGGCCTGTCCGCCTGGTCCGGCGGCTGGACGCAGCTGGTTCGGGGCACCCGTTCCATCTGACGTGCTACCGGGCGGGCCGTTTTGCGTGCCGACCGCGGTATTGCCAACCCGGGCTGCTTGATTTTGATTTTGGAATTGTTGTTGCTGAGCCGCACCGGGCGGGGGCCGAGCCTGCATCGGCATGTTGGGTCGGGCCTGCATATTGGCCGGAGCCGGCATGTTGGCTGCGTTGGGATTGCGCACTCGGTTGGCTGGGATCTGCAGATTGGTGATCGCGGGGTTGGGCGTAAAGTTGCCCTGCGGCCGAACATTGTTCTGCTGGCCGATAGCGTTGGCGTTGCCGGCATTCGGCGCACCACCACCGTTGGCAGCCTGCTGGGCGGCCTGCTGAGCCTGCTGGGCGACAGCCACCCGCCGCTGAGCCTGCCACCGCTCGTAAAGGACGCCGAGCTGCGGGTTCTGGACAGGGAGTGCGCGGCAATGACGCTCGAGTCTCAGTGAGCCGGCACGACATGGATATGAGGGACGTAGACGTACGGCAGCGATTTGTGCAGCACGCTGCGGCTCAGACATGGCCGCAAGCCCCTGAAGGGCGGCGATCATCTTCTGATTGCTGCTTTGGCCGCCCGCAGGGATCCCCATCGGTGGCCGCTGCATTGGCGGACCCGTCGATTGGGTTGACATCGGCTGCTGTTGTTGCTGCTGTTGCTGGGGGATCTGCGTCGGCTGCTGCTGCTGCTGATGAGGCACGGGAGCCGGTGGTCGTGCCGCCGCATTCGGGTTATATGACTGCATGAGCTTCTGGAGCTACACGAAGTCGGGCGCAGACCGCAAAGTGTCAGGCCAAATCTGCTGCATGAATCTCTCGTCTCAGTGAGACCGACCTGCTCGACCTGGTTCTTGGGCAGCTGGCCCGACTTTGCTAGATCGATCATCTGCGCGAGCTGTTGTTGCGTCAAAGGCGGCCCACTCCCGGGAGGGCGGACTGGCGGATTTGTCGGGCCCTGGTTGGCGACACCGGTCGGCATGTTGAGATTGAAGGGCGCTGACTGCTGGCCGGGCAGACCGCCGTTCGGCTGAGGTGACGCAGTGTTCTAAGAGGATGAGCGCGCGCAAGTCGAGGTCAGGTCGAGGCAGCAGCAGAACGACCTGGCGGTCTCGGGACGCGAGCTGCTAGACGCACGACACGTTGCTGCATCATCCGCAGCTGCTGCTGCTGTTGGTTGACTAGCGGAGGCTGCTGAGGCGGGTTTGACATCCTGGATGCTAGAGTTGCTCACTGCTAAACCGGCGCACGGATCCGGGCGAGGAGAGGAGAGCGAGCTAAGTCACGAGCCAGGGGAGCGGCAGTGGAGAGCTTTTTGATTAAACCGATACTGATCAGCCAGCTGGCCGAACGTTGTGAGCTGGCGGACAAGCAGAGCTTACAGGCACAGGGATGCGTTGCCTTGTCCTCGAGGCTTGGAGTACTGGAGCGTTTGAAAGGCTCCGGGCGCTGATCGTGGTTGCGGGTGGTCGGACGGCACACACAACGCGCGCGATGCGCAGGCAGCCGCAGCCCACGTCTCCGACCGCTTCGCACTAAGAGCATTCTGACTGCCCCTGCCATACACCCGGCGCCCTTAATTGTAGACATGAGCAGACGAAGACGTCGTGAGACGATGGCTGGTGGTGAGAAATGCTCAAGGGCTCAGAGGCAATGTGAGTGCTGAGAAGGTATGCATGCGATCGTCGCTCTATGATCTCTCATCCATTGTAGATGACACCCCTTGGTCGTCCAATCGTGGCCTCGGTCCATGAGCGTAGTTGAAGAAAAAGGTGATCCGAGCGCCACTGAAATGGGATGTCACAGGCAAGGCAAAAGGATATGTCAGCTCTCTACAGCAGGAACGCCGCCCCATCAACAGAAACATACTTGACGGCGTTGACCCAGCCCTGATAGCGAGCGACGATGTCGATGGCTAGGACGTCGCCCGGCTGTGCCAGACGCAAGATTGGGTCGTCCTTGTGAAAGCAGTGGAGATGGATCTTGAAATACTGGCCGCTGCCGTGAATCGACGCAAGATGGTCGTCAGTCATAGCTTAGTGGCATGATGAGCATCGCCAGCCATCGAACTCACGCATGGACGTTGTATTGGATCGTTCGACGTGATCCCGAGACCTCGACCTCGACGTGCTCACCTTTTGCCGGGCCCTCATCCATCGCGCTCGACTCCGGGAACGTCCAAGGGTTACTACGTGTGCGGCCATGCGTGGTCTCACCGCTTCTGGGCGGAGACGCCGAGATTCGGCGCAGGAGGTAGATCTCGTAGTAGCTAGAGGATCCCTCGTACGTCCCTGATGGAGCCGCAAGTCAAGTCGCTTGTCAGCTTGCGTTGTCAAGAGGGCGCGCAGCAGGCCGTGGCCGCAGGCGGAGCGCGGTGCGATCTCGAGGCACGTACCATGAAGCTCAGGGAAGCTGGACCACCCTTGGTCTCGTCCCCTCAGCGCGATCCTGACCTCCTCTAGCCGGCCGGCGTCTGGTAGTGGGTGTGAGGCGAGATAGCGGAGGCTGCCATTGGCTACCGATTTGCGTGCGCTGCTGATAACATGCACCGGCGTATTGTACTCGGCCAAATTGAGAATTTCAAGCACGAGCTCTGGAGGAAGCCTCCTCAGGAGAAGCTTCGGAAAGCGAGACAGTCCTCAGCGCATTGTCCGAGGCCTCGGCTTATCCGGCGGGGCGTACTGTTCGCGTCAGAAGCTGCTCGTACGGCGTCGGCAACCACTCGCTTAGCGACTCGTCACCGAACGGGTCTGGGCGCAGCGTACGCTTCCTGAACGCCTGCTGGATCAGCTCAACGTTGACGGGCGTCTCGAAGAGTGCTCTCCAAATGGCTGTCGCTATGCGTGGTGGGAAGAGAACGAGGTAGATGGCCAGCGGGAAGCATAGGAGTGTGACGATGATGCGAAGCGGTTGGTCCATCTCGCTAACGGCTCGAGCTCGGCTTAAGTCGTCCAAGGCCGGTTCCGGCAAAGCGAGCGAGAGAAATGGAGTCGGCTCAGTAGCGTGGCCGAGGTCGAGTTGGATCGGAAAGAGGGGGTTCGAGGCCGGCAAACGAGAGACCAACGTCTCGGCTCCAGCAAGGGCGCGAGGGTCGAAACGCGCCCGGCACTGCCCGACATGCCGCAGGGAGGGACGGAGATGCGCCGCCAGCAGGCCGGACCTCTGGCATGACCAGACTGTCACCCGTCCACGACTTCTAAGCTCCAGCATTCACACAAAGCATCTAGACATCTTCTAGAAAAAACCTATCCAAGAACAGCAAGTATGGACTCTTGTACGTCATCCCCTCGCTTGGCTGCTCCGGTCGCGACTTGGCCTCCTTCGAGAGGTCTCAGGGAGGAGACCTACTGCCACCACCACGAGCGCCCTCCAAGCATCTTTTGGCTAAATTCTCCGTCTTGCATCACATGTGGTCTGACCTGCCGCTCCCTCACTTACAGCTAACAATGCTGCGCCGCCGCCGGCCTACTCGTTCCGCCCGGTCTCGCGGCTTTCGCGCATGAATAGCCGACCCCTGCGCGGGAGCGTCATGGCGTTCAGCGTCGCAGGCAAGTTCGCCTCGGCGGTGATGCACTTGGCGGTGTCCTCAGCTAAACCTTCGAGCTTTCATTTGCCAGGGATGATCTGGTGTGCCGTCTGGGCCGGCTACCAGTTTAAGTACTCGATGCGAGGTCTGTCCGATCGAAAGGACTTCGCGAGGCCGAGCATGCCAAGCTGACCTCCTGACGTGGCCCACGCCGCTGCCGCGGCCATGTGCAGACAACCGTACGTCTCGACTCAGCTCCTGATTGTATCGCGGCTGAGCTAATGTCATCGCACATCGTCGACAGTCTCCAAGATGAAAATTATCGACCTCATCATCGCCATCATCTTCACCGTCGTTGCTGTCCTAGAGGCTTTCGGCGTCTTTGCTTGCTATAAGGTCAGCATAGCCGCGCTCCCGGGTCCGCTTCCTTCCAGCTCGCCTAACCCCGTCGCGCGCATCCCTTTGATAGGCTACCCATCGTTTCATCCGCATGTTCAGCTTTGCTGCCATTGTGGCTGCCGTACTCGCCACGGCCGGCGGCGTCCTCGCCTTCGCTTTTGACTTTGTGCGTTCTGTGGCAGTCCAGGGATCCGGATGCCCAACCGCTCATACCTCGACCCACTACCCCTTCGTAGATCTTCAAGTCCGACCTCAAGTCGCGCTGCGAGAGGGATGCCACCACGACCGGCGTCACTCTGCGCACGGGCTGGTGGTGGGACAACTCGCCGGAGACAAAGATGACGGCCGGACAGGCTGTTGTCTTTTGCCGCGACAAGTGGACGCGCGGTATGTGGGGCGACCTCATACTTGTTGCTGCCATCGTTTTCCTTGCGTGGGTCCCTTCGTCTGTCGTCGCATGGAAAACCATCCGCACCCGCTGACTCACGGCAGTGGAACGTAGCTCGATCGCCGCTCTCTTTGCCGTTGCCTACTCGCGCCAGACCGCAGCTGTCAACGAGTACAGCAGTGGTGGTCTTCAAATGAATCCCTCGCAGGGCGTGCCCCTGACGACATACGAGTCGCACGTCCCCGACTACGTGCCGGCCTACCGTGCGTCTGTTGCGGTTGTCAGGTCAGATACGCCGGCTGATGACTTGTTCTGTTCTTGTTAGCCGGCCCGCCCCCAGGCGGACCAATCGAAGACACGAAGCACTTCTCGGCGCATACACACGAGGACGCCGCTTGGAACCAGGCCCTGTCCGAGTCGGAGCGGCGCGAGCTCGATCAGCACAATGAGAACGAGCGCAACGCCGGCCGGGGCGCACAGCGCTACGGCAATGACGAGGAGGACGAGGCCTGGGAGGAAGCTCGCCGCAGTGGCCCGACCGCCCACTTCACCGCGGGGGCGGCCAATCCGTGGGGCGCGGGCGGGCGCAACAACCGCATGCGGGATGACGATGAGGGAGGACGCGTCTGACCACCCTTGTCCTCTCGCCTCTCCTTCCTTTGTACAAGACCTGTCTTTCCGCTTCTGGGTGCCAACCCACTTTTCCTTTCTCCCCCTGTTGCTACCGTCCGCCTCAACGACTGGATTGATGTGATCACATGCGATGAAGGTTGCGATTGGTGGACTGTAAGGACGAAGACAAGCAAGTGAGAGGCGTGACAGACTGCAGGTAGTGCGAGGGCCGAAAACCAAGAAGGAAGCAGAACGGGGAACAGCAGCTAGAGCGCAAGGGAGGGGTACAGAGACGAGTTTACAGAACGTTATAAAGCAAGATAGCGGGGCGACTTTTAGGATGCAGAGGATGGCGATAGGAATAGCCTAGGTGAGGAGAGCGCAGCGCCTAGACGGCCTGACCGACAGCGAAGCCGATGCCCAGGCCGTAAAGGGGTGTCGGACCGCGAGCGTTGGCCAGCGCTGCCTTGCTGTCGACGACCGGATAGGCATATGCACTGAGGAGCTCGTCGAGGTCGCGCTCGGAGTCCGAAGGCGAGGCGATGGCGATGTCGTCGTCGCCGTGCTCGGACGAGGAGGAGGAAGACGACGATGACAACTCGTCCGAGGTTGACCAGATTGATTCCGAGGGCGAAAGTGGCGGGGTGATGAGGCCCAGTGCGGCGTTGTGCTCAGCCTCGGCGTCCTCGGCAGTCCAGCCCCACGCGAGGGGCGACGACTGCAGAGGCCCAACCAGCGACGCATAGCCAGGCTTGCCAACAATTTTGCGGCTGGCAATCGTCCGACCTGTTCGCTCAGGAAGGGTGCACGGCTGCTTCTCCTCGCCGTAGACCTCGTACCGCGCCCGACGCTCCTCGCGTTCGTGCCGGCGAATGAGGCGCTCAAGCTCAGCGATCCGGGCCTGGGAATCAAGCAGGTCCGCCATGTGCTTCGAGTACGTCGGCCGGATGTGGAACGGGACAGCCGAGAGCGGCGGGAAGTCGGCCGCCGTGACCGAGGGGTCAGGTGAGGCCGGCTGACGGCTCGGAGACCGGCGAAGCGACCGCGGAGCGTTACTGGCTGAGAAGCCGTCGTCCATTGAAGCTCTCGGCGACGGGGGCGGCGAGCTCAGGCCGGCAATCGACATGAGGACCCGAATCTCGGCCTCAACGGCGGCAACTTTCTTGGCTTCAAGGTTGAGGATGGAGTGAGCCGAGAAGAGTAGGTAGGTGGGAGGCAAACTGTAAAGGGACAATACCGGTGAGCTTTTGACCACGTCAACCTCTCGTGACCAGATGGTAGACCCACAGCTCCTTTAAGCCTGTGAGGACCCAGCGCCGATAGCAGTCGACGAGCGTCGCCCGGGCGAGTCGTCGGTGCTGGCGAGCTGTTGGCTCCCGGCCGCCGACTGAGCATCGAGCGGCAGTCTCGCCAGACAGCGGCGCCTTGCCGCCAATCAAGGTACCGAGGAAGCTCTTGAGCATCGACGTGCTGTCGCGCCGCATGAGCGGCAGCGGCTCGAAGCGCCTCTCGCCGACGGCGACAGGAGCAACCCGGCCACTGGCGACGACGTGGTCGCGGACCTTGTGAAGAAGCCGGCCGGCGCCGTCCTCGGCGAGCGGCATGACGACGCCGCTACCGTCGACGAGAAGGACCTGGATCTCGCCGATCTGAGGGAGAAAGGTGACCTCCTTGACGACTGTGTTGATCCATGAGGACGCTTCGCCCGTCAGGAGCGTCGGGCAAGGCAAATCGTTAGCGATGCACGCCTGTGCGTGACCGACAAGGCTTGGCGGTGCTGGAAGCCGGTGCGGCGCGTAGGGGTCGGCTGGGCTGCTCGACGGCAGCGAGACTGGCGCAGGTAGCGTGAAGAGCACGGTTGGCGGCGTCGGCGACTCAGCCGTCGGGAGAGGAAGAAGGCGGAGGAGCATCGTAGGCTGGTCCGAGGAGATCGAGCGATGGAAGACAGAGACCGGACCGGCGGCTTTGGTATGGCTGCCTCACTAGGAGGGCGAGCGAGATGCTAGAGAAGGGGCGAGGACAGATCGTCTTGCGCGAGCTACGTGAGCGTTGAGAGGAGAAGAGACGAGATCACGGAGCGCGCAAAAGGCGAAGAAGCGCCCCGAAGCAGCGGGGCGAGAGGACAGCAAAGGGGAGCCCGACCAGCAGGGGAGAGTAGCAGCGTCTTGGAGCGGCCTGGCGGGCGACGGACGGGTAGGAGGCGAGGCGGGAGAGGGCGAGAGGGGCCCGCGTCGCTCCCGCCGGCCGGCCGATTCAAAAGGGGCCGCCCGCCGACCGACCGTTGGCCCGCGGGGCCGAGTCGAGACAAGCTGCGAAGGTCAGCGGCGAGACCTCCCGGCGGCGGCTCCGAGGTGGAGACGGCGAGGGAGGCTGCGGGTCGTTCGACGTCGAGGTTTGGAGACAGGCCCGCGCGGGGAGGGCCGTGGTCTCAGGCGGGAACCAAGCAAGGGGAGCCAGCCAACTCGCATCTGCAACTCGTCGCCACCCTCCTCGTGAGCCGGTGCGTGAAGCCATCATTCTCATCTAGTAGGCTGCTGCAGGGCATGCGCAGCGGACAGCTCAAGCAGCGTAGGCCGGCAAGGTGCCGCTCTGAGCCAGTCGAGCATCGTGCGCTCGCTGGGCAAGCTGACTAAGGGTCGAGTACTGCGCAAACGGATAGAGCGCAAGGTCAAACGAGTTCAGGCGAGGTAGCGGACCAGTCAGACCACGCAAACGCACCTCCCCGCTCCTCTCGCATAGCTCGCGGAAAGCGCCGCCTTCGATCTGAAGGAGCGCGTACGGCGAGTCAAACTCCAGCACGCGGCCGGCGTCGAGCATCAGGATCTTGTCGGCGTCGATAATTGTCTTCAGCCGATGCGCGATAATGAGCATGGTCGTCCCGGCGAGTTGCTCCGACATGGTCTTCTGGATGGCGGCGTCCGAGGCGCCGTCGAGATTGGCCGTCGATTCGTCGAGCAGGAGGATATTGCTCCCTTGCTTGAGCTTGAGCAGGCCACGCGCGAGCGCCAGCAGCTGCCGCTCACCCGACGAAAAGTTCTTGCCTGCGTTATGGGAGCTTGCACTGAGTAAGCGACAAGAGTAACGAAAGAGCTCTGCCCGGATGACGCACCGCCAGCAGCGACGACCTGGTCGAGGCTTGTAATCTGGCTCAGCTTGTCGCCGTCCTCCTCGGTTTCTTCGCCCTCAGCAGCGGCGTCCCGGCCGAGCTGAGCGAGATTGGTTGTCGAGCCCGCCCGACTGTTCCCTCGACTAGCAGAGGCTGAGGGCGTCGACCAGTGGGCCATCCGGACTGAAGAGGCGCGAGCAATCGGCAGTTAGCAATCTCTTAGAGGTCCTCACTTCAGGCAGGCAGGCAGGAAGACGGCGGTACGTGACGCACCATTGACCAACGCCTCCCACAGTTCGAAGTCGCTGGTAGCCAGACCGAAGGGGTCGAGGTTCTCGCGGACGTTGCCCGCAAAGAGGACCGCCTCTTGAGGAATGATGGTGAGACGGGACCGGAGGGTGGAAAGAGAGACCTTGGAGATGTCGAGACCATCGATGAAGATCTGGCCCGAGGAAGCCTCGAGGAAGCGGAAGAACGTCAAGGCAAGGGTACCTGAAGGAGGGGCGTGGCACAATAAGCGTCAGTCAGCAATTAAGGAGTCTTAGCGGAGAGGGCAACTGGACTGACTCTTTCCGGAGCCTGTCCTGCCGCAAACCTGTGAAAGTGTCATCGCGTCAGTCATGTTACAGCTGATTTAGGTTGGCGACTGGACCACTTACTCCTACGCGCTCGTGAGGCAGGATCGTGAACGACACGTCTTTCAGTACGGGATCGAGCTGTTTGTAAATGAGGTGGGGGGGCATCTTGGTCAGTGGCCACGAGCGATCGCCAGAGCTTGAAAGCCAAGCGCACCTCGGGTGCGTAGGTCGCAACGAGATTTCGGACCTCGATCTTGCCCTCGTTCGACGGCCAAGCGGCGGGAGGCTCGACGCCCTTAGCCGTATGCTCCTCTTCGGCCTCGAGCTGGAGGTACTCCTGGATGCGCTCGACGCTGTTCATGCTGATTTCCATTGCGCTGTACAAGCGAACGACCTGGATAGGAAAGACACAAAGCGATTAGTACTACGAGGTTGGTTAGCGAGCTTGACGTGACAGCCTTACCCAAAGGACAAAGTCGGTGAAGGTGATGGCGTCTGGAAGAGTGTGATCAGAGTTAGCTACGTTGCAGGGAAAAGGGGTAATGTCAGTACGCACAGGAGAGTGAAACAGCGGCAACACCAGCATCAAGGGCAGGGTTCAACAGCACAAAGATGCTGGCAAAGAGCGCGACGAGAGAGCCGGAGCAATCGCAGCAGATTGACAGCCATCGGTTCGCCTGCCAGAGGCAGGCAAAGGCCTGGTTGTTGACGTCTACGACGCGGACAGCCTGGTCGGTGAAGCGGGCATTCTCGCCGTATGACCGAATTGAGACCATGCCGGAGAGAGCTTCGCCAAAGGCGATGAAAATCGGGCTGCGCGTTACCGAGTCGATGCGCTTGAGCTCGCGCGAGAGCGCCAGATAAGCCGCGCCGATGAGCCAGTAAAGGCTTCACGAAGCGAAATGGAGGCTCTATCAGCAACAGAAAGATTGCAGTGAGATGGGGTCTAGGGTCCGCACCAAACGATGAAGGCAGCGCCGACAATGAAGAGAGGCGTGGCCGCAGAGATGACGACGACAACAGCCTGCGTCGAGGCATCAAAGAGCAAGCTGCGTCAGTGTGGACCGTGGTACATGAGCGTTGCAGGAGAGACTCACGATGCACGAGAGGACGCTCGTCAGGAGGTACATGAAAATTGGTGCCGCCTCCTGGTCAACGTTGGCGATGTCCTGTGTGATTCGACCGGGGCGAAGATGTATCAGCGGGACAGACACATAGCCGTCAGATAGACGCGACTCTAACCTTGCTAAAACGGTTGATAATGCGGCCGGTCGGCGTACTGTCAAAAAACCGCACGCGCGCGCCGAGCACGCGACGAAGCAGCTTGTCGTAGAGAGACGAGGAGGCCCGGAGACTTCCGTAAAACAAGTAGCCCATGCGGAGCGCAATCGAGACGAGATAGATGGCCGAGAGGACGACATACCACGACAAATAGAAGGTCGTGGAGTCGGTCCGACCCGCAGCACGTGATGAAGAGACAAATGCCTGGTCATTGACCACAGCTGGAGGACCCATAGCGAGTAGAGTCTGCGCGACCGGTGCGAGGACCATTGAAAGGATGGTGACCGACTCGATCTGCTGATCGTAATTGGCCGCCCACTTGCGAATCCAGAGGTTGACCTCAATCTGAAGGCCCTGCGAGCCTAGGAAGACTGCAGAGAGCGCGAGCCAGAAGAAGACGCTACCCATGGCTGAGACGTAGAGCGCGTAGACTGTTCGCGAAACGCCGCCACTAGGAGTGAAGGGTGTGTAGTCATCAGCAAAAACCTAGAGGGATGGGGAAAGAGCCAGACGAGAGCAACTACGAACGAAGCAGACGTCTCCTCTTTGACAAGACGCTTCGAATCACGTTTGGCAGCATCCTGCAGCTTTTTGGCTTCGTCTATGGCCGGGTTGTCTGAGATCTGCTGCTCGACCGACACCTCGACATTGCCGTTGACGTCAGGCTTGTGGGATCCGGTTGCGTGATGAGCGTCATCCTCGGCGTCGTCAGCGAGCTCATCGTCGGCGAAGACATCCTGGCTGCGCAGGTCGGCAGGTGAACCTGCAGCTTTTACTGAGCCATTCTCGAGGACGATCTGGGAGAGAGATGTCGTCAGCCAAAGAAGCACAAAGTCGGATTTGGACAAGATCGAACAGACGCACGGCAAAGGCAGCCCCGGGAAGGCATAGCCCAACAGCATGTGTGACCAGGATGACGGTCCGGCCATCCATGAGCGGACCCTTGAGGACGTTCTTGAAGAGGAAAGCGGCCGTGTGCGCATCAACCGCAGACAGAATGTCGTCTAGAATGACGGTCGCGCTTCTTGAGTAGACGGCCCGCGCCAACGAGATGCGTGCCTTCTGACCTCCGGAGCAAGCGGTGCCCTTCTCGCCGACCTCAGTCTCGTCGCCGAGTTCAAATATTTCGAGGTCGCGCTCGAGCTGACATGCCTTGAGAGTGGCCAGGTAGCGCGTCTCATCCCTGTGAGCGATCCGACTTCGTCAGTACAGCTCAAAGCGACACGTGATGACGGATGAGCATACCAGGGCGAGCCGAAGACGATGTTCTCTTTGACCGAAGCGCCGACCAGCCACGGCTGTTGCGAGCAGTAGGCGACCGTTTGCGAAAGGCCGCGCTCGTCGAGCTTGGCAGTCTGGCGCGAGAAGTGCTCGTGCATGAGGATCTGGCCACTTACGAGCGACTGGAACGAGGAACTATGTGAGCTTGGCGTCGATTGCGCGCAGGAAGCTTGGCCTTCAGGTGAATCGTAAACATACAGTCTCACCGAGCAACGAAAGCAGAAGCGTAGTCTTGCCGCTGCCGACAGGTCCAGCGACCAGGGATAGCTCACCTTTGGGGAAGACAAAGTTGAGGTCCCGAAGTGCAAAGCCATCTGCTGCTGAGGCATCATTGGTCGACGAGTGGGTGCAGGTCGCGTTGCGGAAACCAATCTCGGATGACGGCGTTAAATTCTTGTACTTGTCGGTCTCGTCCTGGGCAAGGAACGCCTGCACACGTTTGGTGCTAACATGGGCAGACAGAACGTGGGCGCTCATGTCCGTCAAGGCCTCGAGCGGCGACCTTGGGTGATAAGACAGGGATAAGTGCGAGATCTGATGGACATGGGCGGCGAACTGAAAGTCCAGTGAACCAGACGCACCGCAGCATATTGAAGAGTGCCAAGGCGGTGAAAGCCGTCTCCGTTTCCAGAGGCTTGCCAAAGACCTTGGTGTGAAAGGCTTATCCAAGGCGCTTTGTCAATAACCAGCGTCCCCTGAACCATTTAGGAGGAAGAATGAGTTGCGACGTACCAAAGGTGACGCAGGTCACGGCGGCGGGCGCGAAGCTCGTTGCAATGCCCTGCAGAGTCCAGGCGAGGAAGCGGGTGCGAAGGAGGCCGAGCTCAACCTCACGTGTTGCACGCATACGGTCGTAGAAGCGGTCTTCCCATGAGTCTGCACAGAGTTGCAGCAGGGCTCAGCCCTAAGATTTACCACAGCATTACTCCTGCCGTGTCGAAAGCTACTCACTGAATTTGATGAGGCGGATGGCGGCAAGAACCTCGTTGACGAGGTTCATGCGAGCATCTGTGGCGATAAGAAGTCGGTCCTGGATCTTCACGAACCACGCCGCGAGCCAAGTCTGCAATGGCAGGATGGCAATCAGGGTAGCGATGCCGACAGCGGCTGAGGCGCCGAGGAGCTGCAGAAATCCAAGCGTCAGTCCAAGATCTCTCACCAGTCGGTGAGCGGGGAAGCAACATACGCGATAAAGGAATGTCACAGCCAAACCGATTGACAGCGGGCACTCGGGGAAGATGTAGAGAAGATAAGCAGCAATCTCACTGATGGAGAAGGCGTCGACGCTGATCAAGTTGGCGATCTTGCCCTCGCTAGCCTCTGGAGACTCTGGCTCGGCCTCTTTGTCGCTTTCAGCCGCAGCGGCTGCCAAAGGGTTGTCAGCGACCTTCTTGGCGGCGCTGTCAAAGGCCTTCGCGACCTTGGCCGAATCCGTCCGACGGAGAGCCTTGGCGAAGACCTCAAGGACAATGATGCTGCGGAGACGAACACAGATGCGCCGGCCGAGCCAGAGCGCATAGCCGTGCGAAACCGAGGCGAGGACTTGTCCAACGAAGGCAGCAAGCACGTAGGCAACAGCGAGATGCATGGGCTGGGGCGGATAGACGTCGGGTTCGGCGAGCGACAGCTTTCTATACTTGATGAACTCAAGGATCATCTTGAGCGTCCAGGGCGCGATGAACGAGCATAGCACGAAGAAGGCCGACCAGACTGCTTGAAGTGCAAAGTAGCCCTTGAAGTAGCAGAGGAGCTGCCAGCTCAGCGAACCCTTAGAATAGGGCTTCGCGCGCTCTTCATCGCCGAGAGTAGAATCGCGGTACGCCCGCCATCCGGCGACAACCACAGCCGTCCGGTCGTCCTCTCGCAGCTCCGGCACCTCGCGCTCGGAAATAGGCCGATTAAAATGGCGAAAGATAAGGGGGTTCATGTAGGTAAACGTAGCCCGGGCAAAAAGCGACCGAGGCTCCTCTAGGCCGGGTACGATCGGCTTGCGTGCATCGCTGTTGACACCGTTGCCAGCCTCCGCGTTGCGAGCAGCGCGGGCGAGGTGGAAAGCGGCGCCACGAGCCCGATGTCCAGCAAGCGAGCCGTCGAGCACAGCACGGTACGGGGTCAAGATGTCGAGGAGGAGGAGGAAGAGCACCAGGCCAGCAGCAAGCGAGTCGGTGAGCAGGGTTGACGCCGAGTCCAGGACGGCCGAGCGAAGGGCGATGAAGGAGAGTAGACCGTAACCGATGAGGAGGGTTGTCCTATGGGCCTCGAGCTGGTTGGTATGGAAGCCCAGCAAGCCGGTCCCGATCCACTGGACAGTCGTGAGAAGGGAGAGGGCGAGAAGGTAGCCCGATAGGGCAACGCCGCCCCAGGGTGAGGTGACACCGGCCGGAGCAAAGACAGTGCGGATGACCTCAGTTGCGAGCAGGCCAGTAAGTAGCAGGACCTCGCCGAAGTCACGAAAACGCTCGAGCGCTGACTTGCCCTCCTCAGGCTCTGACCCAAAGACCTTGCGGGCCTGGCTGCGGAGCACCGCGTCCTCGAGAACGACGGGCGAGACGTGGCCAGGCGCGGCCGGAGCTGCTGAGGGAAGCTTGATACGGCGTACAGGCGAAGAGAGCTCGACGAGACGAGAAATGAGCACAAGGGCGAGGGATGAGCCGGCGAGGACAATGGGAAGAAGGAAGGTGAGATAGCTGGCAGATGGGTCAAGGAGGGAAGCCCGTGGGAAGGATGCATCAGCGGAAGGACGTCGGCCGAATGAGCGTCGGTGCTTTTCGAGACGCACCGCTCGCGGAAGCAGGTCGTGAAATCGATCCCGTCAAAGACGGGGCTCGGACACGAGAGGTTCATGGCGGCGCGGTCAGGGCTTGCGGGGACGAGGGTCGAGGGCCGGGTTGCGGTGAGCTCAAAGGGCGAAACGAAGTCTGCGGAGGTGGCCGCGCGAGTGCGCCGCCGGCTTCCGCCGCACTTGCCAGTGAGGGGCCCCGAGCGGCCTCCTCGCCGCCTCTTGACCGTTGGCCGACCATCCCATCAGCTGGGTATATGTATGACTCGACCGACCTGCTCTGCGACCGCGACCCTTCAAAAGACCCCTCTCACTCTTGAGCGACTCTAGGCACTACCATCACCCTCTCCAGTCATCATGTCGCAGCTGTCGTACGACCTCGTGAACGTGTTCACTCTGCCGGGCGACAACCCCTACAGCGGTAACCCCTTGGCCGTCTTCTACGACGCCGAGCAGCACGCCGAGCTCACACAGCGCCAGTTGCAGACAATCGCGACACGTGCGTTCTGGGCCAGCAACATCTGCAGGGTCTGACTGACAGGGGCTCATTGTCTTGCAGAGTTGAACCTCTCCGAGACGACATTCGCGTCGCCGCCGTCTGCCGAGCAGAAGGCGCAGGGTTTCAGCTACGTCAATCGCATCTTCACCATCGACGAGGAGCTGCCGTTTGCAGGCCATCCGACCCTCGGCACGGCGTCGTCGCTTCTCTCGCGCGGTCTCATCAGCAGTGGACAGGGCATTGTTCAGTCGTGCCTCGCCGGACCCATCAAAGTCACCGCTTCGGCCGACGCACGCCAAATCTCGCTGAGCGCGCCGCAGAAGTTCCTCTCATCGGCGCTCCCTCTCGGACCGAGCATCTTGGCCGAGGCGCTCTCGCTCGAGTCGGCGCGGACAGATGGTCTGGAGGCCTACGTCTCGTCCTGCGGGCTACCGTTCGCTTACGTGCAGTTGCGAAACGAGCAGGACATCGCCGATCTGAAGCCGTCCATGTCGGGCGTCACTGCGCTTCTCGCCTCGCTCGGCGAGATCGACGCGGGCGATCCCATCTGCGGCTTGAGCGTCTTCTTCGCTGAGCAGCAGGGAGTAGAAGAGACGCGCGTCCATGCACGGGTCCTCCTTCCTTTCCAGCCTGAGGACTCCGCAACCGGCTCGGCAGGTGTCGCGTGCGTCTTCTTCCAACCCATTCGCGCGTTTGGTCCTGACATTGATTCGCTTCTTACTGGGTCACTGTCTGCAGTCTTGGTCCAGTCCTGCACGCTCTCGGTCTTACGTCTTCCAGACCCTCATCTCGCACGACCTACACCATCGCTCAGGGTGCCGAGATGGGGCGTCCGGCCCATCTGACCGGTACGCTCGTCACCGACGCCAATGGTAAAGTAGCCGAGTGCCTCATCGGCGGAGAGGTTTGCAAGGTCGGAGAGGGCTGGGTCGTGGTCCCGGCGCGAGCTTGACATCACAGGGCAACCAGCCGAAAGAGAGTAAGAAGGGGTCGTCAAAGAAGGCCGTTTCTTCAGAGAGGGTCGTAAGGGCAAGAGGCGTGATTGATGTAGCAGTGGAAAGAGAGTTGATGGCGTGAAGAGTCAGGAGCAGTGAGCCGGAGGCGGGCGCGCCGAGCTAGCGCAAGTAAACGGAGACAAAGATAGAAGAGAATAGAAGTTGGTTCAAGTGTGAGTCGAGAAGGGGTAGGTGACGGTAGCCTGCCGCATCGCAGAGGATAGTTAGACCGCCTTTCCGATAAGTGAAGATTGGAGGCGCTCGGATGACGGACCTTGGTTGAGGCAGCCAAGCGAGATGCAGTACGAGCCGATGGACTTGTCATGCGCGTCAACGAGCCGGCCCTCGCACCGGACATCAAAGCGGATAAAGACAAGGTCGAGTAAACCGGCCGCGATCGTAAAGGGGAACGAAAAATGACCGTCCCAAACCGGGTTGAATCCGTTGTCGTCGACGGTCTTGGTGCGCATCTTGGCGCACGACTTGGCGAGCGTCACCGGAGTCGAATCGCCGGGAAGGAGGTCGGGGTAGAAGAGGGTAACCTCCACGAAGGTGTCCATCGAGAATTCTTTGTCGGCCTTGGTGAAGACGGGAAGCTGTTGCCCGGAGATGACCTGCGGGAGAAGCGGCAGCGGGATCAGCCCGGGACACTGATACAGCGCCACTGCTGCGCGTAGGACGGACCCTGACGTGCAGCGTCCGATTCTCGGCAGTGTTTTGCGCCTCCTTGTTCTTGACGCGGAGGTTGGCTGGTTTCAGAACGTAGCCGCTGCGGCCGTTGCGCGCAAACATGGCGCCATTGAGCCCAAAGCCTGAGTCTGCGGTGGAGTCGGCGATCAGGGGCGAGACCTTGAAATTAGGGGGGAATTGCTAAAACTCACCAGTACTCTGCCAGTTGATGGAGACAAGCTGCGCGCCGCTAGCCCAGTAGCGCGTTGGCTCATAATTGCTGCTCGTCAGGCGCGTCACGTTTGGGTAGAGTCGCATCAGATGCGAGCGGTTGTGCTTGATGACGTCACTGAGGCCCTGCTTGAGGATCTTGTTGGCCGTCCGCTCAGAGAGCGAGATCATGTTGGTAGAGGGGTAGACCTCCTTCTTGTTGAAGCCGCGGTATTTGACGCCAATTGTGTAGACGAGCAGCTGGGCGAGTGACGGGGAAAACTTGAACTTTGGCCCCTTTGGCGGCTTTGCCTTGGTGGCTATTGATCCCGAGACGCCAGAGGAAACCGAGCCAGCGCTGCTCGAATCGGTGTCAGTGGACGACATGTCGAGAATCTCGTCCGCCTGCTGGCCTGAGATGATCGGGATCTTGGCCTGCGGGAGCCAGACGACGGTGAATCTTGTGCAAGCGTAAGCCTTGACCCCATGAGCGCACCTTCAACAGGATCTTGTATTTGAGCTGCTCGGGGCTGGGCAATGTCTCATCTGCTATGTGATCGGCGAGCGGCGCACTGAGAAAGGTTGAACCAAGGACATCGAGGATGATCTGGGCCAGCAGATCTTGTTGCTCGACGCAGCAGTGAACCTCCATCGAGAGAATGATAGGGAACGGTGAGGCAACAAAGGCGTACTTGCCGATCGCATGGAGGACTTCGCGGACCGAGATTTTGCTCGTCAGCGTCCGGCCGTGATAGATGACAGGCTCAGTGTCGCCGTCCCAGCAATCGACTGTCGGAGCGAGGACCGTCAACAACTAAGACCGATCGTCGCGCAGCGGCAGCACGCACGCTCAACACTCCGGCAGCCTTGAAGCAAAGCACGAATGTAGCCCTCAGCTGTGCTATCGCCAATCAATTGGTGGCCTTCAAGCAGAGGGCGGACAAGAGGGGTCAGGCCGGACAGAGTGTGACGAGACGGTGGTCTGCGAGACTGACCAACGAGGTATGTGTTGTGCGAGCTCGAGATGTAGTACTCGGAAAGCGGGCGCGTCATGTCGTGCGTGACGATGGCTGCCGGGTCAGACGAGACGCTGTTATCCGCTGATAGAAGAAACGCGCTGAAACCCTCAATGTGCATCAAGCGAAGGGGAGGTGACGGAGATGGGCTGAGTGCCAGGCCGTTCTGCGTCTGGGATCCGCGGCGTGGGGAAGTCGAGTAGCGGGCGAAAATCCTCAGTATCTCCTCGCGTGAGAGTGGAGACTTTGCCGCCGACCAGCGTCAGACTCTGAGCAATACTTCTCGGATACATTTGAATCTGTGCGCACCTTTTGGACGTCGGACATGAAGCGCTCAAAGTCTTGAGCGGTCAAAGCCTCAGCTGACTTGCTCTGACTGAAGAGCTCGTCGATTTCGGTCCGCTTCTTGAGCTCGCGCACGAACAGCTGGAATTCGACAAAGTCGAGACGGCCGTTATGGTTCCCGTCAGCGATCTAGGCAATGGAAAAATGGCTGCTATCAGCGTAACGATTGTGGCGAGAGGATTACAGCAAGCAACCGACCTGGAACCGCGCCTTGAGGTCCGTTCGGTTACTCGCAACGTTCAGCCGGCGACAGACGCGGAGCACACCCTCAAAATCGAGCCAGCCTTCTCGTTCTGCCTCTTGTGACTTCTGGTAGTCGCCCTTTAGGAGCTCGCCCTTGACCTCAGCCTCGCGCCACTGCTTGCGCATCCACGCTGCCTTGCGACGCTCCTCGACAGCATCGCCGGCTGCGCCGCTGCCAACGCCGAGACCGCCGATACCGGCCATCAGCTCTCGACGGGCATCCCAAACTGTTTGGAGGGCGCGCGCCCATTCGGCGAAAGACTCGTCCGATAAAGCGACCATGTGCAGCGCCTTCCACTTGGGCGTTGATGGCGTCGTCGTGAGAAAGCCGGCTGAGGCGAGGAAGCCCGGCGAGGAGGCGCTTAGCGTTGACGACGACAGGCGAGATGATGGCGCGCTACACGTGTATATGATGGTGATCCACCGGGCCGAGAGAGACGAGGCAAGGTTGAACGTCTCCATGAACGACCGCGCCGAGTCGGTGAAGCGCAGCTCGCGGATGCTCTCGATGTTGACTGTACGACGACATCTCGGCAATCAGCTCCTGAATCCAGGAATTGAAGCAGGGAGAAGGCCGCCATTCACTTGTCCCGCCTCGTTTGCTCTCCCATTCAAGCGTGCCCTTGTCGGCGTCGAGCCGGAACGTCCGCTGCTGTACCTTTTTGGCGCTGACCTTGAGCATCTGTACGCCTTCAACTAATGAGCGGGGGACGACCGCCAGCTCGCCATTGATGACGGAGCTAGACCCGTCGCCATGATCGCTCAGGCCTGAAGGCAAACCCGGACCTCGGCCCTCATTAGAGCTCGGTTGGAGCTGCCCGTCGAGGTGTACCGCGGCGGCTGGCGGGGGCAGGATGGGGTGCCGATCGGCCGACGACGCACTTCCCTTGGCGCCCTCCTCTGGCTCCAACGACATCACGTTAGCAGGCAGCGAGGGCTTTCCGCCGAATTTCAGCGGTCCGGGGGTGCCCAGGTCGAGAGCAGGCGACGGCGGGGGTGGGCAGCTGGCCATCGGTTGTTGCTCCTTGACGAGCCCGTTGGGCGGCTCCGAAGTCAGTTGGGCCGCTGTACTGGCTTCGACAACCACCCACTCGTCCGTGATCCGCCTGCACGGCTCTCCAGACGGGACCCGGCCCAGAGGAGCACCGCTAGTGACCATGGCGAAGGGGAGATCTTGAAACCGTCGGTTGGGATGGAAGCACACGCGCGACGTGTATCGTCACGAGCCTCCTCGCGCTCCTTCGAAGGCCGCACGACGCCGCAGCATGCACAGTAGCATGGTCTTGCACGATACACCACGTCCGGCGCCTGCGCAGATGGCTAGATCAGAGAAGCAGTAGGACACTCCAAGTCTCTCCCGTAGATCAGATCAAGGCAAGAGGGGGGGAAGAAGCATGCTAAGTTGTCGTCAGGGATGGAGTGGAAGATGTGCAAATGAAGTAGTGATTGTGAGGCGTGGTGTCTAAGGCTACAGTGGCGGAGTTGCGGACGTTTGGTGGCAGGTGCTAGGCATGCATGGGGCAGATGAATCGTGGAGATGTGATAATTGTGATGAGTGCGTTAAGTGCGAGCGGAAGTCGGCCGATCGTTGCGCTTCGTCAGCTTGCTCGCTGACCCAGGCGCCTCGAAGAGGTCAATGTGCCTTAGGCGGTGTCGACCTCCATGGCGAAGCCTGCGGGCGCGCGAGCAGTATCTGACTGAAGGGACGTATTCGGATCCATCTGGGTCCAAACAAGCGGAGCAGTATCAGAAAGAGGCTGAGAGATCTTTGCGTTTCACGCTGCACGCACCTTGTCTGTGTCGTCCTCCCAGTCAGCCGCCTCGATCCAGCCCTCGCCATCGCAGCCCTTGACGTCGCAGCTGACGAGTCGGCGACCTTCGGCGTCAACGATCTCGCGGTCGCCGCGAACGCGACAGGCGACGCGGAGGCAATCCGGATGGAAGCGATGTTCGCAAGCGAGCCACTGAAAGCCGTTCAGGCCAGGCTGAATGCCGGCTACGAGCGCAACCGTCCGCCGCTCGGGCGAGGGTAGATCCGGGTCGGCGTGCGAGCACAGCGCGAGCGAACAACGGATATGATGCGCCCGCTCGAGGTGGATGACGCGCTCGAGCAGCGTCTGTCGGCCGGGTGGAAGGACGTATCGCCGTGGCTGGGGCTGAGGCGGCGCTGAAGCTGACCGAGGAGGGATGGCCGTCGTTGGTGTGCCCGGTCGCGTTGTAGGTCGCGAATAGGGGTGTCCGCGACCCTGCGCGTTAGCACCAGAAGCAGCAGGAATCGCGCCCGCTTCGACAGGAGATTGCGACGAAGCAGCGGTCGCACGGCCTGTCGTCTGCCGATTGGGCCTCAGGGTCGTCGATAGCGGGTCGAGGTCAAAGCGGCAGGTCGGGCAGTTGGTGTTGGTCTCAAGCCACGGCCGAAGGCATGACTCATGGAACGCGTGTCCGCACGGGAGCGAGACGATGGGGTCCTCTGGTTCGACCGCATTGGCCTGCAAAGGCAGCAGGGTGTCCATGCAAACTGAACAGTTCGCACCAGTCTGCTCCATGATCTCGACGCCAGCGTCCTGACGAAGGAGAAGACAAAAGTAGGTCAGCCTACCAATTCCGAGTGATGCCGTATAAGCGCCTCAGGGGCGGTTTTGAACGCACGGCTTCCTCGCAGCGAAGGGCGTGGTCAAGCCGCTCAATCAGCTCGACACTCGGTCGCGAGAGCGCGCTCAGGAGCTCGGCCGCCCGCTCCGGGTCGGGCACCTTGTCGTCGTTGAGTCCGGCAGCGGCCACCATCTGGCCCGGCGAGCCAAAGGTGAAACTGATCAGGATGGGCATCGAAGTGACCGGAGGCGCGCCGGTATTAGCCGTCGCGGAGCGGTGTTGGGCGACAAGCTGGCCGATGAACTGATTGATGAGCTGGCCAAGTGGACCGGGCACCGGAGGACGTTGGCCGGCCGGCTCTGTCGGACCGCTCTCGGCAGCACCAATATCTCCCTCAGCCTCACCATCGCCACCTGCTGTCAAGCCCGACGCAACAGGCGCTACCGAGGCCGATTCGTTGCCATTATCAGCTTGCCCCGTAGGTTGTGCAGCGTTGTCTGGGGCCGTCGGTGCCGAGTCCAAATTGGCGAACATGCCGGGAGGTGGAATTGCCTGGATGGTAGGAATCGCTGTCTGACCGCCGACGAGTGTGGATCCGACAGGCTGCGGCGGTATGACCACCTGCGTGATGGACAGTGTGGACGTCAGTGCGACAGTCTTGAGTATCCCTCTCCCCTTCAAGCTCACGCACATTTGGGCCGAAAAGGCTGCGCATGAGGGTCTCCATCTCGTCTCTCGTCGGAGGCGGTCCACCATTGGCGTCAAGCATGACTGTGGGTTCGAAGTTCGACACTGGTCAGCCCGAGAAGACGACCCTTACATTGCTTGAAAGCATAACCGACTGTCGAGGCCGAAGAAGGGTGTGCCCGCAGGTGAGGCGGCTCCCGGTGGGGCAGGCGGGGCACTGTCATCAGAGGCACCAGCGGATTGCGGTCCCGACGGCGTCGGATCCGAAGCAGCAGGACCAGATTCGTCGGCGTCCATCGAGGCGGACGACTCGAGCGAGGCAGACAAGTCGTCCGGCATCCCGCGGGTAACACCCGTGTTTTGCTGGATCGAGGCGGCCGCCATTGCAGTACTGTCGTTGATGATCTCGCCGCCGTTATCACTGGGCCTGATCGGGCCGGGGGCTTCCTGTGCCGCGGGCGAGGTCCCATAGTCGCCGACTGCCACCGGAGTTGGTACCGACGTCTGAACGGGCGGCGATGGCGGCGGCGGGTGCGGGAAGCCGATGCGCCTTAGGGCGTCGTAGAAGCGCGATCGTCCAGACGTCGAGCCGATTTGGCCGACTGACGACTGCGAGGCGGGACTGCCACCGGTGATGTCCGCCGGTGGAGGGGCGGCTGGCGGCGGCGGCGGTGTTGGCGAGGGAGGGTCGGGGTGGGCCTCTTCGGCCGAATGACGCGGCGATGACATCGAGGCCGGGTGAGCTAAAGCTGCTGCTGCTGTTGAGGGCGTGCGAGCCGCTGAAGGCGCGATGAAGCGGGGGGCAAGTCGAGGTTGGCGTTTAAGGCGTTCGGAAGGGAGCTCGATGCTGACCGATCGGTGCCGTCTCAGGGGCTCAGGGGTCGAAGCTTCGAGAAAGAGTGCCCAAATGGTGGTCATTCCGTCAGTCTTGACGCCATTACGAGGCACGCTCAATCAGAACGCGCAGATGAGCACTCACAACTTATTTGTGCTGTGCGAGGGTCGACGGTGGTCGTTCGAGTGGGCAGCGCGGGCAGCACGAGCTCGAGTGCCGGAGTCGCGCGGCGAGGGAGAGTGACGCGTACAGCGCGAGGCCAAGAGCAACTTGCCTCGTCTCAAACACAGACATCTTTCTTGACCTCTAAACTCATGATGGGTACAACGCTACTGGACTCTTTAGCTCTGTCCTTGGCTTTGGATGACTGCCACAAGACAAGTTGCTAGTGACACGAGATCCAGACGCTAAGCGAGTGCATCAGCTTGAAGAGCTCCGCGCAGCGAGCCGCCTCTCTTTCGACCCAACCATCACTTGGGCATCTTGCGCACGATGAGTGCCCTCGTCCTCTGTCCCGTTTGCGACAACTGGGCGGATGAGAGGACGATCAACGCTCACATCGATAGCGGCTGTCGAATCGGAAAGGCGAACAGTACTACAGCTGGCACGCAGTCGACTTCTCGTCCAGGCCCGTCGACCCTGCTCGCGCCCCTCTTCACGGCGTCCACCGCGAACCCCTCGTCCTCGGAGACAGCGACCGACGCAGAGAAGACTTCGGCGAAACGCAGACTGCCACAGGCTGCCGACACTACGGTCGACCTGACCGGAGGCAACGGCAGCACGTCGAAGCGAGCTCGGCTGACGGGGGCGAGCGTCGCACTTCGAAGCGCCCAACCTTTGGCCGAGCGACTCCGCCCGAAGACGCTCGACGATTTTTTTGGGCACGAGGGCCTCTTGTCGCCAGTAACGTCCGATGGCGGTGGTGCTCTGCGTGCACTCATTCTATCCAATACGCTCGGCTCTGCACTGCTCTGGGGTCCGCCCGGAACAGGTAAGACGACGCTGGCCGGTCTCATCGCACTGCACTCTGAAGCATCGTACCATGCCATCAGCGCTACTCAAGCCTCGGTCGCCGACGTACGAAAGATCCTCGACGGCGCCGTCAACCAGCTCCGCCTGACGGGTCGACGTACAACGCTTTTTGTCGACGAGCTGCACCGCTTCACCAAGTCGCAGCTTGATGTCTTTCTTCCCTCTGTCGAGAGCGGGACCATTCAACTCATCGGGGCAACGAGCGAGAACCCGTCATTCACAGTGCGTCAACGACCAAGTCCTCACTTGTGAGACATGCTTCTGACAGTCAAATGTGCTGCAAGATCAACCGAGCTTTGCTCTCGCGCTTGAAGGTCTTTGCGCTCGACAAGCTGTCGATCAAATCGCTCACGTCTGCCTTGCGTCGAGGCGTCCGCCTCTGGAGAGCCGAGCAGTCCGACGCAATTTGGCTCCAACCGCCGGCGGTGACGGCAGCTGATGAGGGCGTTCCAGGCATAGACACCAACATGATCGCTTTCCTTGCTGGCGTCGCCGACGGAGACTGTCGGTGCGAGTCAGATCTGCCTCGCTGTGGGGTAAACGAAGCCGCTGACGCTAATCTTTTGAGCTCGTTCAGAGTTGCGTTGAACGCGCTTGAGACTGCTCTTGGTCTGATCAAACATCGTTTTTGCGGCCCGCCCATGCGAGCGATCCCGTTCTCCGAGGCCGAACGGGCAGAGCTCCGCACGGCCCTCAAAGGCACGCTCAGCCTTCGTTACGACCGAACAGGCGACTCGCGATACGAAATGATATCAGCGCTACACAAGAGCGTGCGAGGCAGCGACGGAGGAGCGGCCATGTACTGGTTGGCCCGGATGCTCACGGCCGGGGAGGATCCGCTATACATAAGCCGCCGTCTCCTCGTCGTCGCGAGCGAAGACGTTGGGCTGGCCGACAACCATGCGCTTCCGCTCGCAGCGGCGACGCTGATGGCTTGTCAGCATGTTGGCATGCCAGAATGCCGACTGAACCTGGCTCACCTCGTCGCCTACCTGGCTGAGGCGCCCAAGTCCACACGAGCGTACGTGGCCTACGGCGAGGTGTGTGTCAACAGCGTCGTCTCGGACCATGGTAAGATGAGCTGATCTTCCCTGGCGCTGCGCTTCTCCAAGGCTGTTCGCGCGTGCGAGGAGAAGGAGCTGTATGACGTCCCGATCAACATCCGCAACGCCCCCACCGCACTTGCAAAGGAGCTCGAGCACGGCAAGGGATACGCTTACGACCCAGGTTTCAGTCACCCCGTAGCAAACCGCTTCCTACCGCCCGAGCTTGGTGAGAGATCTACATTTGGACCCGACGTCAGCAAGCGCTTTCTACAGCCTGAAGGCAGCATACACGGCAAGGTCTGGGACGGGGCCAAGCTACGCGAATGGGAGCTCGAGCGGAACGGCGGCCGGCCGTGGGAGGGTCGCCAACGACAAGACGGGAACGGCGGCTCAGCCGGTTGATTGAGTCAGCCGACTGCATTGCTTTTGGATAAGGGCATGAGCATGATGCAACCGTGATGGAACGGGACGGATGATTAGCACAAGACGGAAGCGTCATAATCAGGGAGGAACAATGGCGAGATAGGCGCGCGAGAGACTTGAGGTAGATAGAGCGTCGAAAATGGGACTGCAGGCGTGTCATCAGGTCAAGAGAGGCGTGGTTTCGGGCGTGAAAAAAAGAGCGTGAACGAAAGAAGGAAAGAGCGTCAGAGTGGGGCTACATGGTTCGGTAAGAGAGGTACGGCGCGTCGTCGTCCGAGTCGTCTTCTTCCGCCTGAAGAGCGGCTGCGACGGCCGCCTTGCGCGCGAGCTCCTCCTGCTGGGCGCGGACGAGGGCCGGATCCTTGACGCTCGGCTGCCGTCCAAAATTGATGAGGCCGGCCAGGGAGACGGCGCTCGAGGAGCGGGCCATGCCGCTTGCAAGTGCAGCAGTGTCTGCGGGCAGGGTTTGGGCGGGGAACCGGTGGCCGTCGCGGATCGAGCCCAAACTGGAGATAGAGTTGCGCCTGTCGCGCGATCGTGTGCGGACAAGGGGAAGACCGTCGGACGAATTGGAGGGCGAGAGCGGGCCTGGCAGGGCGAGCGGAAGCTCGCGGCAATTCTGAAGAGAGTATGAGGTGGGTGATCGTAGCTTGTGCACCTTCTGAGTACGATGTCCGCCGCTCGCTTGAGAAGGGCCGGTGGCATGGTAGGTCGGGTAGACCGGGCCCTGAGCGGACGGCTGGGTGACATTGGTCGATGACAATGGTCGGTGATGAGCGATGGTACTCGCGCGCTTGAGCGAGGACGGCTGCGAGCCCAAAGAAGAGGCCGGCGAGCCAGCGCCGGTCTGCGCCAGTCGGGACGAGACGAAAGGTTGAGTTTGGGAGCGCTCCATGCGCAACCGGGCGGCCGTCGGTGGCGACAGAGGGCTGTAGGACGAGGGGGAGCTTGTGAGGCGCGGCCGGATGGGCGTCGGTAGTGGCCGGGCGGATCTCTCGCTCGGCTGCGGCAGGTTGTATGACTCAAGGTGAGAGAGCACCCGGTGCCGGCCGACGATTGACTCTGCATTTGCAGCAACGGGAAGGTCCCAAGACGAAAAGGTTGACAGGCTGCCTATGCTGGGTGACGTTGAGACAGAAGTCAAAACTTTCGGCGCCTTGAGGGCACTTGCCGGCACGGCAAAGGGCGATGGAAGGTGAGGCAACGGCCGCGGCGGTGGAAGCATGGGCCCGGAAGCCTTCGGCGCCGGTAGGTTGGGTTGGAAGGGTAGCGAGAGCGTCCGGCGCGACTTCGGCCGGAACGTGGTCGTCGGCGGCAACGAAGGCAGCTGCCGATCCTCCTCGGGCGAGCCGCTCGGAAAGTCGACTCGGACAGTCGTCGCGGGCTGTGGAGATTCGCGCGCCGTCGATGGCTGCGAGATGATACTTATGTCTGTCTGCTTGCGGAGGATTGGACGACGACCCTGCAGGGGACGCACCGGCGGACCAGTCCGCTCCCCGCTGCCTGCAGAGCTGACCGAGACCGAGCTCTGATTGTGCGATTCGAGTGCAGAACGAAGGTCGCCACTGCCGCCGCCGACAACGGAGGATGTTTCGAAGGCCTCCTCGTCGCTCTCGACGGCGTGCTCGAGTAAGTTAATCGTCGCCAGGCGCGGACTACGCATCATCTTCGTCGGCGACAAGCGCGAAGATTCCATGGCGGCAAGCATGGTCGACTTGCCTGAGCCACTGGTGAGCTCTGGAAGCGGGGACAGGACCTTGCCGGAGGCCAACTTTGGCGAGGGCGGCCTGCGACTGCGGTCGGTCGGCGTCGCCGAGCCCGAGCGGCGGTGCTCGCGTACGAAAGCCACGAAGGCCCCTTCGCTTTCCTCCGCCGAGCCTCTACGCGACCGTCGACCGATCGTCAGATTGTCGTCCAGCAGATTGCGCGTGTGCGAAATCAAGGATGGTGCGACCCAGAGTGGCGGGACAAGTGCGGCGGCTGAGTTGGCTCTCTTGCGCATGCTGCTGTACCCTCCGGGTGGACGAAGAATCCTGCCAGATTCGCGACCGCCACCGCAGTCTGAGGCGGTGGCGGCGGCGACAGCCAGCTTGGCGTCGCGGACGCTCTTGCCCCGGCCAGACGACGGGTAGACGACAGACGGCGCCCAGTACTCCTTTGGCGCAGCGAAAAATGCTCGAAGGGATGACGAAGAGGAGGACGAAGGGATGGTAGCGAGCGACGACGACGAAGAGGTGCCGACCGTGTCGTTTGAGAGGGTCGATGACCGGCTGAGGCTGGTCGGCATAGAGGCAACCGACTGCGCGTCGGCGAAGAAGCCCATGGCGATTCGAAGCAACCGCTGAGCGAGTGGCGAACCTGGATTCAGCTCATCAGAACAGATCGACAGGCGAACGGACTCAGTCTGCCGAATAGCAAAGCACAAAGTGAGACGATGCTCACCGAATGGCGGACCGGGCGCGTGAGAGGGCTGGTCGGAAACAAGGTGCGTCTGCAAGCAGGTGAGAAACGCTAAATGGCGCTGTGTAATCGACCAGCCAGTCCTTTGGTCGAGTAAGAGACGCTGTTCGCCTCCTTCGCGGCCGGTACGCGAGCGACGCGCCTGGCGGATCGCTGAATGGTTGAGCGAAGAAGGTGAAGGCCGGGTGGCGAGAGGCCCGGGTTGAGGGAAGGCGCACGGGGCGAGCTCAAGAGCCTTTAGCCTTCGGTGACCGCTGAGGAGGCGCGTCTGAGTCCTGTGATGCGCGACTACTCTGACGAGGGGCCTCTAAAGTCGAGAGCAGCCAAGCGAGGTCCGACCGGGGACCTTGCTGGCTCGATGGCCGGCAGTGGAGGCGACAAAGCGGAAGGATGGAGCGTTGAGGGCAGGGAGGAATGGAAGACGCGCCTGCTTTGCAACGCGATGACTCGCGCGCAGATACACTGACGACGCGCGACGCGGGTCCCTCAATGTCCGCCAAGCCCGAAATCGCCAGCGAACGACATGAAAACGACGGGCGGGGGACGTTGCATAATCAAAAGAGGTAAAATGAGAAGTAGGACGACGAAGGCCGCTCGAGACTAGTGGCCGCAAACAGCAGTACACGGGCGTAAAGACGAATGAGTGGACGCAGTCCGCGGGCTAGCTCCCGGGCTGGCTTGCAATGCAATCAAGTCGAGATTCAGAGAGGTGTGAGAAAAGCTAACAATTTGAGCAGAGCAGTCGGAACGGGAGGGCTGTGAGGGATAAACCTAGTTGTCCTCCTCGCCGTCAGAAGACGCGCCATGATCGACGGGCTTGCCATCGTCGGCGGGCTCAGGGATGCCGTACTGCTTACGGACGTGTTCAAACGTCTGCGGAGGCGGAGGAGGCAGACCGATCAACAATATGCTCAAGGAAAGACTTTTGATGACGGTCGCACCTTGAGAAGCTTCCTTCGGGCGCCGAGGGCGGCGACGCCCTGGGCCTGGAGGTCCGAGTCAGTCATGACAACCATGTCTCGCCACTTGACCGTCTCAAAGTTCGGGGTGTATTTCTGCGAGGGCGGACGAGAGAGAGAGAGAGACATCAGCAGCCAACCGCAAGCAAAGAAGCTGCAGGAGGACAGTGACTGACGTGAAGCCGGAGCGTGCGCAGCCACTGCGAGACGTCCTCGAGGACGCGAATGTCAACATCCTCGTTCTCGACTCCACCAACGCCGCCGGTGCCAGCGCTCTCCCGCCGGCCGACGGGCGAAGGGCTTTTTGCAGCGCCGGCGCTGCCCGCGAAGCCGCTGCCGCCGAGCATCGGGCTCCGCCGGGCACCGCCATTGGAGGCCGAACCCATACTTCGGGCCGAGACATTGCGCGACCCAGCGCCAGCGCCGAGCCCGTTGTACGGCACGTTGCCGCCGCCAGGTAGGCCGGGCATGCCCATGCCAAGACCCATCGGCATGCCGAGTCCCATACCGAGGCCATTGGCTGCGCCGGCGACGCCGAGCTGCTGGAGTTGCTGGAGCTGCTGGATCTGCAGCTGCTGAAGCTGGAGCTGTGACATCTGGAGCGCCAGATCCGAAGGCGAGGGCGAACCGATGGCGTTGAAGCCGCTGGCGCCGCCGCTGCCGATACCAAGGCCGAAGTTGTTGCTGAAGCCTCCGTCGGTCACACCAGGCGCAGGGCTGCGCTGAGCGCTCCAGGCACCAGCTGACCCTTGGAAGCCGCCGCCCAGGCTGCCGGGACTTGACAGGCCAGCCGGACCCATCTTGCCACTCGTCCGGCGTTTGGGCGCGTCAGAGAGCTTTGGGACTGAGAAGGCCGGGTGGTCGTTAACGCTAGGGAGATTCGACCCCGTTTGACTGACAGCGCCGAACATCGGCACAGCCGGCGTATTGACCATGCTCGCCCAATTGCCGGTCGTCACGTTGGGGCTGAGCGGGAGCGAACCGATATCGTCCGCCCGGCTGCTGGTGTTCTTACCCTGGGGCGACTTGGGGTACGAGGCGGAGCCGGGCATGACGTTGGCATGGCCCGAGAAGTCAGTGCTCTTCGGGCGCGAGTCGCCACCAGATCGACCAGACATGTTGGACTCGGCTCCCGGCGACGGTCCGCGCTCGAGCACCTGGTCGAGACCCGAGTTGGCAGCACCCCAAGAAGGGGTGACGGGGTTCAAGAGGCCTGGAGCCGACGTCCGGTTGCTCGCCTTGTTGTTATTGGCCTTGCCGACTGCGTCCGAGGTAAAGACCGCGTCCGGGTTAAGATAGTGGGCGTTTTCAAGACCGCCACCGCCGCCGTACGAGTCGCGGTTCGAAGCGCCGAAGCTTTGACGCGAGGCCACGGGGGAGCGCAGCCCGGCGAGCTTAGCCTCCATTTGCGCCTGCATGCCATGGCCGCCGCCACCGCTGCCGACGGCGGGCGACATGAGGGCAGACATCGAGTCGATGCCAGCCATCTGCTGGAGGACCGTCATGAAGAAACGGATCTGGACCTGAGTCGAGTGCTGCAGGAGCGAGTAGAGGGCAGCGGTCCGCTCAGCCTCGGAAAGGACGCGGAACCCTGCGTTAGGAAACAAATGTTGACTTCTGTCAGACGATTACTTCAAGCGTCCGTAGACGGGGGGGGGTCACGCACACTGCTCAATCGCACTGAGCTCCTCGGTAAAATTCTGGTCAAGCGACGCGGCGGCCATCTCCTCCTGCGAGATCACTCAGAAGGACTGGTCAGCCACAGCCTTCGGGAGCCGTTCTACCAAGCCGACGCACAAGAGTGACTTCGTAAGACGCCAGGTCCTGAAACCACTTGTCAATCGCCTCGGCTAGATCGATGAACGTGGATGAGCGGATGGATCAAAGTCAACATAGCTACTCAACGCACCCACACTGACGGGTCAGCGCACCTTCCGGGCTCTGGAGGTCGACCGTCTTGGGGTTGAAACCGCTCAGCAGGCCATGTTGGCCGTTGCCGCCAAGAATCTCGCTCGACGGGCGACCGGCGTTCGTTCGGCCGCTGCCGGGTGGACCGCTAACAACTCGGCTGCCGACGGGCGCATTGCCGCCGTTGCCTCCGCCGGGGATGTGCGTCGTGTTTTGAGCCTGGGGTCCGCCCGGGCCGAGCGACTGGCGCGAGTAGGGGACGTGGGCTGTCGTCGAGGTGGAGGGCCGCGGAGGCAGGTTGGCGCTCGACGGCGGATGAGGAAGCGCGGGTGAAGGGGAGCGCCGAGGGGCAGAGGGCGAAGGAGAAGACGCCATGTCAAGATTTTGATCTGGAGTTAGCACGCTACAGAAAGCAGCGCCGTGCGGAAGAAGGCGACAGGACGAAACGAGAGCAACGATCAGCATAGGTCTTGACCAGGCGGGCCGTGGGTTGCAGCTCGAGGCAGGCCTTGCCGATGGGCCCGAGCTGTGATGAGTGCGACCACGCACGGGGTTTTTGGCTGAGGTCGTCGAATCACGGACCGATGGCGCGAATTGTTGCTGTTGGGTGATGAGTGCCGGACTCGATTATAAAGAGAAAGGTCTGATCGGCGGAAGCTGGCCTGTCGGAAGCGAGCAACGCGACGCTGTCGGGTTGATCGGGAACTGCCAGCTGGAAAACTCTGGTGGAGAAGGAGGCTAGGCGTTCCGATCGAGGAGACAGCCAAGATAGAGGAGCGTCCGTGCGCGAAGGAAAAGGCTGGACGAGCGTTTGAAGGACGACGGGCGACCGAACGGCGGAAGCGAGGACGTGGCGCGCAGGTGGGGGAGGGGAGGCGGGCGAGCAGCAGAGATGGGGGCATTGTCAGCTTCCGCCGTACATTACTAAGCAAGCGAGCAGCCAAGTTGGCCGCCCAGCCAGAGAATCCTTTTGATGGACGCACAAGAAGGCGCCGGGCAGTCTTGATCAGGGCAGAAAAGCGGGAGGCAAGGGCGGTTGGAGGGAAGACACGGTCAAAGATGGGCTCGGGGCACGCAGGTTCGTCCTTGCGCCCATGCGCGGGAGCAGGGTCCGGTAGGTGCAACACCCGCATCCTCCTGCAGGGTCCAGCCTGACGATCGCAGACACTCAGACGGAAGCCACCGGCGAAACATTGAATTACTACGTGATGGTGGTGAGGCGTGCGATAGTACAGCAAATTGTGTGGGCGTGCGTGGAATGCAAGGGTGGTTACGGGGCGGTGCAGTGGGGCATGAAGTCGTGAAGATAGGATGCGAGTTGACGCGGCCCGTCGCAAGCTGTAGCCTTTCAGGCCAGTCCCGCGCAGAACGCAGTCTAGCAGGGCAGAGGGCATAAGCAGATGTGACGTGCTGGTGAAAGTGCCCGGAGTAGTGGTTTGACGAGCGCTGGATCGCCGGCATCGAGTCGACGGGGTCGCCCGACGCAGCCTTGACTGAGATTGACAGTGGGCCTTAAATCAGATGGTAGAATCATGCCGCCGAGTGACCCGTGCAGCTCTGAAATTGCGAGGGCCGTAAGACGTGAAGTTGAAGCAGCTCTGCAGGATTTGCCATTTGTCAGCGTGACTTTCCTTGCGAGAAGGACTTGTCGTGCGATGCGACAGACCTGGCAAGCCAGAAGCGTCCTCAAGTCAATTCAGCGCCCTGAGTGTGTTGCACACCTCGGGCCCGCCGGATGGCGAGCAACTGAGCGACGCGCGGATAGTTGGCGAAGAAACGCTCGGCTCGCTGAAGCGGGTTCTCGCCGTCGAGCTCTGGCGGATCCTCATTCCATTGGCGAAGAGCTTCAGCCCGAATCGTCGCCTGAGCCTCCTCCAAAGCGTCGGCAATGCCTTTGGCTGGAGACCACGAGACGGCACGATTGAAGGCGCAAAGGATCTTGCGGTCACGGATGATCCGGTCCGGAGAGATCGAACGCGCTGGCGACGCGATGGCCGAAGCGTCTGACGAGGCTGGGCCGTAAATGTTGGCGCACCTTGACATGGACAGAAGAAGGCCCCGACGAGCTAGAGGACCCACCCGCTCGGGGGATGGTAGCTTGTACGACTTTAGGACCATGTCCTGATAGTGGGGCGGAGCGCGCTGGATCTCATCGCTCAGAAGGCTCGCCGACTCGTCCTGCTCTCCGGCAAACGAGGGCGCGTCCGGAACCGTCATGCCGTGAACGCGCTCAAATTCGGCGAGAAGCCTGTTGTTGTGGAAAAGGACAACGTCGTTGAGAATCTGGAAGCCGCGCTCGTACCGGCCGGCACTGAGGTAAGCGCGGGCAAGCTCGCACCAGCTGCCGGCGTCGAAGCCATAATCGAGCTGGTAAACGCGAAGCCACTCCTTCTCGAGGAAAAGGAGCGACTCAGGCGTGATGTGCTGGTTGATGACCCGGAAGAGGGTCACCATAGCCGGACCAATATGTTCGGCAAACGGGGGCGTCGGTGAGGGCTCCGGAAGTTCAATGTGAAGCTGGTCAAAGAATGACGGCGGCCCAATTGAGGGCAACTGACCAGCGCGAGACTTGCCGTTGTCCTGCTCGCCGCCAGTCGGAGGTCCAACGACAGTCTTGGTGGCAAGCGCTCGCGCGAGTGCCAGTTCCCATAGCCGCTCAATATACTGCGTCTCGCCCGATCGGCCGGCGAGCGAGAGCATGACGGCGACGTCGACAACAGACAGCTCGTCGGGCCCGACCATCTGGAGGAAGTGGTCGAAGGCCTGTAGGGCTGTTTTGTACTTTTCGACTTCCTGCGAAGCCGACAAGGTCTTGATGAGAACAGAGAAGACCCGCGACGCCGGTGCGCTCCCTCCAAAACCGTCATCACCGCCGCCGATCATTGCCCAGAGATTGCGAGCCGACCAACCCTCTCCGGCTGTGGGCAACGAGGCGAGGAGCGACATCGCAAGCCTGATTGCCTCTGGCCGTGTATTGGCCCGGTACGCGAGCAACCTCGTGAGGCGGACAAGGATGCTGCCGGAGAGCGGAAGGTCGCGCTCCTTCATCTCGAGCACAAGGTCGAGCACACGTTCGAGCACGAGCTCGGCCGCCTGGTTGTCCCTCGTTCGAAGTTCAGCTCGATCACGTTGAGTTAGTCTCTCATGCCGTTGTATCTCGCCCCGGAGGGCGGCAGCTTCGGTGGATTTGCGAGCGTGCGGCATCTGCCGATCAAGCGCGAGCAGTAGCGCTTCGTAGTGCTTGACGTCCGCCGGAAACTTTTGACCGTTCAGCTCGCCAGACTCCATCGTACGAAGAATGTCCCGCGCAGCGTCAAAGTTCTCTTCTTCAGCGGCGACGCGCATGACGGTCGCAAACGTGTTTGGTGTCGGCGTGAGCTTGCGGGACGCAATAGCCTGGCCGACGAAGTACGAGACGTGGGCGAACGACGAGCCGCTGCCGGTCGCCGCATAAAGTCGGAGACACGTGTCGAACATCAGGGTATAGAGCCGATGATCGGCCGGCGTTTTGACGGGCAACGTCTGGACAACCCGCCAGACCGAGGCGACGCCGGTGGCATCGTGGACCTTAGCGTAGGCGTCGAGCACCTGGCGCAATTCCCTCAAGCCCGGCTCAATGCCGTGCGTCTTCTGAGCCTCGTTGAACCAGTGTAGGGTCAACTGCGGGTTGTTGGTCAATTTGCCGATGCGCATCAGGGTCCGCAGGACAGCTGCGCCAAAGCGTCGGTCGTTGTCGAGCGGCTGACCCGGAAACTCGGCTAGTGTCTTGTACCGGTGCTGAGCAGCCGCGTAGTCCTTCAAGCCGATGTCGACGCGCATGCGCGCGTAGTAGAAAGCAGCCGACGGTTTGAAGTTGAAGATCTTCCGAACGTGTTGTAAAAACAAACGGGCGCGGCCTGCGTTGCCCGTCTTGACGAGCCCGTCAGACAAGCTGAAGAGAACGCGCTCGTCGACCTCGGCCATCTGAGGGCGTGGCCGGACGGGAGCTGGTAGCCAAGGTAGCCAGCCTGGGTAGGCGTGAGCAAAAAGCTCGAGCGCCTCTTCGATGCGGAACGCGACGCAGTGGACGCGGATGGCTTGGTCCATTATACGGCGAGTGAGGTTGCTTGTGAGCTCTTGCGCAGCCGGCGAGCGGTCGGCTGGCAGAGGGTCGGCATCCGGCCGAAGGTACGGAGCCGCAAGCGCAGGAAATGACATCAACTCCATTGACTCGTTGACGAGATTGCTCGCTATTATGGAGGACGGATCGGCCGTCCTGGCAAGGGCGAACCCGTTGGTGCTGTCTGCCGCAGCCTCGAGTCTCCTGGCAGATCGGAACGGCCGACCGTCTAATGTCGCCAGTTCTGGTCTACGCCCACCGGTGGGACTGCGCGACAGCCAACGCCCATGGGTGTGCCGAGGCAGTGCAATAAAGCTACCGGAGCTTTCGAGCGGAGTCAGGCCCTTAGCAGGCTCGATGAACCGCTGGTGGGCTCCGGCCCAGGGCTTGGCCGGATGCGGGATGAGCGAGTTCAAAGATACGACAGGCGACAGCTGTGGGAAAGCCGAGATGCGGACAGGATGTCTATCCGTCTGAGGGCCGAAGAATGACGCTGGGTGCACGTCGGAGCGCCGGCCTGATTGTGGCCGCAGATCTGGATCTGCCGACGGCAGCATGACGAGCTGTCGGGTCTCGGCAGGCGTCTCGTCCGCTTCACTTGAGCTCGTCAACTTGCTACTTGGCGGCAAAGGGCTAGTAGGTGACGAGAACTGAGCAGTGACGCTGTCTCGTGACGACAGAGCCAGTCGAGCGCCGGCTGGCACTGGAAATTGGGACGGCAAAGGCCTAGTTTGCGCGATAGGTTCAGTTCGTTGTGTTCGTTGTGGAGGTGGAGAGGGTACCAGTGGCGGCGGCGGCGTTGAGGGTGCAGATGACGAGGCCCGTAGTCGTGGCGGCGGACGAGCTTTCGGAGGGATAACATCGGCCGGTGGTGGCGGCGTTGCCAGACCGGTCGAAGCATGTCGGCGAGTATCCGCCCATGACAGAGGGCCTGCACGATTGGTCGAGCCTGGATGAGTGTATGTGAGAATGAAAGTCGATTAGCGCTGCGCTCTCTGGTCACGAGTGGGGGAGTGGCACGCGACGACGCACCGATTGGCAGGCACTCGATCGACCATTGGAGTCGAGCCACTTGCGGCTCCTTCCAGCGCCGTTGAGCCCGTCCGTGCGCGCCAGCTCGCGGCGAGACAGTGGACTGTCGGGGCGCGGGAATGATATCGTCAACTAATGGTCCTACAGAGCGGCGGCGAGGCGACGTACGTAGGCCGACATTGAAGACGAGCCACTGCCGCTGCTGCAGCTCGACCAGCCGGCGGCTGCGGGGCGGCGGAGCGCCTGGCCGGAGGCGCTCTGAAGATGGGCGCGGGCCTGGAGCATCGCGAGGGACGGCTGCTTCAAGATGGTCCGTCACGTTCCCCGCGTGCTGGACTGCTTGATTGTCGATGGGTTCAGAATCGTTGTCGTCCAGACAGGTACCTCACTCGATTCGTGCGTCGTCCGCCGTCGGAGCCTTCGTGGCGCGAAAGTTGGCGAATAATAAATAAGTCGCGGACGAGGGCGATCGAGCTTCGAGACGGCCTCCTCCGAGCTCCGTGGGCTGAGGTCTGAACGCCCTGTCTGCCGAGCCCTTAAACAAGCACCCTGATGGACTCGTTCAACAACGCTGCGAGCAGCTTCAGGCCACGGCCTGGGCCGGTGTACACTCTGCGCGAGCCACAGGCTTTCCTCGTCAAGGAAAGCTCGCCGGAGTCAGGCTCTGCTTCGATTCCGCGCGGCGCTGACGCCGCTGCTGTCCGCCAGGTACGCCCATTCTGCCTAACGCGTTGCCCACTTCAGAGATCAAGTTGCTGACGTCCTTTGCGACGTACTTACTTGAATCGGAAGAGCTACCAAAAGAAGGTTGATCTTCAGAAAAGGGCGCTCGCATGGACCGAATCGCTTCTCGAGGCCGACGTTAGTCAGGCTGACTTCAAGATGGCAGTGCGTTATCCGACGTCGACCTCTTACTGAGTCAGATGCATGGCTAATGACTCGCTCGCCGCCCTCCACACAGTGCGCACACCTCACGCGGGCGACATACCTTCATATTCTACACGAGCGTCACCTGTCGGACCTTTGCGCCTACCCGCTGTGCGCCCGTCCGCCTCGCCGGCCGTACCGGGCCTACCCGCTTCCGAGGTCACGCATCGTCTCTGGTGCAAACAATACTCGGCTTGTCGTTAGCGTGACCGGTAACGACGACGATGGCTTCTGCAGTCCAGGGTGCCGGCGGCGGGCTGAGTGGGTCGCTCGCGTCGAGGGCGCCTTCGGCGACGGGCTCTGGGAGGATGGCGAGACGGACGAGGTTCGTGTCAGCCGGTGGAAGCTTCTAGAGGAGGTGGAGGACGCCTCGGCAGACGAGCAGCCAGCTACAGTAATGACAATACCAGGACCAAGATCTCCGCCTACTCCGGTCATTGAACCTCGAACCAAGCCGACGGTGAAGCCAGAATCTTCCCCCTCGTCGGCCGCAGACGTCCTTGCCGCTCTGCGCATCGTCGAGAACCCGACCCCAGTCACCAATCCAGCGCCTCCTCAACTCGCCCCTTCTCTGTCGACCTTGCCAATCGAAAGAACCGCATTCCAGTCAGCATCACCGCCAGCAGCAGCAGCTTTTCCGCTCAAAGGCGACAGACCGACGACCGCTCAGATCCGCGAGCATGAACGCCGGCGCCGGGTCGACGCGAGCAACAACTCTCTCGTACCTTCAGATGTGATCGGCTTCGCAGATAGTCTTATCACGGGCGCGCCGGTTGACGCGGCCCCAACGAAGAACCTCGAAGTCAATGTGGTGGTTGAGAGTGAGGCGCAGGACACGGGCAATGAGGTACGCGATGAGGATCACGAGGCATGGGAAATGATGGAAGCCGCGAAGCGGGAGATGTATGGCCTATCGTAGCGGCCAGCCATCATTCAGGGAGCAAGCGAGGGCATCAAAGACTCGTTAGACGTTACAACGGGATGGGACAACGGAACGGGAAGTAGCATGACGGTGCCAGGAGGGGTGGGTTCCACAAGGTCGCGCTGTGCGGGCGCGAGTCGAGCATGGGAACGAGGCGACCGAATGGCGGACTAGGATGCGATTGGTGATGATGGACCGGCATGGGTCGCTCCGTAGGGGTTTATTGGCGACGGGCCAAGAGGTGTCGCTCCGCTCTCGGAACCGGCGGGCGCAGGAGCCAGAAGTGGCGTCGTGTCGGCCGCAGCGGCCGGGGACCGGGCTACGGTTCGCCTGGCGCGCCGCCTGTGCTTGAGCGCCTGAGGTTTGGTGATGTCGGCCTTGCAGACGGGACAGACTTTCTTCCAGCCCTTAAGCCATTGGTCGACCTCGTCGACGTGGAATAAGTGGCCGCATGGCAGGATTCGAACCTGCTCGCCCTTCTTGAATGGATCGAGACAGATGGCGCACTCGGTCGTGTTGTAGAAGGTGCGCGGCCGGAGGTCGGCCGGCGAGACCGGCTGATGAGACTCAGACAACAGCGTCGACGAGGAGGGATCGCTGTGCGTGGATGACAACGGGAGGAGACGCTGTAGGCGATCGGCGCTGTCGCTGGACCGGGGTCCGGTCGAGCGGGGCGAGTCCATCAAGCGTCGGCCCGAGCCGGTGGCCTCTTGCTGATAGTCCGCCGGCCCACGCCGCAACGAACTTTGATCAAGATGAGAGCCGGAATGGATCCTATTCTCTCCGTCGCTCTCACCTTCGCCGCAGCTCGAGTTGCCGCTCCGCAGGCTATCCTCCTTTTCCCAACCGTCGGCCTGCCATGTACGGATTTCGAGCGCTTCAACTGCGCTCGGTGTCGCACGCTCCCTTTTCCGCAACCGAGCCGTTTGAAGGTGATGAAGGCCGAGTGTTGCGACTGTGAGTAGGCTCGGTAGAAGTAGGAGGCCGAGTAGAAGGTCGAGCAGCGGATTCTCCCACTCGGTGTCTTGCTCCAGGCGGATAGCGATGGATCCAGACGGCGAGACGGCGAGCTCGTCGAGGAGCACGAGGTAAGTCGCCCGTGAAACAAAGAGTGCCGGTATGAGCAGGTCTTCGCTGTCTTCAGCCGACGCGTACATGGTCGTCAGGTCCTCCCGCCGCCGCTGGTCGATGTCCGATTCGCCTGCGAGCGCCTGGTCGCCAACAATGACTGCCCGAGCACCGAGCGCCTGTGCCAGCCGGACCTTGGCGGCGAAAGAGCACTCGCCGCGCAGAGCCAAGGCTATCGGCAACGAGGTTCGGTTGAACAGCGAGTCCGGCGCCTGCTTAAGCTCGCCATCGATGGACGAGGTACCCCTATCCGGCCGCCGGCCCGTCGCCGCGCTGCAGGCGTGCATGTTAACGGTCGCGTTCCACATCGGCGGCAGCGGTTCGGGAAGGGGGAAGGACGGGATGGGGACAAGCGAGCCGACGAAGGGGTTGGTGACTTTGAGGGTAGTGTGATTAGACACGGGCCGCGCAGCGACGGCCGCACCAAGCCGAGGGGTGAATGAAGCCGAGCGAGTCGCGAAGGAGGCGTCCTCTAGGTAGATGGTCCTTGGATCCTGAACACGACGGCATGCGACAAGGAACCGGAATGTCAATATCGACGACATGCTGAGACCGGGTAACGACTATCGTCACCCGGCCCAGGTGAACTGGCTCGCGTGCGCGACAAGACCAGGGAACGAGGTGCGCGCTCGAGACGCACAAGTAACTTCAGAGCGCCCTCGCCCCAGCCAAAGCCAGTGAGCCAAGAGACCCAGCTTGAAGTGGAACTTTGGACGCCGGAATCGGTGCCGGACGGGCTGCCGGAAAGACCAGGGGCAAGTGTCATAGACTCTGGGTCGTGAGGTCGAGCGTCCGTGGTGGAGGCGGCGGCGAGGCCACCGAGGAGCATGACCAGCGAGAGGCGCATGACTGGCAGCCGGTAGCGAGCTCACCCCTTCAATCGAAAGTGTTGATGTCGTCGAGCCGGGAGAATAAGCTCTGCACCCTCCGGTCCAAGAAACACTTTGAGATGCTGTAGGCTTAGGAGGCGAGAGCAGGGTGAATGTGTACAGAATGACGAGTGGACGCACTCGCGGTTCATCTCGCTGGCAACCACTGCCGCCCGACCGTCACCCCTCCCCTTCTCCCCCTTGCTTCAAGGCGCCCTCAGGCCAACTCTCGCGGCTGCATACGCACCCTTCCGATCATAAACCTGTAGCCTATCGTCCAGCCCAGCACTAAGCACTCTATCCAGGCCTTCCGCGAGAAAGACGGCCTAGATCGGATCACTCCAACCCCTCGCCCGCATTCGAGGATGACGCCGCCCGAGCTGCCACCAAGGGAAACGGACGAGCGACTACCAGAGAATGCCGAGGCCTCTTCCTCCTCATCGCCTCCGTCGAGCTCGCCCCACACCTCGACGGCCAGCCAGCCCCCGACACATCCCTTCCAAGCGCTCCTGACGCCGTACCAGGCCTCGAATCCCCAACCTCCGGCGACACCTCCACCGCCCCCTCTACCGTCGCTTACGCTGCGCTGCCTACTGCTATCGTCATCGCTGCCACCACCGCCGGCCCACCACCCGTTCGTGCCTTACACGCCGTACTCGCCGCCACCAGTCCGATCCGAGGACGACAATAAGCTTGCCTTTCGGGCGGCCTGCTGGCGCAAGCGCGACCTGACCAAGGACGAGTGGAAGCGTGAGCGCCGGGGCGTCGAGCGATGGATCCGGTGGGCAGAGGGCAAAGAGCTCATTCTAGTCAGCGGCCAGGAGGCCGTCAGAAGGTTCTGCATCGATGGCGAGGGCGAAGGCACCTCGCAGCCGATCCGAGGGCGTAAGCTTGCAGAGGACGAGTTTCGGAGCCCGAGCGGCAGTCTGCCCCAGTTCGGCGAGTGGGCCGCTGGCCAGGTCGAGTGGGTTATCCACGTGTGCCCGTTCACTTTGTGAATATGGGTCGCTGACTCTTGCACTTTTAACAACGCTTCCAATTCTAGGCTCGTCCAGCCGCTGCCGATCCACACCCCGCTGCTATCAGTCCTGCGCGCATCGACGCGCGTGACCGGCACCGTCTCTCACATGATCAGCTCGTACTACAAATCCTTCACGAATGGCACCCAGTCGGCCGCTCTCCGGCTCGTTTGGGAGCGTGGACCGATAGCGGTCGACTACCTGATCGAAAAGGTGCCTGAGGCCTGGCGTAATGCCGGCGTCAATCTCAAGCGCCTATCGCAAGGCGGCGGCGAGAGCCCATGACCTGGACGGAACATTGTATCCATGCTTGTACACCGGCAAGCGGGGCGCTGACGGGCGCGAAACCAGGAGAAGGTGGTCCTCGGAACAGGCGTTAAGGAGACAGACCTAGGCACTCAGCTCCCTCCAGCCCGGATGCAAGGGCCATCTTTCTAATTCTATCTGACCGTCCTTTCGGTAGACTAGACATGAGAATGGAGTGCCGGATTGTCGACAGGCTGCTGCGCCGATGCCGCCTCCGATCGCCTTCCGCACCGCAGGCCCAGAACCTCTTCGGCAAGGCCGACCTGCAATCGCCTCCTTCTGACGCCAGCTCGCCGAACCTGCAGTTCGCCATCACTTGTTCAATTGAAACGCCTTGGCCATACAACTCGCGAGCGTTGATCATCTCTTCTAGGCGATGGCGCCAGATGATCAGGGGACGCAAGAGGGTGGATCCGACGGCGCTTCGAATAGGCAAGTCTGCTCCCGTTGCCCCTCATCATTCCATCTTCACAGCGTCTGCCGTCTGACCCACCACGTCTGCTTGCTTCAGGACAAGGAGTCTCGCTCGAGACGCCTTCTTCTACGACCTGTTGAGCAATCAGTATCTGCTGCCACCAAGCCGTTGGGAGACTCTGACAGGTAGCGGCCAAGCCGACAGCTCCGTGCTGCCGCCGGACGCCGCCGCCGCTAGTCAGCCTGAGCCCGCCGAGCCAGCTCTTCCTCGCCGAGACTCGCTCGCTGCGCACCTGGCGTCGCCTAAGTCAGCACAAAGGACGACTTCGGCTTAGTCGAGGCCATCTATCGGCACCTCCGTCGGAACAATGGACGCGCTTCCGAGCTCGAGCGCGCGCGTAAGATTGAAGCTGCGACGCCGATCATACGTCTGCTGCATTTAATCGTCGCCATATGTATTGCTCAGGAGCCGGCGTCACGCTACTCGTTCCGCGGCCTACTTGTCGACCTTCGGAAGGTCTCGCTCGCTGCGCAGGGCGACATTCCGAGCAAGGAGGTCGACATTGGTCGTGTCAATGAAATCTCGCGCTACAAGGACTCTGACGTCTTGCTCGACCGGACACGGCAGCTCGCTGCTCTCGACGGCATATTGGCTGAAGTCGAGCAGGGCGCTCAGCTACAAATCGGGCACGTCTTCGGTGCGAGTGGCAGGTACGTCCCTGGCGCGAGTATCCTCTTGCTGATAGCGACGTCAGGCAAGCTAAAGTCAAGACTTCTGTCCTGACTTTCTGACAGTGGCAAGTCTCTTCTCGTCCAGTTTTGGACGAGTCGCGTGCGCAAGAGCAACCCCGATATCTTTGTCATTAGCGCAAAACTTGATCGTGCGCAGATCGTGACAGGCCCGCCCGCCTTACCGCTCTGACCTCTGATCTCGCTCGTCATAGCCAACGTATCAACACCGCTGCCGTCCTTTACCTCCGCATTTGAAGGGCTCCTGGACTTGTGCTCCGTCGATCAAGCTGAGCGCGAGTGGTCCTGGAAAGCAGATGTCCAGGCGCTGCTTAACGGCCAGCCCAAACTTGCAGCCTTGCTCTCGAAAGAGTGGCGGCTCCGCCTCGCTGTTGACACGCCAGACGGCAGGACGGATGAAGCCTGGTCGCTACGTCAGTCGTCGAGTGTAATGGCTACGAAGTCGGTTGCGCTTCGGTGGTTAATCTGTTTCATGCCCTGGCCAACAGACTTTGACGGCATGATGGCGGCATGCAAGCGCCTGCTTCAGTCGTTGATCGCACAGGCTCCATTGACCGTCCTTATCATCGATGACGCGCAGTGGCTCGGACGGGACGAGCTTCAACTGTGAGTCTGTACGCTGCTTTGCATGAATTTGCTTGTACGTGAGCTGACTCCGTCGACTCTCAGCTGGAGGGCCCTCCTCGACGACGGTGTCCGACCGAAAAACCTCCTTGTCATATCCAATCACCGCAGCGTGGCCTCCCCGCCTTCAAACGCGTGCCTTTCGAACGACTCGCGCCTCATCGCCGAAGCGCTGCCGCTTTCGTTGGCTTCCATCGCCGACTTTCTCAGAGAAACTTTCCAGTGGACCGAATCTCCATCGATCCTAGCAGGCTTCATTCATCGTGAAACGGGTGGCAGTAAGTGCTTTTGTGCTGATCTGTCCCTCATTGTCGCTCACTTGTCTGTCGCTCGATTGTAACTTCAATCGTACTCCAGATGCCTTCTACGTCCGGCGTCTGTTGAAACTGCTTGTCGAAAAGGCGTTTGATTTTCAATTATGCAACCCTTCAGTGGGAGGTCGACCTCGGCGCGCTTCCTATCTACGCCGCCGACGGGATCGATCAATTTGTCTCGCGTGCGGTCGATCAGGTCACATCCGACGCACTTAGTATCCTCCAGGTCCGTCATCGGTCGTCCAACAGCCAGCAGTGACGAGATGAGTCTAATTGAGCCGCCCCCTATAGTCCCTCTCACTCCTGCCGACCCGCGACATTGACATTTCGCTCCTCGCCGAGCTCCATCCGAGCCTGGATGTGCCGCCCCTTTTGGCCGAACTGACACACCAAGGCATCCTGTCTGTTTCCGGCTTTACCCTCGTACGGTGGGTTCATGACAAGTTTAAGGAGGCGACGCGTACGACGATCCCCTCAGGTAGTGCTCGAAGGAAGAAGCACCAGGCAATGGGGTTGTTTCTCGAGACTCGCCCGGCATTTCTCTTTGACGGTCAGTCGGACCATCAACTCGCCAATACATGACAATCGCTGCTGATGTCTCGATGTCGGATCGCCAGCGGCCGACAATCACTTGGAAGCTCTTGAAGGCCTCTCCGCGCTGAATAGTGATCCGCGATTGAGTACCCTTCGTGCGCCGCTCATCCTGACGAAGAGTAGGTCATCGCCGAGCCCGATGTTAACAGCTCTTGCTTTTTCAGTCTGCAAAGCAGCGCAGGCATCGTCAGTCATCGAGGCGACATCCTCCCCTTCTCGACATACTGGCTGACTCTTGCTTGACCCTCCAGCCTGCGAACCTCGATCGAATCGGCCGATCGGTACCTTTCCGCGGCGGAAAAGCTCTTCGACTTTCAGGCAGCCGAGTCGTGGGAGCAGCTGCCCGAGACGTGCTTTTCACACACGGTAAGTCAGCGGCCAGAGCTTTGCGACCCAGATGGCCATGTCCCTAACCTCCACTTGCCCTCACAGCTTGCCAAGGCCGAGATCTCGACGAAATTTCAACGCGTCACACAGGCATCCGTCGACGAGGTCGGTTGTTGCGTATGTGATCGTAACAGAGGCCTCCGTCTGACCCAGATGACGGACCTACAGATCGCGAGTGCTCTGCCGAGGTGCAAGAATCTGATACAGAAGCTCACTATCTGGACGGTCCTGGTCCGGATGACGTCGAGTGCGTTCCTCCGTACTTGATCGTCTCTTAGAGAGGTTGAACTAGAGGACGCTGCTGACTTCACGTAACAGGACTCATGCCGGGGACGGCGGTCCAATTTGCCCGGGAGGCGGTTGCCGCGGCCGGCTACTCTTTCGAAAACAAGCACTGCATCGCGACGACTCCCGACGCTCTCAATCGACTCGAGCGTCTTCTGACGGCCCCCATCCTTAGCGTCTCAAGCGGGGATCGCGTTGCCATCAGTCTCATTGACCTGCTCGCCTTTTTCGTTTACACGGTTCGCCCCCGATGAACATCGCTCCGTGTGACGCCACCACTGACGACGCGTGAGCGTCCCACGATCAGACCTTCATGACTCTGTCTTTTGAGCGACAGTTGCAGGTCGCCGACCTCGGTGTCGCGCTCGTTACCCGTTCAGCAGCAACAATGCAGAATGGCTCCTCGGCCTACCTCTGCGCGTGGTACGGTCACCAGCGGTCGACTCTGCTCGAGCTAGAGAAGGCGTCAATATTCAACTCGTTGAGTCGCAGGCTGCTCGAGAAGGTGCGAAAATGTGCTATAGGCCCCCTCCTCTTACATGTCCCACGAACTGATCATCTCCCATACCGGTTTAGTTCCCGGGGAGCCTCTTTGAGTCGGATGTAAGGTCGATATTGAAAAGCCTTTTTCTGCTGCGGGATGTTGACATGCCGCCTGCTCCCTGACAGACCTGCTTGACGCTTGATCTGCAACTCCACCTGAAAGTTAGTATTCCTTCCCTTGCCCGTGCTCCTTTCTCGCTGATCCCGATCGAGGTTGCGTTCTGCAGATGCCGCTCCGCGATATCAGTTTTGGACAAGACTGGCTCATCGCCATCCGCAGCGGCAACTGGCTCATGGCTGCCTTTGCGCTCACCCTCGGCTCGACGACGTCTATCATGGCCGGCCGCCTAGGCCAAAGTCCCAGTGAAGCCTCCCTACTGGCAAATTACCCCGGCTGGCGAGACTGGCTGCCGCTTTTCGGCGACCAGTGCATTGCCTTCATGCGCGCCTTGCGGCAAGGGATCGACAGTCTGGTCGATCCTAGCGGCGCTGATGCCGCAGGCTATCGTGTGTCCTCATTGTTTCGCCCTGATGTAGCATCTGTGCTAATATCGGATCGCGCTCGTATAGCTCTCGGTGGTTACTTGCAGTCTGACCAATTGTTCGAGGCAAGTAACCCCCTTTCGAGTCTAGCGTCAGCGAGTCTTCAACTGCACATTGCCTTGCTGCTCGAGGCGCCGCCTGCCGACTGTGCATTGATCCTCAAACGCGGCGAGAGCGTCTACTTTGCGAGCACCGGTATGGCTGTGAGTTAGCGTTGGCGCGACAAATGATAGGCAACCTTCCTTTGAGCGCTGACCGTTTTCTTAATCGTTTCCATGGGTGACGTCGCGCAGCTACACTACGAGTGGTCATTTCTGAGGAGCTTTTGTCGGATCGAGCACGGCTCGCACGATGATCTAGCGCTTGTCCCGCACGACTTGAATGAGCTCGGTCATCTAACTGCCAGTACGTCCTATCTCTCTCTCTCTTATGCATCCCTTTTGCAGCAGTGGCTTGACATCGGCAAATCTCAAACGCAGCAACCGACTGGACATGCCGAATCGCGCTTCTGCACACGCTCATGCGCATCCGCACAGCCTCCGAGCAAGGCCTCTCGAGCCTGATCGATTGCGCAGGTACTGTCGAAGAGACAAGTGTCGGTTTTTTCCGTCTCTCCCTTGTCACCCGGCACGTCCACTGATTCATGCTAACTTTAATTGCGGTCTTGTTGCCTTTCAGGCTTCTCTCATCGGGGGTACGTCTGCTGTTTGACGCGAGCCGTCGGCGTTCGGAGCTGATAGCGCAGTGCTCGCCTGCTCACACTACCAAACAGCCTCCTACGATCAATGGTCGTCAGCGCTGCTCTGTCGCTTCGCCAAACGCCTCAAGGCAGCTTCTGGCGGCATGCTCGCGCTGGGGTTCGCATCTGCTGCCTTCGCCAGCGCTTCCAATGCCGGTGCTCTCGGCCTTGCCAAGGTTCATGGTGTTGGCTTCGAGGGCTCGCTTACGGCCTGGACTTCGTCGATTCAACCCTCTCCGCCACGGATGCCCTTCCGATCCCAGTCAGATATTTCAGCCGACGTCCCGCTGCCACTGCTTTCTGCTGTGACGGACGATGTGTCATCAATCGACGATCGACTCGACTCGCGACTTAAGCTCTCTACCGTTTTGCGATCGCTTGTCCTCATCGCTCGAGAGCCCGATCCGAACGTGCTCGTCGTTCGCTTGATGAAGATCCTCCTGCAGGTACGTCCCCCGACGTCTGTCAGTGCCCTCGCCAGATGAGCTGACAATGCCTTCAATCGATCGTTCATCCGTAGTTTACACGCGCCGAGTGAGTTCCTTTGTGACCGTCTCGACAAGCTCCGTGCTATTGACTGCCAATCCTGACCTCGCTTATGTAGTTTTGGCGCGCTTGCCCTACGCGATGCAAGGTCGGGCGAGCTTCTGCTTCGATCATCCGGCGACTTTGATCGTCTGCAAGCTTACGAGCTGCCGCTTGCGAATCCTCTGACTTCGAGCCTCGCGCCTGCGGTATCAATGCGGGCGATCGCCGCGTCACGGACATCAGTCTCGTCTCGTCAACGGAGTCCGCCGCTGCAGGACGCCTTCTTTAAGGATTCTGTCAGCCCCAGCTCTTATGTTGGTCTACCTCTTCAGAACGGCAAGGGTGTTCTCTTCCTTTCCTCAAGCTCCGACCTTCTTTTGGAGGACCTATCATCGGAAGACTCTCAGTCGATCGAGGTTGTCGTCGCCCTGACAAGCGTCGCTCAGATCAGCATCGATTCGTCGATCGCCCGTCGCAGTCTCGAAACGACCGTCTCTAAACGCACGGCCGCACTGAAGCACGCGCTCGAGGCTGAGCGATCCTTCCTCCGAGCTGTGTCGCACGAGCTGCGCACTCCTTTGTTCAGCATTCTTGGCCTCGTCACGGTGCTCGAAGCGAGCGAGAACCTGAATGGTCTGGAGGTCTCGCAGCTGGCGCAGGTGAAGTCGTCGGGAGAGGATCTGGCGCGCCTCATCAACCAGGTGAGCTACCCCAATCTCGATAAGTTTAACGCTCACATCAGCTGACCAGGCTCTTCATTCCTGCGGTAGGTGCTCGACTTCTCAAGGCTGCAGTCTGGGGTGCAGGCCCTTGAGCAGATTGACTACGACCTTCGCGATGTCGTTGAACATGCGATCGATGCAGTCGCAGCCAAAGGTCAACAAAAAGGCTTGGTGAGTGCAGTGCTTCTTGCCCGCTTGCGATTCAGGACACGGCTGACACGGGCATCATCGGCAACCCACTGCGCAGGAACTCACCTGCGAGACCTCTGTCCGCGACGACATCCCGACGCTGCGAGGTGACTCCTTCAAGGTCAAACAAATTCTGCTCAACTATCTTTCCAACGCTGGTGCGTCGGCTTAAAGGCAGTCGCGCGGTGCACCTCGAGCTGACTCGCGTGGCCTCAGTCAAATTCACCTCCGCTGGCTATGTCAAGGTTCGCTGGGAGCGAGCGGTCAACGCGGCCAGCGAGGCGATTGTCATCGTCTATGTCGAGGACAGTGGAATGGGCCTCTCGAAGCAACAGCAAGGGAGACGTCAGTCTTCACCTCTTGCCGGCAATTTCCCTCTCAGACAAACATGCACTTCAGCACTGACGAAACAGACTCGAACCTCCCGACGGTTTGTAGTCTTCAAATCCTTCTCGCAGGCTGACGCGAGCATCGTCCACAGCCATGGCGGATTTGGCCTCGGACTCAGCATCTCGCGTCAGCTCGCCCAAGCGCTTGGCGGCGATGCCTGGGTTAAGAGCGAGAGCGGCGTCGGCTCGACCTTCGCCGTCAGTTTTCGAGCGACCTATAGTGACAACCGCTCTGCGAAAGACTTGTCAGTGCCGCTCTTTCCTCTCTGGCGAATCCTGCGCGCTGAATCCCCCCCCCCCCTCCCCCAAACCTGCCTTCACCGTATTCTTTGCTGCAGATATAAGACCCCAGCAATCGGCCGTCCGAAACGAGCGCTTGTCTACTGCCCCCCGCCGACCCTGCGCGACTCCCTTGTTCGCAACCTCGAGGCCTTTGGTTTTGCGGTTGACACAAAGTCGGCGGACGCCGGTAACTATCTCAAGAATGAGCTTGATCTCCTGTCACAAGACGACCCCGACGAGCCGGGTCAACAAGTCAAGTATGATGTCCTCCTCCTCACGCCCGAGATGGTCAACGCTGAAGACATGCCGGTGATCCGCAAGCGCCAGCCTGGAGCAAAGGTGGGTCAGGCATCCTTGCCTCCTTCTTACTGCGAGTCCTCCGCTAACAAGCCGAGCGTTTCAGATCCGCATTCTGCCGCGATCATTTGACGCTTCGGCGGAAGCAAGCCGTCTCAAAATCTCGCACAGCGCCATCCTCGCCCGGCCAGTCAAAGCCAGCGCGCTGTACGAGGCATGCCAAAGCGAGCCCTCATCGACCGATCGGAATCGCGGCAGCGGGCGCTCACAAAGCCAACCCCGCGCGATCAGCAAGGACTTCGCCAAGGCTCATCCAATCAGCACGATCCTCTTTGTCGACGACAATAGTGCGTCCGAATGGCCCGCTGTGCTGCTCGCTCGGCAACTGAGGAAATGCTGACCCCCACCCTCTTCCACAGAGATCAATATCTCTGTCGGTCTCAAGATTTGCCCCGCACTCGGCTACATAGACGTCGACACAGCCAGCGACGGCAGGCAGGCCGTCGAGGCGGCTGCTCAAAAGCCTTACGAGCTCATCCTGATGGACCTCAACGTTAGCTCTTTCAACTTACCGAAGGCCACGGACTTGGACCGTCGCTGATTTGGTTCCCTCGACGCTTACGCACACAGATGCCTGTACTGGACGGCTTCAGCGCTGCCAAGGCGATCCTCGCCAGCGAATCGACAAGGGATCATCCAATGATCGTGGCGCTAACGGCAAACTCTTCAGAGTATCATCGCGAGCAAAGTTCGGCGAGCGGGTTTATCGCCTTCCTTTCCAAGCCTCTCGTGCGCGCTGGCTACTGTTGATCGTTAGCAGCCTCGCCCCGCTGACTACCACGCCCTCCGCAACAGAACATGACCGACTTCAAGGCCGTCCTCGCCGACGTCAGCCGTAAAAAGCGGGCCAACGTCGAGGCGTCAGACGACTCAGACGACGGCGTCAAAGCTTGCATGAAGCAGGAGAAGGACAACTGAGCCCCTCACCCCCCCCTGCCCCCACTCGTCCACTCACCCGCTACACTGCCGCGCCTTCCAGTCTTCTTGAACCTGTCTCATGCCCCACGTGTTGTTTGTACCTAGATCTCCGTCGCATCATTATCTTGTACGATTGCACTTCATATATGCTATGCGCCGTCCTGCCTTGCTTGAGTCATCGCCCCGGCTAGGACCGTCAGACTGTCGGCCACGGCTGAGCTTGCGTAAAGGGGGGTTCATAAGGTCGGAAGACGAAGGGGATATCTACAACGCGCAGACTGTGAGAGGGAAAGGGGGTGCTCGAAGAGTCGCAAATGAACTCTGGCCGGCGCTGGGCGTCCACAAGATGACCGCTCAGTCGTCGTACTTGGACGGCACTGGTCGCCGCGGCCGGTCCGGGGCTGCTCGCAGGAAGTAAGCGAGACAAGTTTTGTGGATCAGCCAGCTGCCTTGAGCTCATCCTCGAGCGCTCTAATAGTCAGTCCGGTCATCGAACGAGGACATACTCTCGTACGTGACGGGCAGGGGCGCCGGCTGGTGAAACTCCCAGTAGTGGCGTTTGAGTTGGTCTTGGGCAATGAACCAAACAGGAGTCGTGAAGAAGATGGTGAGCGACCAGGCGTACGACGGGTACTCGTGAAACTTGTGTTGCTGCAAGAGGAACCGAAGCGGAGCGAGGCCCAGAGATGGTCAGTGCTCCTGTATAGTCATCTGGGCTCAGGGGCGACAGATTAAGCTCGCGGCGCCCAGACGAGGGCGGACATACCAGCCAGAGGTACGGATTCTTGTGGAGCAGGAGCTTGCGAGGAAGGGCCATCGTGGGCGAGGTAACGTTGGAAACGGGGCTGGCTGCTCTGTTGCTCGATACGAGCTCGACGAGGTCGGATTGGGCCTTCGCTCGCGCCGAGGGCGGCTTCGGGCCGGGGCGGCGGCGGCGAAGGCGGTGGCTGGCGGCGAAACTTAGACGGGCCTTCGGCCAAGAGATAGATGGAAGAGACGCTCAGCAAAGAGTCACCTATTTTTCGATCTCGGACGCGCGCGCGCGAATTTGGGCGACGGGCGGCCGGCTCGCCTCCGTCGTCCGACCGCCAACGCCCGCGGACTCTCCCTCCCTCCCGGCCACCCACCTCTCCCTCTCGCAACTCACAATGGCCCCCGTTAAGCACGGAGTCGGCAAGACTGGTGTCTCGGGCACAAAGAAGAAGCGCGGTGGCGAGACTGGAGAGTTCAACCTCAAGCGCGTCAAGGGTGCGTCGTTTTCGTATCTTAGCTGTCAGCCTGCCAGCCTGCGCAACCTCTGCTGACCACGTAAGCTGGCCTTCTCCTGTCTGCTCTTAGGCGAGAACTTCTACGTCGATGCCAAGGGCGCGCGCAAGAAGAAGCTCCTGACTGGTGGCAAGGCTGTCCGTGACCGGGATGGCAAGATCGTCGAGGCCGCCGCCTTCCAGAAGGGCGAGGACGAGGCACCGAACGGCCGTGTCCAGGCCGACCGTCGCTGGTTCGGTGCGTGCCACACTGTTCGACTGTGATATCCCAGAGCAGCATCTCTGACGTGCCAATTACTCTCTCGCTTGCTTCTTAAGGCAACACTCGTGTCATCTCTCAGTCGGCCCTCGACCACTTCCGCACCTCGCTCTCGTCCCATGTCAAGGACCCGTACTCTGTCCTCCTCAAGCGCAACAAGTTGCCCATGAGCTTGCTCGAGCACGAGGGCAAGGGAATGGAGGGAAAGGTTCGTCTTGCATGACGAGAATGAATTTTGTGGCCTGATACTTGATCGCTGACAGAAATCGCCTTCCGCAGCGCCCGCACATCGTCGAAACAGAGCCCTTCTCCAACACGTTCGGCTCGAAGGCACAGCGCAAGCGGCCTCACCTTGAGGTTGGCTCATTCGAGGAGCTTGCTGCCGCGCCGCTCAAGGACGAAATTGCGCTCGACGACGGTGAGGAGGAGGCGACCGAGGGTAAATTTTGAGGTCCGCCTTCACGTCTTTCTCGCTGCTTAAGCTGATCAGTCCGTCTTATCCGGCCTGTTTAGTGCCTGTCAATCAGCTCTTCGGACCGTCCGGCAATGACGACCCCCGTAACGAGGCTCGCGAGCGGATTTACGCCAAGGGCCAGTCGCGCCGCATCTGGGGTGAGCTCTACAAGGTTCTCGACTCGTCTGACGTCGTCATCCACGTCCTCGACGCCCGCGACCCGATGGGCACGATGTGCAAGCCCGTCCTCGACTTCCTCAAGAAGGAGAAAGCGCACAAGGGTGTCGTCTTCGTTCTCAACAAAGTCGACCTCGTCCCAACCTGGGTCACTGTGCGTCCCCTGTCATCTCGCCACTTGCTTGCTCAAGTCCTCCTCTTTTTGTTTCTCTTTCCTCTTCACTTCTCTATCCTCGTCCCACTTTTCAAGTCAAGGCCTTTTGCGCGCATCTCCTCCGGGGGCTCTGCAAATCCGACGCTTAGGTCTGTTACAAAAGTGGAAGAGCAAACCTCCCTCTCACCTATTCCCATCCGCTGCGCCCGTCTTGGGTTCGCGGCGGACTACAAAGCTCGGCCTCCGTCTTGGAGGACGGGTGAGGGAGCCCGAGAGCTGGATGCGACCGGCCCGATAGAGTTGATCCGGCGACTAGCCGGCCCCTTCACGGGGGATCGTGCGAACTCAAGTCCAAGGATCTTAGTTTTGGACCAAACACCCCATTTTCTTGAATTCAGCTGTTTCCTTTCGAAGCTCGAAGCGTCATTCTTTTCTGGATCAGGTCAGATGCTGACCGTGACGTTGAACCTCTTACAGGCCCGCTGGGTTAAGCACCTTTCGAAGCTCGCGCCAACACTCGCCTTCCACGCCTCGATCAACAACTCGTTTGGCAAGGGCTCGCTTATCCAGCTCCTTCGACAATTCTCGGTCCTGCACTCAGACAAGAAGCAGATCTCAGTTGGTTTCATCGGTTACCCCAACGTCGGCAAGTCGTCCATCATCAACACGCTTAAAAAGAAGAAGGTCTGCACGGTCGCGCCTATCCCAGGAGAGACCAAGGTTTGGCAGTACATCACCCTCATGCGGCGCATCTACCTGATCGACTGCCCGGGTATTGTCCCGGTCTCGTCCAAAGACTCGGATACGGCTACCGTCCTCAAGGGTGTCGTTCGTGTTGAGAACCTCGCAACGCCGACCGAGCACATCCCGGCCTTGCTGGAACGCGTCCGCGGCGAGTATCTCGAGCGGACTTATGGTCTCGACCATCGCGACGAGGGCTGGCACGGCGCTCGCGCCGCCGAGGAGCTCCTCAGCACCATCGCTCGCAAGAGTGGCAAGCTTCTCAAGGGTGGCGAGCCTTCGCTTGAGGCTGCCGCCAAAATGGTTCTCAATGACTGGATCCGCGGAAAGTGCGACCCCGATCTGTTCTAACCTTCCTCGTCATCCGCTGACCAGAGTATTTCTTCCCTCTTAGGATCCCCTTCTTCGCCCCTCCCCCGGAGAAGGAGGTCAAGGAGGCTCCCAAGCCCCTTGTCGTCAGCCTGCCTGACGCCAACGCCTCTACGACCGATGTTTCGGCCGAGGCATCGTCATCGACCGCTGCTGCCGTTGAGGAGCCCAAGGTCAACGCTCAGACGCTGCTTGGCGAGAAGCGCGTCAAGGGAGTCGACCAGCCGATCCGCAAGATCGTCGTCATGAATAAGTTCCTTCAAGACGACAACCGGCGGGATGAGTCCGAGGATGAGGAGGAGGAGGGTGTTCTCGGCGAGAAGGCCGACGAGGACCGCGATGACGACGATGATGACGACGAGGAGGACGACGTCGTCGACGCCGACCTTAGCCTCTCGATTCCCGTCATTGAGGGCGAGAGCGAGGACGAGTCGGAGGACGACCTCACGTGGGACGACGTCAATGGCGGCGAGTCCGCGGCGCCCAGCATCCCGACCTCAGCCAAGGGCAAAGGCAAGGCCAAGGCTATTGACGAGGCGAGCGAGCGTGCGTCCTTTCGGTACTAGCCTCTGACCTTTTGTGTATGTCGCTGACAATATTTCTGTTCTCCTGTCTTCAGCCGCCCCGGCTAAGCGCTCACGCAAGTCGCTCGGCGACGAGGACGAGACGCCGCAGGAGAAGGAGAAACGCGTGACGACGAGCAAGAAAAAGGCCGAGTCCTTCTACACGAATGCCAACGTCAAGAACCGTAACCGCGACAAGGGCCGCAAGGAGATCAAGGAGGATGGTGGCCGGGCGCGACCGGGCAAGAAGGGCGCGGGCATGTCGGGCAACATCAAGGCCGGTGGCCGTGGCGGTCGCAAGTAGGCGACCCTGCCCGAGATCATCGCCTCCTTGCCCTGCTTCTCTTCTGGTCATCCTGCTCTTCGACGTCCGCCCTTGCATCTTCTGGATCTCCCATCGTTTCTTCCATCCCGCCGCCATCCTGCGGCTGTTGTGCACTAGCTGGCCCGCCTCTCGCATCAACCTCTTCGCATTCTCTCCACCTTAGATCGGGCCGTCGACGGCACCGCTGTACCCGTACTCTCGCTTCATCATGATGCATGCCACGCCACGAATCTGCTCTTTCCCATCGGTCGGACTTGTAGGCAAGAAGACAAGGGGGCGGTGCATGTCCGCGGCGGGACGCCGTGGGAACCCGATAGAGCCGGGCTCGTCCGGCACGGCCGGCGGTCGCCTGCTTTCCCAATGGGCCGGTTGCCACACCCTTGACGACGTCCCCCCTGCCTCTCCGACCCCCCCCCCCCTTCCCTCCTCCTCTCTCCCTCTCTCTTCCTCCTCCGAGTGTTCTCTCAAGATGGCTGACGTCAAGACCTCGAAGATTGACACTACGACCGACATGGAGCACACCGACGACCAGAAGTTCGTCGTTCCAGGTGCGTCGCCCTTAGCCCACCGGGTCTTGGTCTCCCCTCTGAGGCATGTCAGGCTGAGGTCCAGCCCGGCGCGATCTGTCGTTCTGATCTTAACGGACACCCTTACTGCGTGACAACGTTTAGGTTTCACCATCAAGCAGCTCCTTGGCGCAATCCCGTACGTTGTCGATGCTTCTGCCAGGCGTTCGATTTCGGAAGGAGCTCCGCGTTGGCTGCTCCACAGCTCCTTCGCCGGTCGGCGCCTATGGCGCTGGGAGAGCCGTCGCCCGAACTCGACTCGAAACTAAAGCTCTCTTCCGCTCATCTTGGCAGGGTCGAATGCTACGAGCGGTCGGCGCTGCACTCGTCCCTCTACATGTGCGTCGTCTCTGGCGCGGCCCTACCGTATCGACTGCGCGGCAACCGTTGACAGCCCCTGTTTTCTCGACCATCGCCCGCCTCTTCGCGTCTTCTTCCTTGATCTTCGCTTTCGCCGCTTGACAGTGTTCAGGACGTTGCCCTTATCGGTGCTTTTGTCTACTTGTCGACCTTCATCCCTGGAGTCGTTGAGGCAGCCGGCCTGTCTCACTACGGCTCAAAGGCCCTCTCCTTTGCCCTTTGGAACGTCTTTTGGTTCTGGACCGGCCTTGCCGCCACCGGGTGCGTTACAATCATCAGCTCAAGCTTTCGCCGTTCGACTTATTGACGCCTCGCAATTCCGCAGACTCTGGATTATCGCCCACGAGTGCGGCCACCAAGCTTTCTCTGAGAGCAAGACAATCAACAACGCTGTCGGCTGGGTCCTGCACAGCATCTGCGGCGTCCCCTACCACTCGTGGCGCATCTCGCACGGTCGGCACCACGCCGCGACCGGTCACATTCACCGCGACGAGGTCTTCGTCCCGCGTACGCGCGACCAGCTCGGCCTGCCCAAGCTTGACGAGTCGAAGGAGGACATCGAGGGTTTCAACGTCACCGCTGAGCGTCAGAAGGAGCTTGCCGAGGCCATCGGCGACGCTCCGCTCTTTGTCCTCGTCAACCTGATTGTCCAGCAGGTAAGCGAGGGTAGACGGCAAACCCGCAGTCGCCGCACGTGCTGATGCTATTCTCCTCCGCAGCTCGTCGGTTGGCAGATGTATCTCACCCGCAACGCCAGTGGCCAGCTTCACTACCCTCCGAGGACGAACCACTTTTCGCCGTCGGCCGTCATCTTTGACAAGCGTCATTACCGCCAGATTCTCGCCTCCGACCTCGGCATCGCGCTGCTTTTTGGCGCCCTCGGCACGTGGACGTACTTCCGCGGGTTCGGCGAGGTCGCAACCTACTATCTCGTTCCGTACCTGTGGATGAACCACTGGCTCGTCTCAATCACCTTCCTTCAGCACACCGACCCCCTCGTCCCTCACTACTCGAACGAGACCTGGAACTTTGCCAAGGGCGCCCTCACCACGATTGACCGCAACTGCCTTGGCTGGGTTGGCCCGCACATGCTCCATGGCATCGTGAGTCTCCGTCTGTTTCTATAGCTTGGCCGAAAGCAATGTGCTGTGCTGACGCCTCGATCTGATGAAGTGCGAGACGCACGTTAGCCACCACGTCTCCTCCAAGATTCCCCACTACAATGCTTGGAAAGCGACCGATGCTCTCAAGGAGTTCCTTGGCCCGCACTACCAGTACCGCGACGGCCACTTCCTCGTGGACCTTTACCGCAACGTACGACCTGATGCCTAACTTATGTGCCAGCGATAGAAGGACGCGGCTGACAGCTCTGCCTCTCTCCCATCCCAGTATCGCGACTGCGCCTTCGTCGACGAGGGTAGCGAACTCATGTTTTACAAGGCACGCCCGACCGCTCTCTCGCCGATGTACGCGGTTCACTTGACTGATCTGCCTATCCTTTAGAACCGCTCCGGCATGGCAAAGATGACCGGCTCAGCCGACAAGGCTGGAGACGTCTCGGATTCGGGCGTCGATGGCATTGCTGACACCCTTGCCGCCGACAAGGCGAAGTAAAGAACGCCAGCGTAGATCACTGGCATTGGCGACTGTGCATTGTTAGCCCCGCCCTATTCCTTCCGCTCGTCTCCAGCCTGTTTCGAACACGATTCCTGTCTCTCACAGCAGCGCACCGAGCGCCTGCTTGCCACTCATTTGGGTTAGATGACCTTGCCTAAATACCGCGCTTGCAGGTCGGGTCGCGCAAAAGCCGTGGCTTGATATTCGACATGCTTCAGGGAGATGCTCGCATGTCGTCTACATACGTCGACACTTTGCTCGTTCATAGAGCTTTTACCTCGATGACAACAACGGTGAAGCTGCCGATAGGTCAATGAGGTCAGTTGACCGTCGAACGCCTTCCTCCGCCAGTGATGAAGGGGATGGACACACTCATCGACCTTGCCGCCGCGAAAGTCGAGCCCTTCTTTAGCAGCGGCCAACTGGAACGGGCTCTCCTTGGTCATCGATCCCATGCAAATTCGGCCGTATCGCAAGAGGGCGTCGGCATACGTCGTTGCCAGGTCAGGCGCGTGCGATCCGGCGGATGACGTCTGACCAGGCTCCGGTGACGGCGGCGGTGTCAGGGTCTTGACCTGGTCAAGCAGGAGCAGGAGCTCTTGAGGATGGATGTTGTCCCCGAGTCCATCCGTCTGTTGGGCAGGGCAGTCACGTGAGTGCCAAGTCGAGGGAAATGCACAGCGAAGTGGCGCGTACAAAGCACAGAACGATGTCGCCATCCTGCAGTTGCACATTAAACAGATCGGCGTCCTTGGGCTGATCGCTGATGTTGGTCTCGTAACCCCTGCGGTGAGGGACCTTTGCAAGTTGACGAGGGCAGCTGAAAGTTGTTTTCGGATGGTTTAGTGAGCGCGATCTTGCTCAGGGTATCAGGGTCACAGACTCACTTGAAGTAATGCTGTTGGGCCTCAGGGACGTCAATGAAAGTACGACCGTTGCGAATGACGGCAAAGCCAGAATCACCAAGACTGAGTTGGAGTGGTCAGCTAAGCATTTATTGACAGCAGGCAATGTGATACGCACTTGGCCGATTTGAGTAGGCCGTTTGTCGGATCGAGCGACAAGACACATGCCGTCGCTGAGCCTGGGAGGAGGGGAAAGCTTTGTCGACACAACGCTCTCAGAAAATTTTGACAGTAGACGTACCTGCCCGGACCTCGGACTCCTTCATCGTGCCATCATAAGCCTGCTGAAGCAGTTCGGATGGTGAATGACGCGCGTCGGTCTGCGCCGCCTTCCAAGCATAGAACATCAGCGCCTGCGAGAAGGCTGATGGATCAACGCCCGACTCGGCCCAGCCGCCAACGCCGTCAGCAACTGCAACGACCGAAGGCTGAGGTTCCGTTTGGAGTCAGAGCGAGAGTAAAGCAAGCGAGCGATACCGTTAAAGACAACGCACCTGGCTTTCCTCACCTTCGCGCAGCATGAAGAAGTCCTCGCCAGCGTCCCGTTCCTTACCCAAGGCGAGCATGGCCGACCGCCATGAACCCTTTTCGCCCCCACCAGCGAGACCGCGAGGTATCTGCTCGCCTCGTCGCCGAGGCTTGCCCGCGAACGCGACGCCGTACGAGAAGGCGAACTTGCTCGGGCCTGCCGCTGTCAGGGGCGGCGGAGTTGCCGAGGTGCCAAAGAACTTGGCGAAGAACGGCAGCGCCGACGGGATCGGCGCCCTGAGCAGGTACGGGGAGAGCGGCGGGCGAAACATCCCGACCAAGAGTGACCCGGCGACTCGAGATTGATGCGTTGCGAGCGGGTGGGCGTTGCTGGTCGTCGGCAAGCGCTCCGAGCTCAACTGGCTCTGGACGACGGCCGCCGCCCCGGGATGCGACCGGGATTGCTTCAGCGAGGACCGACCTCGACAGCCTCTTCTGCTCCCGCCCAGTGACAACCACCATCATCGCTCAGGCTAGCAGCAAGCTGTTCAACAAGCTCATCGACAAGATCCGAGGTTCTGCTTGCAAGACTGCCACACAGCCACTCCCGTCAGCCGACGCAACCGATGGCCGCCAGCTCGGATCGTGACGTCGCCTCCGGTGTGAGGTCGGCCTTTCAGGCGTCATTCAATACTCTTACTAAGGGCGAACCGAGCTTAGAAGGTCTCGCTATAACTGCAAGAGTGAGTCGGTCGCGTCATGGATGCGTAGGAAAGCCATCACTGAACCAGTCTGCCTGCGCGGTCGCTTCAGGCCTGGGACGTTGCAACCGGCTTCCTCCATCCTCGAGAGCTCGACGGGCTGAGCTGGACCGCAGTCGGTATGTCCTGTCCTGTCCAGGCTGGTTGATTCGCCTTTCCTGGGCTGACGCTGCATGTCGTCATCCTCAGACCATGACGGCATTGTCGACGCCTTCCGTTGGCTCGCCGACGCTGAGTTGACGAACGAGCTGCTGAAGCACTTCTATCGTCCGTTGTCACCCTGTTGGGATTCCGCAGGCAGGCGGGAGCTGACCAATTTGACATTACACAGGAAGCATTGACGAGCAGTTCTATCTTGTCGAGGTGGACATCGCGACTGCCGCCGGTCTGCTTGAGGTACGCCTGCGGTTCTCCAATGCGTACAGGCGCAGCAACAACGACGCGTCGCGCGACATAAGGCGTCGATTCACTGACTGGTTACTTACACTCCCGTCATCACGGCAGGTTCGACAGGTCGATGACGATGTCGGCTTCATGCGCATCAGTAGTCAGATGTTTGAGCGGCTGTACGACTGGCAGCAAGTTTGGGCTAAGCCACTGGCGGCCTTCAATGAGTAGGTCGTCTACTCCGCCGCGTGCGTGCGTTTGGGCTGAGAGTTGACTAGCAGTTCTCATTCGCCTCACAGTCCCAGTGTCCGACCTCGCTTCCTTCGGTACTTCAAGCAGACTTTGCATCTTCGCTTGCCGCCACTGTTCTCCGACCTCATGCACCACTACTTTGCGCTGTCCTTCGCAGCACATGCTGCAGGCCAGCCTCTGGACGCACCGGCCCTCCACCCTTTTGAGTCTCCAGCAATTCCAATCATGCCTCTGCCGACGCCAGCTTCAAGTACGGCCTTCCACGCCCTACGCAGGCTCGGCTTCTTCTCACGCTTTGGGCCGGAGATCACCAGTGTCGCCCATCAGGCCATTGAGCAGAAGGTCGCCGAGCAGTGCGCGGGCGAGTGGGAGACTCCCCAGCTCGAGAGTTTGCGCCAATGGGGACGCGATGTTGTTGGATCGTGGTGGGAGGCTTTCTACAAGGGTGCGTGTCCTTGGCCGCGCAGACTGCTCGAACGCCTGCTTCTTTGCGGTTACTGACACTCCCGTGTCCGGGCTGGTACGGATGCAGGCCAGGACGGGTTCGATCCTAACTTCAAGCCTATTCTGCCTAGAATCGATTATCATGTCAGCAAGACCCTCAGCAATCTGCGCACAGCCGAGCTCTTCGACATCATCGTCAGCTATCCCAGCACGATGCCAGCGCTGGCCGACCTGAAGGTGCGTCGTAACTGAAATTTCCATTATTGGTCCCTCCTTACGAGCTCACAACGTTATCCCTCGCAGGCTTGCGTCGCCAAGGTCGACTCGAGGACTGAACTCGTTAATGCGCTGCAAGCTTCGTGGGTCTTCCTTTTTTGGCTTGGAATTTCTTTGCAATGAGCTTGACTTCCCGTTATCTGTGCTTCCCCGACACCAGAAACGTCAAGCGGTTGCTGCATCCGGGAGCGGACACCGGGCTCATTGTGTCGCAGTATGTCTCGACGATTCGCTGCCTCCGCATGGTCGACCCACCTGGCGTCTTGCTTCATCGAGTCTCTGGCCCGATCCGACGATTTCTCAAGTACGTCGCCGAGCCTGTTTTTGCTGAAGCGTGTCCGTAATGACCAACGGTCTACCTCGACCAAACCAGGAAACGGCCTGATACTGTCCGTTGTATTGTCGCGTCCTTAGTTGATGACGAAGATGGCGAGCTCACGGAAGACATCGATGGCGGTATCCAACCGCTTAACGAGCGCAACGACACTGTTGACGACTACTCGGACCCCAATTGGGAACCCGAACCAGTCGATGCCGCGCCAGGTCGGCCCATCATCCAGACTGTGTCTGCAGAAAGAAACTTGTTAACCCGGTCCACCTATGCAGAATTCCGCACCGGTAAGGCAAGCGACATCGTCTCAACGCTAGTCAGCATCTATGAGTCTCGAACCGTCATCGTCGAAGAGCTGCAGAGTCTGCTGGCTCAGAAGCTGCTCGCGGTCCAGAATTATGAGCTGGAAAAGGAGGTCAGTCTGCCCCTGATTGGGCTTCAAGTCACCCAGTGGCGTGTAACGCTGACGTCGAGGTGATTCGCTCGCAGATCCGCACCATCGAGATTCTCAAGCTTCGCTTTGGCGAAGTGGCGCTACAAGGATGCGAAGTCATGCTCAAGGATATGGCCGACTCTAGGCGTACCAACCAGAGCATCCAAGCGTCGGGCTACGTGAGCCCCTCCTACCGCGGATTCAATACTCCCTCCACTGACGCGCACTCGTCCTGGGCTTGGGTTTGCGCCCTTCCGACTTTCAGTCGGTCATCCAGCCCAAAATTATCTCGCGACACTTCTGGCCGTCCTTCCCATCATCATCGCTCGCCCTCCCTGGCCAAATGCAAGCGTGCGTCGCATCGAGCAAAGAGCTTGGCCTGCACTGTCGCTAACCTTCTGATGGCGCGATCGGCAGTGCCGCTCACGCCTATGCTCAGGCCTACCATCAAATCAAGCCTGACAAGCACCTGCGCTGGTTGCCGAACCTCGGCTCGGTAACGATCAAGCTCGAGTTCACGGATCGTACAATCGAAGCCGAGGTGACACCTTTGCAAGCGGCCGTGGTAGAGCTCTTTGGGCAGCAGGGTACGATTTTGACGACCCTTGCGCTGAGGGTCGGCGATGAGCTCATCTGTGTCCTGCTTCGCTCGACAGCCACTTGGGACGTTAAGCAGCTTGCGCTTATCCTGAATGTCCGAGACGCGGCTACAGTCCTGTCCGCCGTCAGCTTCTGGGCCAACCAAGGCGTTGTTGAGCGCAACAAGTCCAACGACACGTGGACCGTCCTCGAGCAACCGGATGAAGAGCCGAACGGTGCCAATTGACGTCACGGTGTGCTCTGTGATCATTCCCTCTTCACGTCGAGATGCGAGCTGACACATGAACTCTTCATCAGAGCTGACCACTGTCGTTAATGGAGGCCTGCGATCTAAGGCTAAGGCTGACCCAGCCGAGCTGATCTAGCGGATGCGACGGCGCCCTTTAACAAGTAAGTGGCGTCAGGGCCATATTGCAACCCGCGTGTGTCGACCGCGCTATAGACTGATTGTCGTGTCCTGATTCGCTCCCCCAGATTCTGGTCGATCCGACCCCGATCGGATAGTCGAGCGTGAGATGTCTTCTTGGGACCCTGCGGCTGGCAGGAATACCTAAGCGGGCCAATGGCCGCGAGCGAAGTGATTCTTTGACCCGAGGGAGGCGTCCGGTCACTCGGCAATGCGGATGACGGCCGCCCGCGCGACGCCGCCTTCCCGCTTCCGGACCTTGACAAGTCCTACGAGGGCGCCGACCGTGATCTTTAGCGATTGCCCGCCCGCCCGGCTGGTTACGTCCAGACGGCCGGCCACCACGTCTTTTTTGTAGAGCTCGAGAAGCTTCTCGAGAGGAATGCCACCAAGCGCAAAGCCGTGGCCGCGGGCGAGCGAGAACGAGCCAGACGTGATGTAGCCAATGATCAGTGACTTCGGCGGAATCGTAACGGCCGCCTGATCAGTGAGGGACAGACCGGGAATTAGTGAGCACATCAGTTGGTGATAGGTTCGGAAAACTCGACGCACTGCAGCTTCATGGTCCGCGTTATGGCTCTTTCGACCGCCGCTATAGCTGGACCGCAAGGACCGCTCCTCCTCGAGACTGACAGGGTCGTCCGCGAAGCTGAAGATAGGGCCAACCTCGCCAGCGACGCCGCGCGCCAGCATCTCGACTGACACACGAATCATCGCGGCCTTCAGCAGCCGAGGCGCAGTCGCAGGAGCCAGCGCAACGAGTCCACGCTTTGACCGGTGCCGATTAATCGCTTTGAGCAGCACGATGGCCGGCTCCGGGGCCAGAAGAAGCGATACAAAGACGTCTGAAAAGGCCGGAAGCTGCAGTAGGTAGGGCTTGACCTCAGCGGGGGAATCGTTGATGGCTGCCTCCTCATCTGTCATCGCAGCGTCGACCGCATAGCCGGCGACGAGGCCGGGCCAGTCAGGCTTCCAGGGAACACGATCCTCTGTCGATGTTAAATCAACGGCCTCCCAGCCGTGCTTAAGGTAGTTGGGCCTCTTCGCCGGCGGTTTGCGGTCCCAAATAAACTTATCCTCGGTCGCCTTGGCGTTCCACCATAAAGCGCCCTGCTCGGAGCCGACGAAGTCGCGCGGCCAACTGCCGGCACCACTCTCGAACGCCTGTGCTTCGCGTTCGCGAATGCCCCCGATGCGCGTTCCGGTAAAGACGAGACTGTGGAGGAGGGGCTGAGACCAGCCGCGCGGATGGAAGAGGAGATAGCCGTGCATGGCCGAAGTCGGCGGCGATGAGAACGGCGAAGACGACGACGACGACTCGGGCGAGAGGGTCTGCTGAACAAGGATGACTGGGAGGCGGGCGTCGTCGGCCTCGGCTCGAAGCCGGCTGCCGGGGATGCCGAGCTGCAGAACGATTAAGGCGTATCAGGCACAAATGATAGCGAGGCTTGAGCACAAAGAGACAAACCTTCGCGCGTCGCTGGTCGAGATCAACCTTTTTGAACTTCCTTTTAGCGAGTGACGAGCGAACGTTTGGGTTCCAGAGTTCTGAACTTGCAAGTCTCGAGCTCGGCTGGTGATTGAAGGTGGGCGTACCGCCCTCGCGCATTGCAGGAGAGGACTTGGGATTCTGCGGCGGGAAGCTGAGCAAGTAATTGACTCAATAGATGAACCCAAGGTAAGGCCGAGGGCATGAGCACGCACTGTAGCCGAGGGTCGTATGTCCTGAGGCCCATGATCATGCCGCGCGGTATGCAGCCAGGGCTAGCGATTCCGGGAAGCTCCCTCCAGATCTGATAATGAGAATGAATCAGCGGCTTCCGTTGCTGCGGTTGGGCTTAGTCAGGGACCGACACACCGATTTGATCTCCTCGCGTGCCTCGTCCTTTACAACCTCGCCAAGGGCACCCCTCAGCACCTTACCGCTCTTGGGTCCGGTCAGCTCAAAGACGCAGACCGAATCGCGGACGTCGTTGAGCTCGACCTTAATTTGTTCGCCACGGAACGCTGGTAGCGAGAGCGCGGTCGGAATAGCTTTCCGCAGCGTCGAGAATACTGATGCGTGCGTCGACGGATGAAAGCGGATCCAGAGCTGGCGCGTCGGTTCAGACTGAGATGAATCAGAGCTAAAAGACTCGGGTAACGGACGCCACAGGACCTGAGCCGGCGCGAGGAAGCCCTCAGGCCACTGGCCCTGGCGATAGAGCGTGGTCTCAGCCATCCGGGCACCGTCCTCATACCTAGTTGAGAAGTTGCGGATTAGCCCTTGGATTCCGCTTTGCTGAGGGCGATCGGGAAGGGAAAACGCACCGCTTGCCCCAGCAAACCTCGCCACACATACTCTTGAGGATCTCTCGCAAAGCCGGCGCTGGACCCTTGAGTTCGAGAAGAGAGAAGTAAGATACGTCGTTGAGGATCGATGAACGGATGGCTGCGCGGTGCGAGGGCCGAAAGGCTTTTGCCGTGGGTCGATGGGCCTGAAGGTAGGATCCTCTGCGTCAGAGTAGATTACACTCACACGAAGCAAAACAGGACATACGAGCCGAAAGCCCCAAACGTTGACCATGTGCATGCGCTTGGCCATCCAGATGTGCGTGTCAAGCCACAGCTTGGCGCCTGATAATGCGGAGGGAGGTTAAGGCCGCAAGTGCTGACAAGTTCAACGCGGTTGAGGACGTACGCTGGCGGCGGCGGTAGCGCTCAGTCAGGGAGAGACCAGTTTTTCGTGTCACCTTCTTGCGCGGGAAATGTTTCTTCTTCTTGGTCTTGGGGTCGATCTGGTGGAGAGGACGAAGAGTCCCGATGGTCAATCGCACGGCCGACAAAGACTGAGGAAGGCACGCGCACCTCGGCAGTCGCCTTTTTGCGCAGGCGAGAAGGCACGCGACGAGCGTTGTGCGAGGCCGCTCGGCGGCGGAGGTGCCGGGGAAGCGTTTGGAAAGCTCGCTTCGTGTTGGAGTCCCTGTCGAGAAACGGGCGAGGGTTGTCAGCTGCTGCGGTTTCGTGCGTGTCCGCTTGGGTTGAGCTCGTCATGGGCGCACCAAGAGTTCTTCATGGCGGCCTTCATCGCTCGGATCTCAAACGAGCGTGCCTGAGGAAGGAAACGCCATGTCAGAGTTGCAAGTATTGCTACGTCTCGAGCTCTCAAAGGACGCACGAGCGCGAACTTCTCAACCTGGACTGCCGGCGGAAGGCCCTCGAGCTTACTCTTGACCGCTGATTACGGCAAGGCAGGCCACGAACCTCAAGTTGTCAGCCACCACAGCAACACAGCAAGTCTGCATTCCACCATGAATATCTCGAGCGACTGACTTCTGAGCGCTGCCGCATTTGCTCCGCCGAGTGGGTCGGGCTTACCCTTGCCGCCGGGGTCCGGGCCCTTGCTGGCCGTCGGCGTTGAGCTGCCCGACGTGATCGTTCGCCCACGCTGGAGGCGCGCACGTTTGTGCGACTGTTTGTGGACGGCCGCGGCATGGTCTGCTGGTCGCTTGGGAGCCATTGACGCTGAAGTCAAAGGCGACTGGCAAGTTGGCGGACTGGGCGGGGTGAGGGTAGGTAAGGGAGAAGGAAGCACGGCCGGCGAGCCTCGCGACGAGGGTCGGCGCAGGCGCCAGCCTGGCGCTGACGCCTTGAAGCCCTCGGCCTAGGTGCCCCTTTCATGATGAGACGCAGCGAGCTCGAAGCCGCAAGATCATGGGAGAGTCGATTGACATGCGGAAGGAGCGAGCAGCGGAAGGGAAAGAGCGTGCGGCGGGAGCGAAAGATGAACGACGACGGGACAGATACGGGCAGCGGCACCTGAAAGTAACCGGGCAGGAGCAGTCAGAAGGGGGGGAGGGAGGGAACGAGATCCGCGAGCGAAGGGTACGGGAGTAGGGATACAGTGGGCGGTGGGGCTTATTGATTGCAAGAGATGGGAGACACAGGGGGATACGGGCAGATAAAATGGCGACAGGGAAAAAGGAAGGGCGGACAGGGTGAATGCGCTCAGCCGCGACCTGTCGCCTTGCGCTCGATCTTCTTCTTAGTGCGGAACATGCTGGAGGTGATCGACTGCATCAGCGGCAGGGTTCCATCGCACGGCAGGACAGCGGTCCAGAAGCAACTCACCCAAAGCGCACCGCGAGCGAGATCTCGTTCCAACTTCGCTTCATGTTGTCGCCGACCGCGGGCCGGTACTCCTTCTCCTTCTCCTGCGGACGAAACTCTTCGTCGACGCCTCCGCGCTTAAGCTCCCGCTCCTCCTTCCATTTGGTCGGAACGTAATGGCTCGTCGCACCGGTGCTGCTCTCGCCGCCGCCACCGCGCTCAGAGCCGCTGAAGGCTGACTCGAGCGCTGGCCGGGGCCGAGGCGGCAGGATCGCCGATAGAGGAGGAGCAACGGGTAGGCTCGATGAGTAATTGACCGGACGCGAGCGCTCGGTCGATCGCCGACGAGCTTCCCGCTGGGCAGGCGTCTCGGGATAAATTTGCGGAGCAGCTGAGGACGCGACCGACGACGGCGGCGAAGGAATGTTATGCGTCCCCGGTCCCTTGTATGAGCCATACGCGCCTTTGAACCGACTTGGCGATGGCGGCACGAGCTCTGAGTGGTCGGTGAAGGCAGTCGTTTGGGACATCAGCGTCGACCGGCGCGACTTGGATGCGGCCGTCGTCGTCGTTGGGTATTGGGTCGACGCTACGGACGGCGCCCGGCTCGACTTGCCGCCTCCGCCGCCCTGAGTGAACGAGTTGTAGCCACCACCAAGGCTCATATCGGATGCCGGCTGGTTGCGGCGGCGACCACCGGCCGTCCCAGTTGCGCCCATGGCAGAAGCTGTGCTGCGACCGCTCCTGGAGCGGCCCATCGGGGCAGACTGCATTGGCAAGCCGCCAATGCCACCAAAGCTGGCTTCGCTGTCGGTTGAGCTCTGCCGAGCATAGTTGTTCCGTCGTGAACCGTGGCCGCCGCCTATACTTTCAAGGCCTGCAAAAGGGTTGCTGGGTAGGCGGATGGCACGGTATGTGGGTCAGTACGAAGCCACGAGGAGGGTAGGGGCTCGGCTCGCAGGCTGTCGCTCCTGTCACGCCGCGCGTCGCTAGCGAGAAGCCGAGAGCAGGCTCCAAGAGAAGCAGGAGAGGGACTGACTAGGCGGAGTCATGAGCAACGCCTTGCGAATCGATGTATGTGGCCGCGTCCATCGACGGCCGCTTCAAGCCGGCCTGCGAATTCGAGGCATAGGACGGGTCGAGCAGACGGTCGATATCGGTCCGGGCGGCGCCGTCGCCCGCGCGTCGGGTCTTACGCGACGATGGACGCGGCAAGTGGTGGTGGTGCGGATGGGACGACATGTGGGCGCGTCGTCCGAAGCTTTGGATGGAAGAGGCTGACAGCCGTCTGTTCTTCTTCGGCGGGCGACGGGTAGGCCTGCGAGTGCGCTGCTTGCCTCGACAGAGGGAAAGGAGGCTGTGGGAGCAGCGGAGCAGGTCGACTGAGAGCCCCGGTAATCGAATCAGCGATCGCCTGGAAGTGTCACTCAAGACGGATCGACTGACGATTTCTTGGCTCGGGCGTGGATCAAGCCGCCTGATTCTGGATGTCGTGCGGGTCGGTTGGGGCAAGCAGTGAAGGGAAGAGGTGCAGAGCGGCGGAGGCAAGCAAGCAAGGGAGGGAGGGGGCTGAGCAGGCGCAGATGACGGCGTCGGGCGCCGGGCAAAGGAAACGCCCGCGAGCGAGGGCCTCGGCCGGCGGAGCACGCTTCGGGGCGGCCGCATGCGGGCAAGCCGATCCCTCGCCCGATCACGCCCAAGACAGGTTGGACCCGCACGCTCGGAATCGGCGGCGACTCGTCGGTGCAAAGGACAACAGCAGACGAATGGTGCATCATCGAGCGCACCGCAAGGAAAGAGTCGAGAAAGGCGAGCAGACAATTTTATGGTGGCCTCGGCGTAGACGGGCCTTTTGCAGACGGGACGAGCGAGCGAAGGAGCGTGCTTCCAGCGTGGACAAAGGTCGGAGGGAGGGCGGGGGCTTACATAGCCGCTGATGCTGAACTGGCGTGCTGAGCGAGGGGAGAAGGAACGAGCGAGAAGAGCGAGATGCGAGAGGACACAGAGGCAAGAGGAATGACAAAAGTCGAAGGGAAGTGAGATCGGGGAGGATGTCTCTGGAAGGCTGTTGAGTATGCCTTTCCGGAACAGGGTTTACGACTTCAGAATAGCAACGGCCTGCGTCGCAAAATGCAAGTCAAGCTTTGCGGCCCCAGGCGAAGAAGTACCTGCTCGAGGGAAGAGTCATCCGCGGTTCAGTTGCAGTGCACGTCGAGCCTGGTTGCGTCGACTGATCGCACCGGGTAAAGAAACGGGCGTCTGGGTCCGAGAGCGATGTCCGAACCTGGTGAAGCAGCTGAGCAACAAGGGGGAGTCTCAGCTTTAGGCGTCGCAGATCCATGAAGCGACTGACTCACCAGGGCGACCTGCTGGCGCGTTGCGCCGGTGCCGAGAAGAAGCGACTTGGTCGAGCTGAGAAACGTGTTGAATGTGGAGGCGTGGACTGCGCCCGAGTGCGATAATACGTCGTCCGACGTCATGTAGTCGCTTAGCGGGAAGCCAACTTCGTCATGCGAGACGGTCGTCAGGACCCCGGTACTTGTCAGGGCCGGATAAAGATGCAGCGGGACGTCGACGTCGACGTGCCGCTGACGCAGTGCCCATCGGAGCGTCTGCCAGTACTGCTGGATCCTGAGCGGACGAAAGTCATGTCAGCCATGTCAGCACGCCGGCCAGACCAGCAACAAGTGAAGCTTAGCGGACTCACGGCTCAGGAACGACACGGTCGTTAGCGGCCGAATACATTTGAAGCTCGGCTTCGGCGAGCAAAATGATGCCGCCCGCTCGCAGGTGCCAGCAGAGTCGGGCGACGAGGTTGGGGTAGTGGACCTACCAGGACGCACTGTCAGTGATTCTTCATGGCAGCCTGAATGGGAGGTGTACGAACAATGCCGAGGTTGATATCGCGGACGTGGATCTGAACAAGGAATGGATCAGTACCGAAAATCCTTCTTGGTCGCCAGCTCGACACACCGACGCACAACGTCGAACGAGTCGGCTGGCCACGGCAGTTCTTTGTTGACGTCGAGGAGCTCAAAGGAGCAATTGCTTATAGAGACCAGATGGCAACGGTTGATAGGATCAGCGACGACTGGGTACTAGCGCATGCTACTTACGACGCACCCTGGCACGTAGGCCGCCGATCGTTGCGTCGGCTCGATGTCGACCCCAAGCACAACAGCAAAAGGGAAGCGCTCGGCCATCGCAATAGACCAGTCTCCTGCAAAGGATGAAGGGAAAGAGTCAGCTGAGAGCCGTGGTCAAGCGAGCAGGCTCCTTGATCAAGACTAACCGGGCCCGCAGCCGACGTCGAGGATCGAGGGGTAGTGGCTGCCCATGGCCTTGGCCTCAGCCAGGACCTGATCGACCGGGCCAACGAAGTGCGCTGAGTTACGGTAGCCGATAAGCTGATGCTGCAGCGTGAGTCTAGAATTCATCAAGGTAAAAGCCAGTTCAGTCGAGCAAGTAGCCTGGCACGCCAAAAAGAGTCTTACGCACCTGTTAAGCTCGTCTTCGTCTGCCTGCGTTGCAATTAACACTAATAGCAAGAAGCGCATGCTGAAAGGACGGATGGATGAGACGCACGGGTAATAGGTAAGTGTCGTTGACGTTCTATGAGATTAAGCAACGGGCGAAGGGGGTCAGGCCGCGTTGCAGCTGGCTGTGCCAAGTGTCCAGAGATCGACGTACCTGGACGAGCCTGCCTTCGACGTCGTACTCGAACCACTGCTCAACCTCGCTGCCTATAGATTGCGTTCAGTAAGCCGTCGCTCGTGACCCAAAACGGTCAGAGCCGAGTCGACGACGCACTCGAGATCGTTCGAAGCGTGCTCATCGAGTCGCTATGCCGGAGTGGCCGGTCCTCCTCCTCCTGATATGATGAGGTCGGAGGCGAGAGGTAGCCGTGGTGGAGGGCGACGGGAGACACCTCGCGCGGGTAGGTGTAGCTCATTGCGGTGAGGTTGGAAGGCGATGATAAAGGGGAGAGGCCGTGCTCGGCTGAGGGACGAGACGAGGGCGGAGTGACGTCGCGCCGAATGTCGGAGCTGACAACAGGCAACGAAGCCGGGAGGCCAGCAATTGACGAGACGGATGACAGGAGGCGATGAGAACTGGGAATCGAAGAGAGCGTACGCGGGAGATGGCGGAACTGCTGCTTTTGAAAGGTGGAAAGCCGAGGGAGGGGGTCGAATGACGGATGGAGGGGAGGAGTCGTCTCTAAGCCTGTCGGATGCACAGCTGAGCCTCAGCTGGCCGTCTGGCTGGGGCTCGGGGTCGCCCGACCTTCTCACTTCGGCTGCGTATTCGAAACGCCACGGACCCCTTTGATGACGGCCCCTTTAGGTGGCCTGTCGATCGTTCAGCTCCGCCGATCCGCCTTCCACGAGGAACGTCCGCGGCGCCCACGTGGACAGGGCTCGGTCGTCTGTGCGCCTGTCGGATGAGTCATATGCGCGTGCTGGAATGAGCGAGCAAAACACCAATTAATAGAAAGATAGATCGAAGAAAGGCCCCAGGGCGAAGGATGAGAGGGGGAGGAGGGAGGAAGGGTTGCAGAAGAGGAGGGTTGGGCGCACGGCCTATATGCCTGACGCCGCCGCCGGCCCATTATTTAATACTGGTCCGCGCGACCGACGGTGCCCACCCAGGTCCAGACGCGCCAGACCTCGCCCTGGACCTCGGCCTCAGACGTCCGGACGTTAGCGTTCTTCTCGACAGCCTTCTCGACGCCGGCCCACAGGCGCTCGCGCGCCGCTGGCGAGGTTTCCGCAGCGAGGATGGCATCGCGCAAGTGAGCAGGTGCGATGTGCGGCTCAGGCGCCTGAACGGGATCGATGAAGTGCAGTTGAGCCTGGTAATGAGTGCAAACACAGAGGTGATAGAGGCATGGTCAAGGTGGGCCAACGACCCGGGGCAAACAGCAGACAGGACCGACCTGATCTTGCAGCCGAGACAGGACGCTCCGGACGATCTCCTTGACGCGCTGATTATCCTGGGTCTTCTGGTTGATCTGCGAACGGAGATAGGCAATCAATGCGAGCGTGCCGGCCACCCCTAGCGGAGATGAGTGGGCACAATTATCAGTCACCGAACACCGGCTAGCTTCCAGAGCGCAGGGGCATACCTCCAAGCTCCTTCTTCCAGGCGTGCAGGCGGTCCTTGGCCGCAAGCTTGCCCCTGCACGAAAGATTCATCGCAATCCGCGAGCCAGCGAGCCAACGCTTGCCCCTGATGGAAGGGAGGCGGTCAGCCAAGTACTCTCCTTCAGATGCCGCTAGCTCAGCTCTGCGACTGACAAGTCGTTGTGGCCGGCGATGACGTCTCCGTGTGAGATCAGGTCTGCAATCGCATCGTCAAAGATGGCGAGAAACTCCTCCTCGGTGAAGGAGGGCTGCAGGATTGATAGACAACAGTCAGCGTATTGTCTGGGTCATCGTCCAGGCGGGGCACCCACGTCTCGCCGCTGCATGAACGCCGCCTTGATGTCCTCCTCTTGAACGCCAAATTCGACCTCGCGTCCAGCGTCCGCCCCGTGACGACCGCCAACGTGGCAGAGCCAGTCGCCGCGCTCGGCAGCGAGAGCACTCTCGAGCGTGCGTGCGAGACCGCCGACGAGCCGAAGCTTCTCCGTGTCGGGCACGCAAGCCGGCGGGAAAGCAACCGAGCCGAGGCCGGGAAAGCCGTTGAATGCGTCGGCGACGGCGGGCGCAATCGACCGAACGAAGGGCATCGACTCGATGTACTCCTTCTCGCACCCGAGCAGCGCACCGCCAAGGCAACTGGCGTGCGTCGGGCAAGGTGTACACGCCTCGGGCTTCGGGAGGAAAGGCACGAGCGGAAGGGCCGATGCGTCGCAGCCGTCCTCGCCTCCGAGCTCCTCGCCGTTCGCATGCCGGGCGGCGCATTCGCGGGCCGAGGCAATGGCGGCGCGCCGGCTGAGCAGGTGGACATTGCTATCCGTGAAAGAGTCGCAGAAGCCGATCTGTCGCGACTGCTGAGTCCAGTTGGCGAGGAAAAGGGCGAGCAGGAGGAGGGCCGTCGAAAGGGTCGGCACAATCGTCTTGCGCGAGACTATGTCAGACGGAGACGACGGGACGAGTGCCGTCGGATGGATGGAGGTTGAGGCCGCTCTGGCGCGCCGGGCAAGAGCCTTTGTGCTCTCGACTGGTGTCGTCAGAGCTGCCGGCACGATCTCCTGCAGCTTCTTCGAGATGACTTTGTTCTTGGCCTCAAATTCGTCGGTTGAAACTGTACCGTGTGGCTCGTCGACATCCTGTTGCTCCGGCTGAGGATCCATGATGACGAGGTCCTCGTCCTCTTCCGAGTCGCGGTCGCCATCACCTACGACGGTCGCAGCGTCGCCGTCTTCCCCGGCCGACTGAGCGTGAGCCTCGACCCATTCGCGGGGCGGACGCCGCAGGCTGTCGGGAGAGGGTGCGATTCGGTCCGAGAGCAGGTTGGCGGGAAGTGACTTTCGACCGGCCCCAATCTTACGGGGCGCAGAGGCAGCGGGCGAGGGAGGATCGGGTGACGAGTCGGGAATCGCACGCGGTGGAAGCTCCGATTGCCGGCGCTTGGCGGCAGACACACCAAGAGACGACTTGCGCCGGATCTTACGCTCCCTGGCCTCTTCTCCGCCGCTCTGAAACGGGTTGTAGTCTGAGAAGCCCGACTCCTCCTCCTTTGGCGGGAGCTCAACCTTAATGCTCTTGCGCCGATCCTTGCGCTCCACAGAGCCAATAACGACGGGGATCTTGATTGTCGGCGTCGAGGCGTCGGCTGCAGGCAGAGCCTCCGGCTCAGGCTCGCTTTCCTCCTTCAGGGGGCCAGTCATCTGACGGCTCTGGCGGCCCGATCTGCGGGTCGTCGAAGGCGTTTGAAGAGCGGAGACAGCAGGAGGCGAGACATCTGACAAGCTGGGACCAGGAGTGATGGATGAGCGACGAGTGGTGCGTCTCTTTGGGGCCTGCAAAGGTGGCGACGGTCGCCGGTCAGCGAGTCGGCTGGAGGGCGCGGCACATCCATTCTGAGCCGACTGACAGGCTCGGTCGGCTCGTTCTCTTCTTGATCACCCTGAGACGCAATCTCTTCGGCTTCGATCTCGGGCTCCGGTACGGCGAGAGACTTGCGGCTGCGGCTCTTACGCGGGGCGGCCTTCTTGGGCTCGGGAGGCGGAGGCTGCGCAGACGCACGACGAGTGAACGAGCGTCAACGTCAGAAACGAGCGCCATCCGCCGCCATGAGGCAAGATTAGACGCACAGGGCTCTCGGACCGAGCGCTCTCCGCATCAGTAACACTCTCTGAATCGGCGACGCTCGGCGTCGGGACGAGAACGATGCCTCGGCCGCTGGCCTTGGTCGTCTTCGTCAAGGCCTTGAGCAGCTTGGCCCGCTGCGCGTAGACGCCGTCGACGAAGGCCGCGACCAGGTCGGCCTTCTTTGCATTCGAAGCATAGGGAACATTGTGCTCAAGAAGGATTGAGCTGAACGAATCAACGTGCCGTGGCAGAAAGTAAATGGGATGCATCAGTCGTGCACTGGCTGGTGCGGGAAGCTTGGTCTGGTGGGATTTGATTCGGCTTCAGGTGTGCAAGGTCGGAGCAGATGAATACGTACCGAAGCTGGGCGACTTTGAGCGAAGCGGCTTCGAAGCCCTCGGCGAGGTAGGTGGATGCTTCGGGGACCGACATGATGGGTCCGGAGAACTTGCTTTCTTGGCCGTTGAGTGATCGTCAGTCAGGAAGCGGTCAAGCGGCGCGTCCAGGCCGGCCCTGTTTTGTCGCGTCCGTCTGCCTCAAGTCGTCCTGGAGCCGCCTCGGGGGCACCCCTTATGAAGATCCTAGCTTTGAGATAGGATTCGACCATGAAATTGCATGTATCAATCCTCTCGGACGCGTCGTCTCCTGCTACAGCCCCCTTGTCGTTGTGGGGAGGTGTAGCGGCGAGCCACAAGGAGCATCGTAATTGGCTCGTTGCTGGCCCGACTGAGCACAGGACAAATACCTCTCGGTCTGTCTGGTCTGCGCGGCTGCCGCTGCAGCAGGCAGTCGCACTACTGTTTCTCCATCTCATGCTGACTACAAAATATCTGCTCGGGTGTAAATGATGCTACGATTAGGTCCCAGCGACTCATCCGGAAATTGAGGTGTTGGACGTGCCGAGACGAGCGAGCCACGCCAGCGCCGGCAGCCGCAGCCTGCAGACTTCGGCACGGGACGTCAACGACGGCTCTCCTGGGGCGAGGCGGCTCGGCGTCAGCGTCGACTCGCACCTAAACCCACCATCTCTTGCCTTCCCAGCAGTCTACACCGCAGCATCAAATCACCATGCCGGAGAGCCTCTACGACGAGGCCGCGGCCCAAGTCTCAAGTTTCGTTCACGAGTTCAACCAAATCCAATCCTCTTTCCGGTCTGAGCTGTCGCACGCTACGCACGAGATCAGTACGTCTCCGGCCTCGTCTCTAGTATTGCTGAGCGAAGTCATTTGATGATAGGATCCTCCTCGTATTGTGTCCCGCTCTTACAGACGAACTCGTCCAGATCTACCTCCCATCAATCCTCCCCGGCGCTGCGGCCCCGCCGCCGCCGCCTCCGCCTCCGCCGCCGGCGCCTCTGGCAACCGTCGTCGCTGACCGCTCCTCGGCCTTCGTCCGGCGACATGCCTACTTCTTCGCCGGCTCGGCGCTTGCGGTCACTGCCGTTGGTGTCGGCTACGTTGGGCTTGGCCCTGCTGGAAGACGCCGGCTATGGAGCCGAGTATCAGGCGCGGGCGAGCGTGGTGTCCAAGCCTACAGGGACGCTGGTGAGCTAAAGAGAGCGCTCGAGCGGCCCTTAAGCCGGGATGGCAGCCGGATGGAGGTCATCGGTAAGTCAAAGCGACTCGTACGAGCTGCTACCTCTGCACTTTCTGATCGAACGCTGGCTCCCACAGTGCTGTTGGGAGCAGACGCTACGCCGCTGGGCTACCCTCTTGCACGCTACCTGTGCGTGCTGTCCTTCATACGCCATCAGAGTCGCGCTGATAAGAATATTCGCCCCCGCTCCGCAGCGAATCGGCTGGCTACATCGTCATCGCATCGGTCTCGACAACGGCAGCAGCTAAAGCGCTCGAGAAAAGCGCCAGTGGCTTCATCCGTGCACTCGTCATGGACCCTGAAAGCGTGCGTCCTTTGCGAGCGCTCCTTTTTCTTGCTTTCCATGTATTCGCTCACCGACGCTGTCCTCTAGGTCGTCTCTATCGAGCCCTTTGTCGCGGCGACTAAGAGCGTCCTCACCATGCGCTTTCCAATCAACAGTCCAGGAGACCCCTACGCGACCGCGGCCTCAACCCCTCAGATCACGTCCATCATCTCGCTCCTATCGCTCCCTCTTTCCACCGCCGGCTCTTCGACGGCCTCTCTCGCGCTCCAAGCGCCTCTTCACACGCCTCTGGCTGTCATCACCGCCCTTTTACCGCAGCTCAAGGCGCCATTGCCGGCAACCCTGGCTCCGGCCGCCCTGCGATCCTCGGCGAGCGATTCTAAGCGTCGGGCCTTTCTGACGCGGGCGATCGAGAAGAAGATTGTCTTCCTCATTCCGGTCCAGGGCAACCTCGCCTCCGCCGCTCCTGGCCTCGCTGGCCTTGAGGTTGCTAATGCCGCCGTGCGATCGTCTGTCCGCAGCTTGGCGTCCGAAGTTGGCGCATCGGTGACGACCGAGACGTCGCGCATCAAGGTCAACGTCATGGAGATTGGCTTTATCTCGACTGATCGGACCGTCCGGCCTACAGAGCTTGTTCCTCGGCTTTACGCCATCTCCAATGACTGGACCGCTTGGTGGATGTCGTGGGTCCGCGGCCGCCGGCAGCTCAGCGGTTTCGAGGTCCTCGAGCGCGCCGTCGGCCGGTGCGTTGGAGTCAGCGCGCGCTGGGCGCCGGGCTTCTCGTTCCTCCCGTCGCGCGTCGGTGTCTGGCGCGTTGGTGCTGGCTGTGAGTATTCTACTAGAAGTCGTCCCTAAGCAGAGAGCACTGATCCGACCGTCCTGGCTTCCACGTCACAGCTTGGACGTACTCAATCCTGCCCGCCATCCTCCCGTCGCAGCTGCTTGCAGCTCTTATCGCGCTTCAGCGTCGAGCTGGTCTCCTGTCCTTACCGCTGCCTCCGGTCCCGTCAATGAAGCAACAGTCGGAAGCATCAAAGGCAGCCGGCCGGGCCGCCGCCCTGCGCGCTCAAGCCGCTGCTGCCTCAACCCCTGCCCCAGCTCCACCGGCGACACAGAAGGCCCGTTCTGTCCAGCTTGAGTCGGATGAAGAGCTCAGCACGGATACCGACGACGGCAGCGGGCTCGCCTCGTCTGGCATGGGCAGCCTTGGCGACTCGTGGGTGCATGAAGGCTTGAGCGAGCCGTCAGCCTCTGCCACTGTCTAGCGCTTCTGCTATTCGAGCCGACCTCTCCTTGCGCCATCACGTCATACGCCCATCTTCTTCGCTGTGCTTTCTCATCCGCCCGGCCATTCGCTCTCCATCATGTGTTGATCGGTATCCCTTTGTTGTCTTCATGCCCGTCTCTCTAACGGCTTCCTCACGAAAGGGGCGGCGCGCAGGCGGCGAGGGGTCGGAGGCTAAAGTGGCGAGAAATTAGGAGGACGGAGCTGCGCGGAGCCTGCCGCCTGCTGGCTGCTTCGCGAACGCCGAGAGGGGTTGACGCTTGCCTTCCAGCCTACACCTCTCCCCTCCTCTCCTTCTCAACATGGCGTCCGTTCCTGCTCCGGCTTCGATGACGCTGGAAGACGGTCTGTCGAAGCTCCGGCCGCTCGTGTCGTCCAAGCTATCGCACCAGAAGAAGCCGGCGCTCCTGCTCAAGGCTCTCGAGTCGTCACTTCCCCAGCCCATTACACCGACCGCCTACTACGCGGCCCTCGTTCAGACAGTCCAGCAGGCGGTTGCTAAGGAAGTCAAGGCCGGCGAGCTCGAAGTTGGCGAGGGAGACCTCATTCCAGCCGTCCTCTATCTGCTTGCGATCGTCGTCGAATTCGTGCCCGCGGCCGTCCTCCACGCCCAGTCGGAAATGGGTCTGCTTGGCCCTGTCTTCCAGACGGTTGACACCTCGGGTGGCCTGCTCGGCGGCCCAGACGAGGGGACCGCTGGCAAGTCGATCGTCTCGCTCTTCTCGCCCTGTGCAACCTCGGCGCCCTCGCTGCGGTCGCTCATCGCCATTGTTCGCCAGCTGCTGCTGTCTGCGCCGTCACCAGCCTTCTCGACGTCGCCGTACGTTGCGGCGCTCAACGCCCTTCTCTCTCTCACTCTCGACCCCCGCCCTCGTGTACGCAAGGTTGCTCAGGAGGCCGTTCGCGACATCCTCGGTGCGCCGCCGCCGCCAGCTGTCCGACACCCCTACGCTGAGCGCGTCGCGAAGAGCCTCATCAAGATCTTGAGTGAGCGCATGAACTCAGAGGACGCCGAGCAGCGTCGGATTTGGGCCGTCGGCTTCGTCCGGATTGTGGCCAGCTCGTGGCCCAGTGACGTGAGTGCTATCGATCCGCTTCTTACCCTGACTGTGAGGCTGAAAAGACATTCCCTCCTCGCGCGCAGCAAATCACGCCGCTACTTGCCGTCCTTCTCCCGCTTCCGTCGCACCCTTTTCTTCAGAGCACTACTCTGTCGCTTCTCTCACATCTGCTGTCGCGGTCGACCTCGACCCACTCGCTTGAGTCGCACAAGATCCCGGTCCTGCTATCTGAGATCCTATCGACGCCCCCGAAGGATCAGTCAGTCCTGCCGTCGTGGCTCGAGGTCGTCGAGAACGGCATGATTTCGTGGGCGCACGACGATCCCACTGGTGCCGAACAGGAGTTTGGCCGTGTCTGGGGCCTCGTCTGGGCGCACCTCGAGAGCGTCGAGGGTCGCGAGAAGGGTGTCGGCAAGGCGGCCGAGAAGGCGCTCGCTGGCATGGTCCGCTACTGCATCACCGAGAACATGGTCCTTGCTGCCGTCGCCGAACTTCTCAAGGCCGGCTCGTCATCGTCGGTGCCGGTGCCGACCGGCAAGAAGAACAAGAAGCAGATCCATCAGCAGAACAAGCCGGCGGCCGACGCGCCGATCCTTACTCAGATCATCGCCACGCTCCAGACGGCGCTTCACGTCCTGCGCGCCATCCCATACCTCTCCTCGACGCTCACAATTGTCAGCGCCTTTCTGTCGCGCCTTCGGGTCCGCGTTCCTTCGGCCTCGTCCAGCTCGACGTACGACCCGCGGGCGCCGACCGCAGCCCAGCTTCTTCTGCTCGGCTGCGTCGCCGACGTCGGCGAACTTCGCATCCAGAAGGGCTTTGAGCTTCGCGAGCGGGCGGATGAGGTCCTCGGCATGGCCGTCGAGGTTATCGGCCCCGAGGGTGTCCTCTCGACCCTGCCGCTCAACATCGAGCCTGACCGTGATGTCTCGCTACCGGGGCGCGCTTTCCTGCTGCCAATTCTCCGGGCGAAGACGACCAACACGACGCTCGCCTACTTCACCGACGTCTTCGTCCCGCTTAGCGAGCGACTCTTCAACGCCAAGACGCTTGCCGAGCGCTCACGGCCGATCGAGGGCAAGGTCTACGAGGCTCTTGTCGACCAGGTCTGGGCGTGCCTCAAAGGCTTCTGCGACCTGCCGGTTGATTTGCCCAAGGTTCGTCAAGCAATCCCTGTACAAGTGCAAGGCATCCAAGCTGATTCTCTTGGTTGCTCCCGTACAGGCTTTCACGAACGATTTCGCCGCTCTCATCACGCAGGTTCTCTACACCCAGCCTTCGCTCCGGCCAACGCTCCTGCGGTCACTTCAGACGCTGGTCGAGACGTCACTCACGCTCTCGAGGTCGGCTGCGCCGCCCGCTGAGCTGCTTGCCTCTTTTGGTATTGACCAGAGTCACGGCAAGGCCAACCTTGCCTTCCTTGGCGGCATGACGAGCAACCTGCTTGCCGTTCTTTTCAATGTTTTCTCTCAGGTTGCGCGCGAGCAGCGCGGCATGGTCGGAGAGGTCATCACTTCGTATCTCGCCGTCTCAAGCGAGGCTGATGTCACCGCCACGTACGAGAAGGTCGTCGGCCATCTCGGCGAGGCTCTACAGACGCCGACGCCCAAGTCCGTGCCAGGCGCCGCCGCCATCTCGCCAACGTCGCACACGATGCTTGATCTCCTCGTTATCGTTGTGCCCTTCCTCCCGGCGCCAGCCGCCCGCGCACTTTTTGCGCACGCCTCCGCTGCTGAGGCCAAGCTCATCGGTAGCAGCGACCCAGCTGTCCAGAAGAAGAGCTACCGGATCCTCGCCCGCCTTCTTGAGACGGGCAAGGTCGCGCTCGCTGGCGCTGAGCTTGAGGCTTTCGTTGCCCGGCTTCGCGACGGAACCGAGGTCGTGTCGGCCGGTGCTCGCCGCGTGAGTACCTGGCCTTGTGAGTGTCGTCATCAGCTTTCATCTCACACTAACTCGTCCGGACTGTTTCTTTAGGACCGCATTCTCCTCCTCGCCGAGCTCGTGCCGAGCATTCCTTCGGATCAGCTCCACCTCATCGCGGACCTCACGCCCGAGGCTGTTCTCGGCACCAAGGAGGTCAACGAGAAGACCCGCGATGCCGCCTTTGAGCTCGTCGTCCTTATGGGTCAGAAGATGGCTGCTGGTGGTGTCATCAAGCGCTCGCAGGTCGAGGGAATCGACGCCGACTCCGAGATGGCCGACGAGGGTAGGTCGTGTGCACACGAGCATGCCCGTAACATCAAGGCTGACCAACACACACCTCGTCAGTTGTCGCCTCAATTCCCGAGTACATGACGATGATCGCCGCTGGTCTCGCCGGTACGACCCCTCACATGATCTCGGCCACCATCACGGCCATCTCGCGTCTCGTCTTCGAGTACAAGGACGAAATCCCGGCCGACATGAAGTCGGACCTGATTGCAACGCTGCTTGTTTTCCTCTTGTCCAACAATCGCGAGATCGTCAAGTCGGCACTTGGCTTCGTCAAGGTCATCGTCGTCTCGCTTCCCTCACTCGAGATCCAGCCGCACCTCGGCTCGCTTGTTCCCGGCTTGCTTAACTGGTCGCACGACCACAAGAACCACTTCAAGGGTAAGGTTCGCCACATTTTCGAGCGCCTCATCCGCAAGGTCTCTTACGACGACGTCAAGCTCGCGGCCGAGGAGGCTGCCGCCCAGTCCGAGGACGCGCCGACCCAGGGCACGCCCGACGGGGTTAAGTTCCTTGAGAACATTCGCAAGCGCAAAGAGCGGTCAAAGAAAAAGAAGGCTGCCGCCCGTGAGGCCGTGGGCGACGCCCAGCGGGACGACGATGATGACGACGAGGATCGGACGCCGGTCGCTCGGACAACAACCGGCAACGCCTTCGACGACGCGCTCTACGGATCTGAATCGGACATGTCTGACTCTGGAGACGAGGAGGCTACGGGTGCTCAGCGCGGTGATCAACGCGGCGTCAAGGGCAAGGGCAAGGGCAAGGCGAAGGACAACAAGGGTCCCGGATCGACGTTCCTTCGCGAGGACGGTGATGAGCCGCTCGACTTGCTGGACCGGACGCTGGCCGGCCGGCTCAGCAGTGCGTCCCCAGCAGGCGTCTAATCGCTTACGAATGTAGTGCCCTCGCTAATCGACCCCCCGGTGTATGTTGCAGAGAACGACCCCAACGCTGCCTCGCGCCGGCGCAAGCCTGGACAAGAGGCCTCGCGCTTCAAGACAGACGCCGACACGGGTAAGATGATGATCGACGACGGCAAGATGGCCGCCGACGAGCCGACGGCCAGCGGTGGGCCGGCAACGGACGAGCAGCTGGCCGGTATGGCTTACCATGAGCAGCTTGTCAGTACCGAGGGTCAGATCCGCGACGCCAAGGGCCGCGTCATTTTCAACAAGAACACGAAGCGCGGCCGTGCGCGAGAGGCCGAGGGCGGTGTGATGGACGTCGATGAGCCTGGGCGGCCGCAGAAAGCCAAGAAGCAGCGCCAGCAGAAGGAGGCTATCGGCGGCGAGTACCGCAACAAGGTCAGCCTACTGTGACAACAATAGCTTGACTTAGTCTCACTCTCGCAATCTGACCACCTTCCATTTCCTTCCCCCTTTCTCGCAGTCTGCCGGCGGAGACGTCAAGAAGGCTGGCGCGCCTGACCCGTTCGCCTACATCCCTCTCAGCCAGGGCAAGGGCTCAAAGAAGGGTGGCAAGAGCAAGGTCAACATCACCGGCAAGACCAAGGGTCGATCGCAGTGATTGCCCGCTCCCGTATCCCTCTGCGTCTCCATCTGCTCAGACTCCTTACGACGATTACATGCCTTGCTTTCCCTTTGCCCTCACCCGCTGCGCGCGCGCACCCGGGACTCTGGCTCGATCGCCTGCCTCGGCTTGAGCTAGGACGCGCGAGACGCCGGCGAGGCTGGCCGAGAACCCTCAACCGTCTCGCCCTCCCCTCAGCCCCTCTCGCTGCATCTCGCTCTGCTAGGTTCGTCGCTTTGAAGTCAACGCCTGGTCCGTCGGAGCCGAGGTTTAGAGGGCTTTGAGCTGGCTGGCAGTCGATGGGCCGCGACCGGGAGTTGCTGCCCGTCGCCCGGCCTGCCACCCTTGTTCCCTGTCCATCCGGCCGGGCTAGGTGCCTGTCTCGAAAACACTCCACGAGCCCTCGGGCTGACCTGATGCCTCATTTGCGTCGTCTGGCTGGCTGCAGATCCGTTCAACTGTACGCGACCTCCCCCTCTGAGCCTAATCTCCGTCTGACAGGCATGGGCTGACCCGTCTCCCGCACCTCCGTTTGTCCATCTTGCGTCGCTCGCTCGCCGTCCCGACCGACTCCAATCTCACCAGCCACCCTTTCGATTCACTTGACCCTCCTCTGATCTTTCAAGCATGGCGGAGAACTCGAGCAACTACGACTACCTTTTCAAGGTCGTCCTCATTGGTGACTCGGGAGTCGGAAAGTCGTGCGTTCCACGCCCTCCTCCACCGTCGGAAGCAGCAGGGTCAGGTGGAGAGAGGCGCAGCGCAGTATGAGGCTTAGGAGGCGAGAGCCAGCGACAGCTGGCGGCAAGGGCTTCTTGCTGCTGTAGGCGCTCTCTTGACGGTCGGCGTTCTTCATTGGCATCTGCAGGCCAACTCTGGGGAGGTGTCGTCGGGATGATCGCGGAGAGCCTTCAAGGGCGAGCTATACCGAGCTACCGCAGACGCTGGAATGCTGACTCTCGTGACCTTCGAAACTATCTACCTCAACTCTGCCTTCAACTAGCAACCGTACGTCTTGCTTTTGCGCTATCTTCACTCCAGCTGCCTGATTAGTTGCTGATTTCGATGGAACCTGGCTATCTCCATGACAGTACTCGGTCGTTTCACGCGCAACGAGTTCAACCTCGACACGAAATCGACGATCGGCGTCGAGTTTGCGACGCGGTCCGTCAAGGTGGATGACAAGACAGTGAAGGCGCAAATTTGGGACACGGGTTCGTCCAGAAGACGTCGACAGCCGTCGAGGCCAGCTTGGCCGAGGGTTAAAGCTGAATGTTGACGGCCCTCCACTCGCACCTGTCCTCCCAGCCGGCCAGGAGCGATACCGTGCCATCACCTCAGCCTATTACCGCGGTGCCGTCGGAGCCTTGCTCGTCTACGACATTGCCAAGCAGCCGACATACGCCAATGTCACGCGCTGGCTCAAGGAGCTCCGGGACCACGCCGACCAGAGCATCGTTATCATGCTTGTTGGTAACAAGAGCGATCTCAAGCACCTGCGCGCGGTCCCGACGGAGGAGGCCAAGGCCTTTGCTGGTGCGCTCTAGGTCTCGTGGCTTGCTGTTGACCGCCCTCAAATGGCTAATTTGACCGCCTGCCCCCGACTAGCCGAGAACAACCTGTCGTTCATCGAGACCTCGGCTCTCGATTCGAACAACGTCGAAGTTGCCTTCCACAACATCCTCAAAGGTCAGCCTCTCGAGCTGTCGCTGCATTAGTTGGGGAGACCGCCACTAACGAAGTATCGCTTCATATCGCAGAAATTTACGGCATTGTCTCGTCGAAGGCGCTCGAGGCCTCGAATGACGTGGTTCGGCCCGCCGGCGGCGAGAACATCACTGTCTCACCGACGGCCGACGACGGCGGTGCTAAGAAGAGCAACTGCTGCTAGACACTCTAGTGAAGACCCTTCGCAAGGTCGCATCAGCCCCCTTCAAGTTTTCTTGTACACCTCACACCAATCGACTGCTCTATCCGCCGGTACCTTCAATTCGAAGATTATTCCCGCTTGCTCTTCTTCCTCTTTTCCAGACGACCCCCCAACATCCATGGTAGCTCGCGCTCTGTCCTTTTTCCCGAGTACTCTCGCATGACGACCCTTTGAAGCCTAGGGCTTTTCGAGGCGAAGACGACACTGTGAATCAACAAGACAGATGAATGGGAGATATATGGCGAGCCAGATAGGAAGCACGAGACATTGAGGTAGGAGGAAAGGGGCGCGCGCCATCACATTAGGAGGGTATGAAGATGAGACGGATAAGATTGTAATGCGATGGGAGAGTTGGGTCCGAACACCTTGGCTCGTGCAGCTGTTGAGATGCTCAGCTATCCTTGCGGAGGTTGCCGGCCATAGATTTGCTGTGCCGAAGAAGTGGGGCCTTGAACGAGACGCCGCTTGGCGCGCGCCGGAGATTGCTTTCGAGGGCAAGCGCGTCGGCCGTGTCAGACGAGATGGAGGACTCCTTGCGGTGGTGGCCCGGCCGAACGAACTTCAGGTCGTCCGAAGGCCCGTAGCGGGGCGAGATCGTAGTCGCCGATCGACGCAGTGCGGGAGGCAGCCCCAGCTCAGCGATGACGGTAGGGTTCGTCGCCTGTCGTGACTCGAGCCGCTGGACCTTAGTCTTCACCGACGGACCAACGGCGGCGCCACCTGCCCGCGGGGAGCCCCTGACGAAGGGCTGCTGCGAGTTGCCCGAGTTGGCTCGAGATGCGCCTCCAGCGCGTTCAACGTCAAAGCCGGGCTCGAAGTACTGCGACAGGTGTCGGTTCGTGAACTGGAGCTTGTCCGCGAGGTTTGCTGCCGGCACGGGTGGGAAAGCGCCTGACTCCAAAGGCGGAGTCGCCTCGGAAGCTTCGGAAGCTGAACCAGAGTCGGATGACGCCCGACCGTCGGCCAGCGCAGGTACCTCCCGCGCCGCGGGTGCGACCTTGAGCGGCGAGGCCGGCGAGGCATGCATTGTCCTCGAGCGACGAGGCGAGCCGAACCAAGCATCTGCCGCTTTGGCTGGACTCTCGCGGCCGCTCATTGAAGCATGACTTGACTTGGTGGGCGACGTTGCGCGAACGAATGCGCTTGTTGGAGCCTTGGCCCGGACGGGTAGATTCTCGTCCGCTACTCGGCGGAGGCTGACACTCGACGCGGACGAGCGGAGTCGCGGCGGTCGCGAAGGCACTGCACCGTGGGGAGACGCGACCGACGTCTTGACGCGGATGGGTGCGGCAGGGCTAGCGAACGAGAACGACTTTCGCTTCGAGACGGACTTGGCCGGCGATGAAGGGACGAGGGCCGAGGGTGACGGAAGAGGAATAGACGATGGGGAGGCGACGGCTGGCTCAGCCTCAGGCAGCGGCGAAGGCGTGCGAGGTCGCTGCTGGGTAACCTCAGGATGAATGAGATCGGTATTGATCGACAGCCGGCTGTTGGTTCGGAAGGCCGGCTCCGGAGTCGCTGCCGCCGAGCGTCTTCCTTGCGTCAAGGCATTGCGAACTTCCTCGTACGTCGGCTCGTAGGTGGATGATGGTCGGCCACCAAGATTTGGGGCGGCGCCACCCCAGGCGAGACTGAGGCGCTGACTCGGATGCTGCTGCGTTGGCGGCAGTGCTGCAGCAGACTCGCTGCCGCGGCGCTCCGAGCCTGCGACATGCTCTCGGGAGTTGACGGCCGCGCGAGACGCCGCCCGCGCCGCTCGGAGCATAGGGCTTGGCGCGCGACCTTTACCCTCGGGGAAGCGAGGGGGACCACCGGGCACGGCAGAAGCGAGCTCGTTCTCCGACTCGTCCGAGTCGGCATCGTCGAGCAGCATCGTCTGCATGGCCTCGCCGATGCTCTCGCTCGACTCCAGTGCGACGACAGGCAGGGCCGGGATTGGAAAGTGGGGCAGGATGGGCGGCTGTTCCTCCATCGGCGTCGGCAGGTTCGAAAGGGGTGCGAGTGACCTCCGGTCGTCAAACATGAAGGCGCCCTCATCACTGAGGACCGTCGGCGTTTGCGATTTGGGCGACGAGTCGGACGTCGCGCTTGGCAGCAGGCTGTCGACGAAGGCTGTCTGATCATCGTCGTCAAGAGGGTCCTCGAACTGATCAGCGGCCAGTATCTCTTCGTCTGCTTCCTCAATCGTGTCACTGGTCGCGATGTGGGTGCTTGCCTCGACGAGCTTGGGGATGTCGACACCGAGATCGACGTCGGCATCATTGTACGCATAGCCGTAAGCGTCCTCCTCCTCGAAGCCGTCGCCGAAGCCGTCGGTCTCGCGGGCCGCGGCGTCGACGGCTTCCTTGAGAACGGCCATACTGACCTTGCGGCGGATGAGGCCGCGGTCCTCGCCGTCGTCAACGTCAGACGCGTCGTCCTCGTCAGACGAGCTGCCGCCTCGGTTCGCAACGCGGAGCGGGCCCTTGCCGCCATCACCAATGCGGTTCCCCATTTCGCCCGGAAAGGCAAGCGAGCCCATCGAGCGCGCCTTCTTGAGCGTCGAGGCGAGCGTCCCGCTCGCGAGGCTCGACGCGGGACCATGCGGCAGACGCGGACGACTGATGGTGTCATAGCCAATGACGCCGTCGGTGTAAGTGCTTTTTGGCGAGTCGTGGGGGGCAGCATTAGAAGGGAATAGCGCCCCCGCTGCCGCTTGAGGGGCTCGACGTGGCTCGAGGTTGACAGGGACCGCCGTCACCGGTCGCGGTGGCCTATAGGTCGACGGCGGCGGGTCGATTGAGATAAAGTTCACGATGCGGATTGGGACCTCGACATATACCCTACTGTCGATGCACACACGAACCGTGTAGCCGACCTCGATGAGCCGGCCGCGCGGGATGCTGAGCGCATCGGGCTGTCGGCAAGATGTTGTCAGTAAAGCCATGCATCGAGACTAGCCAGCTGTTGTGAGTTCATGAGCTCACTGGGAGAATGAGAGAGGTTGACCAGGCGCCAGCGGTCGCTGGTGCGCAGCCCGTGAACCAACCCTTGCCTGTGATGAGCCCCTTGCCGCTCGCCTGTGCCTCAGCGAGAACTGTCTCGGCAATCTTCTTGCTTTTAGTCGAGGTCGAGCCCGGGTCGAGGTTGCCCGACACAGAGTCTGGCCGGGTGGACGTCAGCGAAGGGTGATAGAGAACCGTCGTCTGCCAGAGCTGGACTGTGAGCGACTTGATCTGTTAGGCACAAGAAGAGTGTGAGGTTTTCAGCAATTACCCAGAAAATATTGTTACGTTACCAGGCGCACCTTCTTGGTCGTGCCGTTGTACATCGAGATGTCAACCCAGCAGCTCATGCCGGCGACCCAGACAGCCTTGCCGACCTTGACGCCAAGCTCGATGCCTCGTCCGGCCGGGTTGCCAAAGCTCCGGGCATTCTCGACGGGCTGACCGCCGGCGCTGCCGAGGACCCGAGCCGGGTCGATTCGGGGGTAGACGACGATGTTGCGGTAAAAGTGGGCGATCGAACTCTGGCCGGTGAAAGGGAAGAAGAGTGAGAGCGAGCCGATGAGGATGTAGCGGATTGCGCTCGAGGACGACCGGTGCGGACCACGCGGAAAGTCGGTCAGCGGAAGGGGAAGGTGGAAGGGGATGGGGTGCGATCCCGGGTTGGAGGGGTGGTGCGTGCCGGGCGTCGCCGTAAAGAGTGACGAGCGGTGGGTCGCTGCCCCGCTGGGGGTAAAGAGAGGTAGCACAGCCGAATGATGGTAGAAGATGTGCCGGCCGGCGTGCGAGGGCACGTCCTCGAAGCCAACGAGCCGAATCTTGCCAAGTCCGACGTGAACAGGGCCCTCCTTCTTGGCACCTGGCCGAACTACGACAATCATCGTACCCTTGACGTCGCCGCCCTCGACGAGAATCTCGCGCTCGAGGTCGACGCTGTGGTGAGCAGTGGAAGGAGGCCTGGTCAGATACGGCTAAGAGATAAGCAGCAACTGAAGGACAAGCGTACTCGAGCGTGACTCTGGCCTTGCGCCGACCGGCTTCGAGTCTCGCATCGTCCTCGGCACGGCCGTCGGCGCCGCCGCCGAGCTTGCGCGACGACGGGCTCTTTGCGAGCAGGCGTGAGAGCTCGTGCGACGAGCGCTGCGGCGATGCCGAGTGCGAGAGGAGCGTTTGACTCCGGTTGAGGCCCGAGCCGGAGGCTGCGCGTGGACGGACGGGCCGGACGGGCGAAGCGGGCGGCATCGTAGGCGTCGACGACGAGGGTTGTTGACTGACGCCGGCGGCGGCAGCGGTGGATGAGCCGCGGCGGACGTCCTCCTCGACAGCAGCATCTGACGACCGGCCACCAAGGACGTCACCGAACGACTTGCTCCTTTGTATGCCGGGCTGGTTTGGACCGATCGGCATCGGCTGACCGCTGCCGGTGCGGGCAGACGAGGGGATCAGGGCGTGCTGGTGTTGGGTCGGCGCTGCGCTGCGCTTGCGCTCGGGCCGGAGGCTCTGCTGGGCGAGCTCGAACGGCTGAAGGCTGTTGAAGTCGATCTCTGCCTCCGAGGCTGAATCCTCAAAGTCCCAGGCCGGGTGCGAGAAGGCGGCCATGGGGAAGAGGGGTGAGGGTATGGTGCAAGGCAGGTAGGTGGGAGGACGCGTCAGAGGCCGAGTTGAGCGACAACAGCAAGAGGGCAGGCGCGCGACGGGGTCGCCTAACCCTAAGTTTCCGGCTCTGCCGGGTGCGGGGGGATTGCGGGGGCCAGCGGCGTCACTACTACTACTCTGACGACCGGAGCGTGCTTCAGCGCCCTCAGCCCGGCTCCTGCGCCTCGCCCTCAACGCAACCGCCTCTTAGGCCGACACCTTCTTCGGCGAAAGCACTTGCACCAGCAATGGGTCTCAACACAGCAACGATCGCCGTCCACAGTGCGTTGAACTTGAAACGATGAGGTCACTCACGGCTCCAGATCGAGCTGCGAACCCCCCTTTTCTGCCTTCCTTTCGCCCCCTCGGCAGCTACGCCGACCGTCATCGGCACCTTCCTCAAGCACATCACCGGCTCCTCGCGCCGGAAACGCGGTACTCGCCGGTCCAAGGCTGCAGCAGATGCTGCTGCGAGCACGACCGAGGCCGGGGCATCCGTCGACGCCGCCGCCAACCCGGAAGGCCGACAGGGCGGCGCGTCGACCAGCCTTGCGGCCGTCAAGGAGTGGCCAGACGAGGACATCTTGTACGATGAGGGTCTTCAAATCGTTAAGAAATTCCTCAAAACGGCCAAAAGGTGCGTTGGCGACACGCCTCGAAGAGCCCGGCAGGAAGAGTCGATCTTTGGGCTCGGGGCGCGCCTGAAACCCCCTCGTCATTGCGCGTCAGCACGTGCCAAGTCATGACACGACCTTCTGATCTCATCCATCCATTATGTCCAGCCATACCGTCGAAGAGCTTCAATCCTTCACGGCGATGCATGTCCCCTCGCCGAGCTGGATTCACGTCAGTCACGCGACCGTCCCGACCGACTCGATCGATCGCGCGGCTAGCATCCTCCGCAAGCACTTTGCCGAAGTTTACGACGGCGGGCTGGAGGAGCTCGGAGGAGAGCGCTGGTGGACGCTCCGTGGCCGGCCACTCGAGGGCGAGTGGATTGAGATGCGCCGAGACTTCCTGAAACGGACGGTCGACAAGACGCAGATCGCCGTCGGCGAGAAAGAGGCGCCCTACCGGCAAGACGAGAAGGTTATCCTCTACCTGCATGGGTCAGTCCTCGTCTGATCTATGAGTAAGGCAGCATCGGCTGATGACCCCCTTTCCCATCTACTGGCAGCGGCGCCTACTTCTTCTCGTCCCTCGACACCCATCGGTACGTGTTGCGCGCGTCTAAATCATACTTCTCCGTCTGACTCCTACCTGTGCCACGCAGATACCAGATCCAGCGGCACGCGCGCCTGCTCGGCGCACGCGCTTTTGCTCCGAGCTACCGTCTCGCCCCTCAGTACCCCTTTGTGCGTTTCAAGTGTCCCGTCGAGCGGATCGTAGGTTGACCTGTCTCGGTCATCGCTTCTCAGCCGTGTGGCCTCCAAGATGCGCTTGCATCGTACCTCTACCTTGTCTCTCCACCGCCACACGCGACGCACCCTGCTATCTCGCCCGCCAATATCCTCATCTCTGGTGACAGCGCCGGTGCTGGCCTCGTTCTCGCCCTTCTCTGCGTTATCCGCGACTCGGGCGGCGAGGTTCCGATGCCGGCCGGCGCGACGCTCATTAGTCCTTGGGTCGACCTGACGCACTCGTTTCGGAGCATCATGGCCGACGATAGCACCGACTATATCCCGTCCGAGGGCTTTCACTACCGGCCGTCGCTCGCCTGGCCGCCGATCCCCGGCGACGGGATCGAGGTCGAGGTCGAGCACCCCAAGACGGGCATCCGCGAGACGCGCGTCCTCAACGAGCAGATCCAGATGTACACCAACAACAAGATGATCTCCCACCCGCTCGTCTCGCTCATCAACCAGGGCAGTCTCGGCGGCCTTTGTCCCCTCATGATCGCGGCCGGCTCGGGCGAGCTCCTTCGCGACGAGCAGGTCTTTCTCGCGCACAAGGCGGCCAACCCAGCAAAGTACCCGCCGTCGGACGCCATCCTCAAGCGCTACCCCGGGCAGAAGGAGCTCGTTCACAAGTTCCCGCCGACGAAGGTCCAGCTTCAGATGTACGACGGCGCGGCCCACGTCACGCCGACCCTGAGCTTTACCGGCGTGAGCAAGGCCATGTACCGGGCGACGGCAAAGTATGTTCCACCCGTCACTCGTCGCGCATGGACGGCAGACTGACTCGACTCGACCCGTCCTGTATCAGCTTTGGCTTGTGGGCGCTCACCGTCGCAGGCCTAGCGGATGACCAAGCGCACGAGCGGCGTCTCCGGCGCGCGCGCAAGCCCAAAGACAGTGGCACATCTTCCGTTGCATCGACCGAGGCTATGTATGGGACGACGATCAAGACCGAGGACGGTGTGATTGCTGCGCCTGTGACAGACGCTCTGCACGGTCAGTCTCTCACCTCGCTGATGAGAGGAGATTGAGCAAGGATCTGAAGTCATCCTCCTTCGATCTATAGAGCTTGCCAACGCCCGTATCCACGGCAACGGTATCGATTCGGACTCGTCGGCTTCCTCGGCTGGCTCTTCCGACGAGGCAGACGAGGCGGTCGCCGGGCCCGCAACTATCGCTCAAGAAAAGGTCGCCATCACGGGCTCTTTGCCAAAATTTGACCATTCGATGATTCGTCAACGCGTCTCTGTCCGCGGCGTCATTCGGCCGATGGAGTCCGTCGACGAGTGCGAAACATTTGTTGGTCTTGACCTTCAGGAGGTCGGCGCCGTTCACGGTGCTGGCCCCATCCTCAAATGGTGCGTGCCGCCTGTCTTCATACCGTCCCTGCAAGTCTCAGACTGATCCATCTCTCGGCATCTAGGCTCGCCGCCCGCGAGGAGTGGGACTCCAAATACTCAAAGGAGCACAGCCAGTTCCGGTCAATCAAGCGAATTGATCGCGAAAAGGCTGAGGGCGGCGGCTTCTTGACACGCGCGCTGCAGGCCGAGCGCCCACCTCTGGCGTCGCTCGCCGGCTGGTGGCTCGAGGAGTACGCCCTCAAAGCCTCCAAGTCGATCGACGCAATGGGCCCTCGGGATCAGGGTGGCAAGACCGTTTCGGGCGCCGTCGCGATGTGGATGCGGATGGGCGAGAAGGACGAGGCTAAAAAGGCCGAGAAGCCCAAGCACGAGGCCCAGATCGACGCGATGCAGCAGAAGCTCAAGACGATGGGCGTCAACGAGACGGAGCAGGACACCCTCGGCGACCAGAAGGTGGAGGCCATCCGCGCCCAGCTCGAGGGCCAGGGTATCGACGTCGTTCCCCAGCGGCTAGCCGAGGTCGGCCCCGCGGGAGAGAGCCTCGGCGTCGTTGGCGACCGCGTCCGCGCAGACGACGACAATGACGCGCCGGACAAACTCGAGCCGGGTCCCGTCAAGGCATCGCTGAGCCCAAAGAACCTCCTCCTCGGCCGGAAGGTCCACGGCGGCGAGTCCCCCAAGGACTAGGTCCTTCAAGACAGACAACCCTTACTTAGTTATACAGAACTTGGCCACGACGCGATACGGTTCAACGATCCTCATGATACAGATGCGAACGAGGGTCTCCTTCCGTGCCAAAAGTGCGGTACAACGGATGATAGGCTAGTATTCTTCAGGCGACTTGATTACCGGCTTGGCGTCTTCTGGGGCGGTCAGCTGGATCTTCTGCGGTGGCTCTTGCTTCGCCGCTGGCGGCACCTCCTTGCTGGGCGTCGGCGGTTGCACGGCGACGTGCTCGTCCGGACCAGCCGGCGACTGGGCCCGCTTGTGCGCAGGCAGCTTCGTCGGGAGAATCTCCTGTCGTAAGGAGGGCCAAGAAAGATGCGTCAGATCACAGTGATGTCAGAGGAAGATGAGGAAGCGGGGCGACGCACGTCGCCGAAGTAGGATCGCGGCGTCGAGGGCATCGTCGTGACGGTGCTACCTGCCGCGCCGAAGCCCTCTGTCAGTGGCCGCAGCAGCGGGTTGCCGTGCATGCCTGGGATTTTGGGCGTCGACGTTGGCGACGCTTTACGCGATGGCGGCTTGGGTCGGTGCGTGTCGACCGCAGCGATCGGCAGTGAGTAACTGAAGGGTTCCGACAAGCGAGCGCCCGGCTTGTCAGCAAGCGGTCGCGAAACTCATCGAGCCATGAGCCCAGGCGTGAAGGGCTTACCGCTCTTCGTCGCAGCCGTAGGCCTTGGGCGTGAGCTTGATGAGCGTGTGGAGGGGGATGCTGATGTATGGCAGCTGATCCTGGGCGTGGCCCATGTAATAGGCATAGAGGCAGCGGATGATTGCCTGGTGACCGATGATTAGGATGTTCTCCTGACGCTCGAGCTCCATGATGACGGGCTCAAGCCGGACGACGACGTCCCGGTACGACTCTCCACCGCGGTAGCGGTAGTTGAACTTGTCTTCGTCGCGGTTGCGGTAGTCCTCCGGGTAGCGCTCCTCGATCTCCTCGTACGTCATACCGTCGCAGACGCCTGCGTCAAGCTCGTCGAGCGACTTCCACGTCTTCTTCGGATAGGGCAGGTGCTGTGCTGTTTGGATCGTCCGGCGAAGCGTGCTCGTCCAGACCTGAAGCGGTGCGTCACCGACATTGTCGAGAATCAGGGACGGGAGCATCTTTGAGTACTGCTGACCGCGCGGCGAGAGGTCCGAGTCGCCACCAATCTGGCCGCCGACGTTGTACATCGACTCGCCGTGCTGCAGCGTGAACAGTCTGTCAGCGACGATTCTTACTCGGCCAGGATGCGCTAAAGTAGTAAGCATCACGCACCCGCGAGAGGAAGATAGCCCGGGGCTTGAGGTGGAGGTTCATAAGGTAGTAGGCGACGCGAGATTCAAGGTACCCGCCGATCCGGTTGATCTCGACTGTCCGACCGACGTTGATGACCTTGCAGTAACTGAGATGAGGCTCGTCGACGGGCTCGTACACCTTCTCGTAGTTGGCGATGCGCTGCTTGAAGTCGGCCTCGGCCGCCTCGCGCGTCATGTCCTTGTAGTCTGGGTCGCCCGACGAGACCTTTAGGGCAATGTTGGTCGCAATGACCGAGACGTCGTCGCAAATTGACTCGAGGAAGAGTAGGTGAATGCCGCGCTCCTTCGCAACTCGGGCAGCGATAGCAGCTCTGATAGCGAATCGAGAGGAAGGGTAGAGGGTCTTAGGACCTGCGGCATGAGTGTGATAAGGGAGGAACGGACCTTCGCGCCTTGGTCGTGTTAGTCGCATCTGAAAAGCAAGGCAGCAGCGTGAGCACTGTGATTCGAGCCAAGCCGACTGCGCAGCACTCACCGTGGATGCCGACGTTGCCCTCGCGCTTGAGCCAGTCAATCAGCGTGTCGAGTGACTCCTCGGCGAGCTGCTCGCGCACGCGCTTAGCCTCTGCGTCCGAATGGTCAAAGTACTTCTCACCGTGGTTGACCTGGCCCTTGGGCAGCTCGCGTGCCTTGCGCCGGCGCAGCTGGCCGACGTTGAAGACCTTGACGTTGAACTCGAGCCACTACAGACGCGTTGTGGATCAGATTCGGTCAGCTAAGGCGGCCTAGGCCGAGAACTGCAGCAGGTCAAAACGCGCCTGTAGGTAACGCATGAGCTTGTTCGACAGATACGACTTTCCGCGGGCCGGCAGGCCGACCTGTCCAAAAGCGAAGTCAACCAACGTCAGCCGGTCGTCGGCTAGAGGGACGCCTGACATCAGCAGATGAGACTAACCATGGCGACGACAATCTTCGCGCGCGAGTAGTCCGGCTTGCTGACTGCGATGCTCGAGCGAGAGGTGCTCGGTCAGCGCGAGCGCTCAAGCAGTTTGCCAGGAGATACCCCTAATGCACCCGTGTTGCCAATGCCCGTGACGGATGGAGCCCGAGTCGGCGCCCGTGAGTTCTTCCGGCTAAGGGCGGTGCTCCGGTCAAGCTCGTTAAGCCTGTAGTCAATAGCGGAAGCAAGCGAGGCAAGTCAGCTATCTAAGCGTTCAAGATATGAGGCGCCCGCAACGGAGGCGGCCGGAGTGTAAGGGATCCAGGGGACGCACAGCGGTGTCGTCGCGCCGAAGAAGGTGTTACCCTTCTCACCGTCGCCGCTCGCCTCACTACCTTCGCGAGCGCGCGTGCCGGGACTCTGGACAAGGCTCTCTCCGTTCTCCTGTTTGAGCGCGTGCTCCTCGAGCGCGTCGTTGAGGCCCGATAGGGACGGCGTCGACGATGAGTGATGGGACTGTGAGCCCGGCGTCGCCGGCTGCGAAAGCGCGAGATCCTCCATCTGGGCGACCGCAGTCCGGAGCGTCGAGTGCTTAGCCGGCGTGAAGGATGGGTTGTCGGGCATCTCGACGGGAGAATGCGCTGATCCCTATGGAAGTAAAGGTTTGGAGGTGGGCAGATGACGGTTACAGGGCAGCGAGACTTGAAGCAGAGATGGTTCGCCTTGCGCCGGCTCTCGCAAGTGCAGCCGCCGACGATGACCTCGACAGTCCGCTCAGACGAGCCCCCCAAGACGTGTAACGACACCACCTACACAGCGCTTGCTACGAAGTACGGCGCGGTCGCTTTCAGCGCCTCCTGTCCAGGACGTCATGACCATGTCGGTCCCGTTACAGCGCGTGCACGACGCTCCCGCTCCTCGACGCGCTGCGCCTAGCTGACGCTTCAGACGGACCTCCTCGCTCGACGGCAGCAAGGATGCCTTTGAATTCTCGTCCCGAGCGGTCGTCTGCCAGGATACTGACATCCGGGGACCCGTTAAAATTGGACCTGGCGAGTACCTCGTCGTAGTCCTGTGCTAGAACCTCAGCTGACTCCGTTCCGCACGCCGCTGCGCCGTCACTGTCCTTCCCCCCCCCCTGGCCGGCCGAGCAGGTACAATCGTCCACCCTAAAGCTACCATCCTTGCTGTCGACGGGCCCATCATTCTGGGAACCTGTAATATCATCGAGGAGCAGGCCGTCATCGTCAACCGGCAGCGCGAGCCGCTCATCATTGGCGACCTCAATCTCTTTTCCGTTGCCTCAAGAGTCGAGGCGTCGGTCGGCAATTTCAATACCTTCGGCCCGAAATCGTCCGTGCCTGCGACGTTGCGTATCACCAATTGCTGCTCGCTTGGCGCGAGTGTCGCTCTCCTGCCCGCGGTCGACGCAGACCTTGCCCTTGAGAACATCTCCGCGGGCGCAAGTGAGTCACTCAACATTGCTGGCCAGGAAGGCGAGTCCTTGGAGGCGCTTGAGCCTTACACGGCGCTGTGGCTCTCGGACGACGGTCAGGGCGTGCGGGGAGCTCGGATCGTCAAGCGCCGTGTCTGGGATGGCAAAAATGAGGACGCGGAGCGTGATCTGCGTATGAAGCAGGTCATGTACCTGAAGGACGTGCGTCAGATCCCCTTACCCCTCAGACCTTTGGACTGTCATTGACTTTGACAGATCCTTGCAGATGTTGCCCAAGGTCACCCGCATGCGAGCGCCTTGAATAGGCCCTTGTCCATCCCGTCGGCTGGACTTGAAACCGACTGCCGCGTCGTCGATAAAGATGACTCAGGCCGAACAAGCGGCGCCAGCCAGGTGTCATCGCCGCGTCGTCTCGGCACCAAAGTGATAGGCAGGCTCATTGCGGCGCGCTGCATAAGCAGCACGATAGTCTTTCCTGAACCCCCGGCGCGGAAGTCAGAGTCGGTCATGTATGCCCTCCGATTACTTGGCTCCCGTCTCCCCTGATAGGGCGCCCTCCTTGACGATTCTAATTAGCTCGGCGTCGAGCTCCTTGCTCGGCCTGGCCGTAATCTTTGCCAGCCACTTGGTCGCAAGCACGTCAAACTGTTGGAGGAGCGCTGTTGTTGGAACGGCGACGCCCGATGCTGAGGTGGCCGAGGCGCCAGCCGCGAGAAGGGTCCGGGTGACCTGAAGCGGAGCTCAATGTATCAGCGCGCATTTGAGGATCGGGTGAAAGGGGAGAGCATTCGCACAAGCTTGACGCCGTACCATGCCTTCAGGCTGATCTCCTCCTCGCCGTCGCCAGGCTTCTCGCAGATATTAAGGCACAGCATGTAGCTCTTGAACGCAAGCGGCAGGTCCCCTGCGGCGTAAGCAGCCTCAGCATGATTGAGGAAGCGCAGTGGCGACTGGGCCTCGATCAGGAGCGTGTGAGAAAGCGCAGCGACCGCTTGCGTGTGGCTGCGACGCAGATATTTGGGATGAACAAGTCATCAGCCGCCGAAGGGGACGAGCGCGATCCAAAGAGCGGACGTACAGGCCGAGCGACGTGTAGAGATCGCCAAGCAGGTTCCAGCCCTCGACGTCCGTGTAGAATGTGTCTAGGTACCCCAGCAGCTTGCCTATCCGATCGCTTGTACTCAGGGACGGTAGCGATAGGAGGCGGCGGTTGGCCGGCTGTAGCGCTCCGCGGAAGTAGGTCAGCGCCCGCTTGAGTCAAAGTCGTGAATGGATGGCAAGGGCCGCACGATATTGGTCTCGTCCGAGGCGAGGATGTTCTGGTAGATGACGACGGCGTCCTGCTGGCGCCCGCTCGCCTCGAGCTGCATGCCATGCAAGACGTCTACCCGTGGCGAGTCCGGAAAACGGGCGGTGAGCTTCTCGATCGCCGACTGCGAGGAATGCGTCGACGAGGCAAGAACGTCAACAGGCGACTCGAGGTCGCGCAGATGATAGGGCAGAGACGCCGAGGGGATTCGGACCGACCTCAGCCTCTTGGATCTTGCCTAAGGCGAGCGCAGCCATAGCGAGCTGCTCGAGCGCGCTCGACTCTGTCCCGTTTTGAGAACCGTAGACAGGTCAGCTTCCTCGCTGATTCTTTATCAACGAAACCAAGCCGGGCAAGCTCAGCAGCATCGGAGAGGAGGAGATGGGCGGACCCTGGTCGACCGCTCGACGCTTGCCCTTGAGCACGGCCGAAGCCTCATCGTATCGCCGCTGGACAGTCTTGGACGTCGTCGGGGCATCTCGCGAGAAGACTTCAAAGTATGCGGACGACATGCTGCAAGCTTCGGACGAGGTGCGAAAGGTTCGATAGAAGGGTGATGATTGAGCTGGGCAACAGAACGCGACGCCGCCGCGTGTCTGGCTGTCATGCTGGCGGCGCAGTCTGTCTTGCTACCCGAATTAAAGTGGCTTGCGCTGCTGCTTCCCAAGTGCGAGCGCCTCTGAAGTCTCAAGAGGCTATCTACCGAGGGGCTACGTTGAAAAGATCATCGGGCACCAGGCTGCCTTGCAGCCTCATACGGCTCAGCCCTCTCTTCCCTTGCCCTTCCCGCTCAGCGTATTGCCGCCGCTACCGGTAAATTTCGCCCACGGATCTTCCGGCTTAGCAGCTTCCGCGATTGAAGCTGGCCGAGTCGGGTGATCTACTGGTACCGGCGTCGGAGCGCCTGTCGAGCGCGGTACCGGCGACGCGCGGGCCGAGGTCCCTGCAGAGGCCATAGGGACCTCAGGGGCAAACGAACGAGGAGCGCGGCCCGACAAGGTAGCTCCGCTGCTGAGGCCGGAAAAAGGGGCGGGCTAGGGACAAGTAGGATGCAAGAACTTGTCAGCGCGAGGGTCGGCCTCGAAGGAAGAAGCTCTGAGGGCGGACCGGAGGCGCCTTCGCTGCAGTCGAAGACGAGGCCTCGGCGGCCTCAGGCTGGAACGGCTTGTGCGTCCAGCCGAAGAAAAGCTTGCCAGGAGGAAGATTTAGCGCAGCGGGGACCTTGTCGGTCGAGCCCGAAGCGAGGTCGGCAAGCGGGATAAAGCGCGACTTGCTGCGGAGACGAAGGGGCATAAATGATCAGCGCGAGCCTGGAGTCATGGCAAACGAGTAACGCACTCGGTTCGGAAGATCTTGCTTTCCTTCTCGACCTCCTCAATCTGCCGCTGAAGACCCTTGCCCTTGGTCCGCCGGCCGTTCAGCGTCCGGCCACCGCCGACAAACGCCTCAAACGCCGACTCTCCGTCGTCCGCACCGGACGCTGACGCTGAACGTGTCGACGGCGCCGTCGAATTCACGTCGATCTTGAGCTTGGAAGCCATTGTCTCTACTGGCTTGGGCTCCGGCGCCTTTGGCTCAACGTAGCCCTTCGGGACGGCAAAGTCGACCTGCGTGTGTTCGTCCCCGGCGAAGCCAACGATCAGCAACCCCGGTCTCGGAAGCACGCAGACAAGCTCCGGGAAGAGTCAAACGCACCTCAAGGTCCGTGTCCTGACACGAAATGCCGCGCCGGTCGCCCGGATGGACCTCCATCACAAGAAACTCGAACGAGATCATGTTGTATGAGACGGAAAAGATGTCGCCTTGGGTGAGGCACGAGAAGTTGCGCAGGCACGATTCCAAGCTAAGCGCGGAGACAAAACCATCAGCCATGACTGTCGAAAGGTAATTGAATGTAAATACGGCGACGTACACGGCTTTGGGGTCGCTGACCTCAAGAAACTCGAGATTCTGCGCCTGAATCTTGACACGCTTGCCCTTGGGTAGCTTGGCGCCAGTGACGCGGAGCGGGTCGCCCTCGCGCAATCTATAGAGGGGAAGAACAACCGTCAGCAGACCGCCCATCGACTGGCAGTGCTCGAGAGCCGAGGCCGTACTCGAGCGTCTTCATCATCTGTGGTGAGCGAAACCATGGCGCGGGAATGCATGCGGCAGTCAGCAACCAACTTCCGCATCTTCTGTTGAGGTACGGTAGGTGCGGCTTCAACGACGCACCCAAGGAGGCAAATAGACAACGCCCTCCTCGGCGATAAACTCGAGCACGCCAGCGTGCGTCTCGAGCGCAGCCGACTTGGGGTTGCGCAGCTGGAACGTCCACGGCGACTCGAGCTCCATGTTAGCTGAACCATATGGCAACGAATGGTGGGTCCTATGTCAGTTAGATCCGGGACCTCCTCAGGGGGAGCAGTTAGAGACTGACTCAACCTGGCAAGTGCCGACGGTGGCATGATAACTGAAGATTGCATCGGCGAGAGCAGCGGAACCGGGGGGGGGGAGGAGGTGGTCAGCTCGTCGGTCTGACCCTCATCCTGACCGAGCCAATTTGCTCTCTCAGCTATGAAGGGCGAACTCTTTCCACCGTGGATGAGGTTGGCCCGTTCCGAACGCGAGGCCATCATTGCAGTCGAATAGGCCTTGAAGTAGTCGTCATAGTCTCGCCTGAGCAGACAGGCGGTAGGGGAAGAAGGGGTAGAGATCGTGGCAAGCAGTCAGCGTGACGACTATCGTATCCCCTTGCCGCACTGTGACTGACGGGTCGGGCGGGCCACGTTGCATGCCTGCAAGCTGATCGAAGAAGCCGCCCGGGGCACCTGGCAGCAGAAGACGAAACACAATCCATGTCAGCGACTGCTGGCCGCTCGAAGGCTGGGCCTGAGCTGCTAGCCGCCATCGGGCTCGGACTGACCAAAGCCGCCGGCGCCACCTGCCTGGCCTCCAAAGTTGGGGTGGTACATCTGACGAGAGAGGGTGGGATGCTCAATTGGGAGGGTAAGTGGAAGTATGAGGGACAGTTGGCAGCTGGCGGCTCGACGTGCTGGAGGTCCGTCCGCGCCGCCGCGTGCATCATCGGCAAGGCGCAGTCGTACATCTCTCATGTGGTCAAGAACAACCCCGCGCTCTCAACAACAGCACGGCAACAAAGAAGGTACAAGGACAACATGCGCATCTACAGCGAAGCGACCCGATGAGAAGGGTAGCCGTTCCCTTCCCGCACAAAGTGACACTCCCGACCTTGCTCAAGCGTCGACCTCGTCGATCTCGTAAGCCTCGTCCCCACCCTGCTCCATATCGGCATCCCAGTCGCCGTAAACGGCCTCATCATCCTCGTCGTCGTCGTCGCCCTCCATTGTGCCGAAGCCGTTGGCGGCGACGCGCGGCTTGGGTGCGTGGACGACGGGCAGAGCCGCAAGCGAGGTTCGGACGAGCGAGAGTACGGTTGCGACTTCGTCCTCCGTCAGCCGGTCAAACAGCTCCTCCACGATCTGACAGAGAAGTCTCGGCAGAACGGTCAGCCTCGGGTTCACAGGATTGGACGGCGAAGGCGCGATTAAAGCCAGAGCAGGCCGCTGCGCACCGTATAGAGCTCGACTGGCGTCCGAGGGCTGAGGTCGATGATCTGGAGGACCTCAATCTTTGTGAACTTGTCGAGCTGCTGAAGGTCGCGCGACAGCTGCTGGTTTGCATCAGTCGACTGGCGCGACGTCGTGAGCTCAGCCTCGCTGAAGTGGATGATGCCCTGAGGCGGGCACCGGCGTACGCGTAGCGCGGCGAGTGTTAGTCGATGGGGACATGCTAGGCTTCTGCCGCTTGTTACGGGCAGCAACGCACCGTGTCGACAACTGCCTTCAGGCCGAACAGCTGCTCGCGGTCGATGAACTTTTTCTCGTGTTCACTTTCGACGAGCTTACCGCGGAGGAGCGGGTCCTCCTTGATTTGCCGCATGCGGTCAAACTTGAGCTGATGGGCCTTCTCAACGTCGTCGAGCTCAGGCTTCAGAGTACGCAGGTGGAGAAGGACCTCGTGCGACGACACAAAGGCCGCCCGGGGGTTCAGGATCTAAAATTGAGGGAGGTCTTCAGCTTGCGTGTTGGTATGCAGCAGCTAGCAGCGGCGGAGAACGCACGTCCATCTAGCCGGAGGTAGCCGGCTCGTCCGGTCTCGGCAGGGGTGAACGACCACGGCCACCAAAGGGGTTTTGCTGAGGTCGCACGGAAGGTCGGCAGAGGACCTCGAGAAGAGTGGTGCTGCTAAGCCTGGCCTTACGATATCGGACGACGTGACGGTTCTTGGGTTCGACCGTCGGCTGGCCTCTTGCCCCTTGCATGCGCAAGCGGTTTTCGAGACGCGCCTCGGAGTAGCAGCAGCAGCATGGCTGCCGCTCCTGCCGCTTCGAATCCCCTCACTAACACCACCCTTCACCTCCTCTCCCCTTTACCCCTCCCCTTTCGACCTCCTTCGCCTCCAACATGTCGGGCATCGGAGTCTCCAATGTCGGCAACACGCAGTTCAACGACAAGGTCGGTCTCTGCCTCGTCCGGCGCCGCGCGATCTCTGCGCGACCTCCGCGTCGACAGAGTGCTGAACCCCCCTTTGCTGTCTCTCTCGTGCCAACCAGGGCAAGCCCATGGAGGTCCGTTTGTCAAACATGAACGCAGCCAAGGCTGTCAGTGATGCTGTCCGGACCTCGCTTGGCCCCAAGGGCATGGACAAGATGGTGAGTGAGGCGTCCGCTCGGCTTCCGGGCTCGCGAGCTCGGCCGCGCTTGCTATACGTTCTGCCACTTTGCTAACCGCTCGGTCGGCTCTCACGTTTCCCTGCCCAGATCCAAACGGCACAGGGCGAGGTCGTCATTACGAATGATGGTGCGACGATTCTCAAGCACATGGCCGTCCTTCACCCGGCAGCTCGTATGGTGCGTGACAGCTCGCTTTTCGTTGAGGGCCCTGTCTGGTTGAGGAGAGCTCACCCACTAGAACCACGCTTTACTCGCAGCTTGTCGAGCTGTCGGCCGCGCAGGACATCGAGGCCGGCGATGGAACGACGTCGGTCGTCGTTCTGGCCGGTAGTCTGCTCGGAGCCGCCGAGAAGATGCTCGGCAAGGGTGCGTCTCCGCGGCCGAGCTCAGCCCTTTGATGTCGACTGCTGCCGGGACGAGCGCTGACCCCTCGAATCGTTCAGGCATTCACCCGACGCTGATTGCCGAGTCGTTCCAGCGGGCGGCGACCAAGGCGGTCGAGATTCTGACCGAGATGTCGACGCCAGTTAATCTCAACGACCGCGAGACGCTCCTGCGCGCGGCGTCGACAAGTCTCAACTCGAAGGTCCGCACGACCACATGCTATCAGGTTTTCGCGCCAGAGGCGGCACGCTGACAACCGGGTTCTTTACCTCGTTCCTCCTCAGATTGTCTCGCAGTACTCCTCCGTTCTCGCTCCGATCGCCGTCTCGTCGGTCCTGCGGCTGGTGACGCCGACGTCAACCAACGTCGACCTGCGCGACATCCGGCTCGTTAAGAAGGTTGGAGGTACGATTGACGACACCGAGATGGTTGAGGGTCTCGCCCTCCATCAGACGGCCATCACCTCTGCCGGTGGCCCGACTCGGATGGAAAAGGCAAAGATCGCGCTCATTCAGTTCCAGCTGTCATCGCCTAAGCCCGACATGGACAACCAGATCGTCGTCAACGACTACCGTCAGATGGACAAGATTCTCAAGGAGGAGCGAGCCTACCTACTCAACATGTGCAAGAAGATCAAGAAGACGGGCTGCAACGTCCTCCTGATTCAGAAGTCGATCCTGCGTGACGCCGTCAACGAGCTCTCGCTCCACTTCCTCGCCAAGCTCAAGATCCTCGTCGTCAAGGACATCGAGCGTGACGAGATCGAGTTCATTGCCAAGTCGACCGGCTGCAAGCCAATCGCCGACATCGATGCCTTCACGGAGGACAAGCTTGGCTACGCCGAGCTCGTCGATGAGGAGGAGAAGGCCGGCGCCCGCGTCGTCAAGGTGACGGGTGTCAAGAACCCCGGCCGTACCGTCTCCGTCGTCTGCACCGGTGCCAACTCGCTCGTCCTCGAGGAGAGCGAACGCTCGCTCCACGACGCCCTCTGTGTCGTCCGCTGCCTGGTCAAGAAGCGGTTAGTCCCGTTCTGTTGACCTGAGTGCCTTGCCGCGCTGGGTCGCTGATCACCTGCTTGTGTTGTGCGTCTCTAGCGCGCTTATCGTCGGAGGTGGCGCGCCCGAGATCCATATCTCGCGCCTGTTGACGCAGCACGGCCAGACCCTGAAGGGCATGGAGTCGTATTGCTTCCAGGCCTACGCAGAGGCGCTCGAGGTTATCCCGACAACGCTCGCTGAGAATGCTGGCCTGAACCCCATCGCGATCGTGACCGAGCTTCGTAACCGGCATGCCAAGGGCGAGGCGACGGCTGGCATCAACGTCCGCAAGGTACGTCCTCGTCTGCTTTGACCAATCTGGCGACTTCCGGTGCTGACTTCACTCGACCATATCTCTAGGGCACGATCTCCAACATCCTTGAGGAGAACGTCCTGCAGCCGCTGCTCGTGTCGACATCGGCCCTCGAGCTCGCGACCGAGACCGTCTGCCTGCTGCTCCGCATTGACGACTTCCAGGTACGTCCTTGCTGCAGGCGCCCGGTTGAGGACACTCACTGACGCTTGACTGAATCCGGACTCCCCAGTTCACGCGGTGAGTCTGCCGCCTCGACGAAAAGGAAACGAACGTGTGGCTTGACGGGAGTGGGCCCCCTTCTGGCGGGACTGCCGGGCGAGCTTGAGTGCCCGATGTACGATGCCGATCTCTGATAAGGGGGGCTCCGCATGAGGCAAGGCGCATGAAGACATCATGCTGATCAGATCGAAGGGCAGGAGGTTTACAACGGTTGACACTAAGGATCGCAACAAGCGGAGATGGGGACTATGAAAGCGGAGCACGGCAGAGGGACCGAGAAGCGAGGAGTTAGGGGTACAACGACAAATCACAGGATCGACAGCCTACGTTGTAGCCCCACGGCAGTGAAGACATAGTGCTGGTTGGGGATTCAAAGAAAAGCAACTGACGACGACAGAAGCCTGATGCGGGCGGGCGGCTCAGTTCTTGTGGCGGGAGACGACCTCCACGCCAGCGCAGACGGCAGTCTTACTGTGGGTTGAGTTCAGGACGCAAGCTGTCAGTCAAGGGATAGCAGAGGGTCAATCGCCCGCTGTCAGACGCACCGAGCCTCGTCCATAGCCGCCCGGTCATCGTCGTCCTCGCCAGAGCTGCTGTTATCGTCATCATCGTCGTCGTCGTCATCGCGCTGCTCGTCGTCATCGGAATCCGAAAGCCCAAGGTCATCCTCGTCGTCACTGCTGTCGATGACCACGCCTCGGCTGACGTTCGCGCCGGTCGCGATGCTGATGGCCGCGACCGACGCGTGGGTGTTGGCTGTCGGCGTCCGGAGGCCGTCATCGTCGGGCGTACGGGAGTGGCCGTGCGAGTGCATGTGGCCGGGGAGGTTGTATGCCTGGACGTCGTGCGAGAGTGCCCTACCCTTGCGCTCAGCCGCGAGCTCTTGCTGGCGGGCCATTTCCCCATCGAGGTCTGACTCGGAGACGGCGAAAGAATCATACGAGCTTGGTAGCTCCGACGAAGGCGTCTTCGGCGTCAGCGGCGACGACTGCCGGCCGTCCGATGAGATGGAGGATGCTGCCAGTGAATTGCCGGAGTCGCTGGGCGGAGAGAGAAGAAGCGCTGAGTCGCTTGCGGCTGCCGCTGCCTCGACAGCTGCACGTTCGGCGGCCGCCTTCTCACGAGCTTCACGTCGCTTCCGGACCCAGCTAATGCCTGAAGGAGCCGAGTGGTGGTCAGCTTGAGGTGGCGCGTCTGTGACGCGAGGAAAGAGAGAGACTTACCGGTTCCATCGTCGCTGTCCTCGTCGCCTGGCCGACTGTTGCTGCCCATTGACCCGACCGAACCCCACTCGGAGAATTCGGGTCCGCGGAGAGCGTCCTCCTCGGCCTTGCGAATCGCCTCGACGCCGCCCTTGATGCCGTAGGCCCTGCCGTTAAGCATGCGGGCGCCGACAAGCGATCGGCTGGCGGGCGAACTGCTGAGAGCTGACGAGTTGGGCCCCCACGACGATGAGAGCGGAGCCTCGAGCGAGCCGCCGGACATGCGTCGGCGATGGGCGCTCGTCGCCATGCCAATGCCGCCACTGCCGGAGGCGGCTGCAGTCGACGACGAGTCGGGCGAAAGGCTCGCGAGCAGCCGAGCTTGCTTGTCGGCCGCATCCGAGCCGTTGGACGAGCGCGAGACCGAGGGCGAGAGCGTCCGCGTCAAACTGCTGAACTTGCTCGATAGGTCGGATGCGGCGCCCTGGCCGCTCGTGTTCGACTCGATCGAGGAGGTCCGGTCCAGCCGCTTGCTAGAAGACGTCGACGACTTGCCGCCGCCGCCAAACAGCTTCTTGGTGCTCTTGGACCACGACGTGCCAAGCATTGATGACAGCCGCTTCTGGCCGCCGGCATTCTCGTCGTCCGAACCGTCGTCCCCGCCGCGAAAGGCATTCTCGGCGTCATCGTCATCGTCGCCGACCCCGTCGAGCAGGCCGCTGTCGGTGCTGTCTCGCCGACGGAGCGGGGTGTCGGCAGTGCTCAGGCCACCCTGCGTTTGAAGCTCCTCAGTACGCTCGCCGCCAGGGCCGAGCGTCGCCGCTAGCTTGACGTTGCGGCCGGTGGAGAGGCTGCGCTGGTGCTGCCGCGGGTCAGGCAGCGGAGCAAACTTGATTGACGCCGGCCGAGCCTTGGTGAGCGATCGCCCACCCGTCCGTTCGGCTGGCTCAGTGATCTTGATTTGCTGGCTGGGCAACGGTAGTCCAGTGTCGGTTGAAAGAGGCGCGGCGAAGGACGGCCGGCCTACGCCGTCGGCGTCATAAGACCGGCGCGGCAGCTGGATAGCCTGCCTGGCGGGTGAGGTTGGTGGGGAGGTTGAGTCGTCCGGAAGTTGCTTGAGCTGTGAGACGTCGGATCGTTAGCACATGCGCGTGAAGATGGCGGGCGCGGTGGCGGCGGCCTCCGCCGGCGAGCAGGGCTCCGCGTCAGAGGGCGGAAAGAGCGGGAACGGACCAGGATGCCTCCCTTCCGCGGCGAGCTCGGCGGCGGTTGGGTCCAGATCGGGTTCGTTGGTGGGGATGAGACGACGGTCGACATCGCCGGAGCGAGATTCGCGAGGGCGCGATGAAGAAGGGGTCGAGTGGGCGGGCGGGCTGTGGGCGAGATTGGGCTCGCGAGAGTGGGTGGAGGGAGCTCCTAGCGGCGGGAGTGTGTCTATGACGCTGTAAGGGTCGGTCGTCGCCAGGGAGGCAGTTGAGTCGATGGCAGCGTCTACGACTCTTGATTAGAGGGCGACCACCTGAGAAGGTTATGGATGCTGGTGGCGAGCTGGGAGGCGACGTCGTCGGAGGGAGCGAGCAGTGAGGGACGCTTGTCAGCTGCCGCAGGACGCCGCCAACGGCCATCGCGGGCCTCGACTAGGACGAGACTGCGCAGCGTGGCAAGAAGGCGAGCTAAGGGTCGACGCCGACGCACCGAGTTGGCTGGAAGCTATCGCTAGACGACGAGGCTGATATTCGGTCGCGGGTCAGGCTGTGTCGTCGACAGACGCGAGCGATGGCGAGGGAGTCAGGTCGCCTAGGAAGCGAGCGCTTGCCGTCGCCCCCCTTGCATGCTTGCCAGCGTCGTGGCCGAAGCCGCACCCGGACGCAATTCCCTTGGCGCGCGCGACGCATTTACGTCGACTCGGCCCCGGCGAAAGGCAGAGGCCGAGACCCGAAAAGCTCGGAAGGAAAAGCACATGCAAATTGTTGTCAAAGATCTCAGCGGGACGACAGGCAGGGCTGACAGAGAATGAGGAGGACGAATCGCGCTCGGATTAGAGCTGGGGCGGCTCCTCACTGAGCGGCGTTGGAGGCTCGAGTTCGGGCGCGCCATTCGCCGCGTCTGCCTCAGCGTTACCCTGGCGGAGGACCTTGATGAGTGCCTGAATGCCGTCCCAACCGAGCCTGCAACAAGAAAATGTCAGCGAAGATACTAAGCATTGCTGCTCGTTTGATACGTACCCCTTTGGCGGGTAGGCAACGTAGAGCGGCTGCTCTTCCACGCCAAATTTGTGCTGTGAGATGGGGGGTGCCAGGGGCAGATCAGCGACAACGAAACTCGCATGCGTACGAGGCGAGATGGCACTTACTCGGAACTCGCCTCGCTTCGTCAGGCCGGTTGTCTTGAGCACGCGCTTGTACGCCTTGGACAGCCAGGTGATCTTCCAACCGTTTAGGTTTGAGACGGGTACGAGCTCGCTGTCGGCGCTAATGCCAAACGAGACGGAAAGCGCGCCCTCGTGCCGGAGGTCTTCGAGCAGGGTTGAAATCAGGTGCTCCGACACACCCTTGGGCGCCCAAGGGAATGCAATGGCATCCTTGATCTGCCAGCCTGTGTACCGCAAGTGACGAGAAGAGATTTTGTCAGTCCAGGGAGCATGCAGTTATTTCTCGTTGCAGCGGCACGCACCTCCATCCTTGATGGGCGCCAGGACAGCAATGGCAAGCGGCTCATCGCCCTTCATCGCAAGCCAGTAACGTCGGCGCTTAGCGTCGATCCACGGCTGAAGCGCCTGTGCGGCCAGCGAGTTAGATTTCTTGCGTTCCCAGGCGGCTAGGCCTTGCTCGACCGCTGCCTTAAGGGGACCCTCAGGCGGGCCGGCGAGGGCGATGATCTCAACACCGGCGCGGTTCGATCGCCTGATGTTCTTGGCGAGGTCTTTGTTGCTGAGGTCGATGTTCTCGGGCTTGAGGAGGTCTTCCTGGGAACGCGGTAAGAACTAGGAGGTTGAGCCGTGGTGCCAGAATTCATGGGCCCAGCAGACAGGTCAAACGGACCTTGACGCACGTCAGTGCGCTCCATCCGAGGCGGTTCGCCAGAAGCTGCTCTCTACCACAACAAAAGTACACACAAAAGTAGCGATGCATCGGTCAACAGGCAACTCTCGAGACCTAAAACACATGAGGGCCGGGCGTACAGTTCCTCCGAAACGCAGCAGTAGATCGGCGTCCGTCCGCTGGCCTCGATCGAGCGGATCCAGGCGACGGCCGTCTTGAAGCGTTGCTCGATGCTGCGGTCTCTGACGATGGGATCGCCCCAGGCGAAAGCTGCATGCAGGGTTAGAGAGGGGAGGTCGATGGTAGTCGCGTTGCGCACTTGCAGACAGGGGCAGGTCGACCTGAGCGCAGGCAGTGGCATTGATGCAACGCACCCCATTCGTCCCGCTCAAGGTGACCCTGGACAGCTGGATCGTCAGCTCCTGAGTGATGCGGCGCCTCGAAGAGCCGGTGTCGAGTCGTCTCGAGCCAGGTCGAGCTTGCCGAGTCGCCCCATTTGGCGAGCTGGAAAGGGGGGGTCGAGTAGGGTTGGCAAACGGGTCAGCCGGCGCAATCCCGTAAGATCAGCGCCCAGCGAAGCAGACAGATGTAGCATAAGGAACTCACAGCGGGCGCGAGGTCTTTGCGGAGCGGGTCAAGGTCGAGCGAGGTAGCGGTCAGGGTTGAGGCGGGCATTTCGTCGGTCGTTGCAGCGATCAGAGTTGGTCGAATGGTGGTCGAGAGAGAGGAGGCGGTCGGCCCTCTTGATAGAAGTCTTTGGCTTGTCAGCATTGCCGCGCCAGCCGGGACTCATCCTCCGGGCCTTGCGAAGCCGGCAGAAGGCCGGCCGGGCGGGCGGCGTCGTCGAGAGGGACGTCATGCCGGGAGCCGGTGGCCCCTTTTCCGCCCGAAACGCGTCGTCGCTTGCTCGGGATCCGCGCGCTCGACCGCTTAGCCATGAGCCGCCTGACTACCCTGATCAACGACCGGTGACGCCGCCATCCAAGCCAGTACGTCGGACTCGAGCCATGCCTCCAGCCACGGCCACTGCTTCTGCTGTCCCATCTGCTGCTCGGGCGGTCTCCTCAGCCCCAGCCACCAACCGCCCCGCACTAGCCCGCACAGGCCGCAGCGCCTACCGCGAGCGGCATCCGGCACCCGAGCCTGCCGGTGGCCACTCGGCCTGGACGCGCGAGCCACTTGCCTCGCTCTACATTGCTTGGCGTGGCTTGACGTCGTTCGTGTTGATACCGGTCTGGGCCGCCTGTGCGTGCCATCTCTTGTTCAGTCGGTCGCCATCTTTCTCGAGCTGGCCGCCCCGCTGACAGCGTCAGGAGCTTGATCGCACCCGCTGGCCTGCACAGACTACCTTGCCCGGCCCAGGCCCCGATCATCTTGGTCGCTGAGGCAAGCCGTTCAGGTCGCCTGGCTTCGCTACGTGGCTGTCTTACCCGAGCGGACGAATCGGGCGTTCGGTACCCGGCCACCCGACGCTGAGCCGGCCGCCGGGCGGGAGACCGACTTCCTCTGGGCGTCGCCGCTCCCTGCCGAACTTCGAACGGGTGTCCTTCTCGATCCCGAGGTGTCCTTCCAGGACCGCGTCGGCGTTTTCGTCTGGCCTAAAGGTGCTGTGCCACCGACCGCACGCGAGAGCAATCATGAGGCGAAGCCCGTTGGTCTCTGGTGCGTCATGTCTCGAGCCTTCCTTTTCGCGCGACGAAGGCGTCCTGACGAGCGTCGAGCTTGTACTGATCAGCTTTCACGGGGGCGCTCTTGTGCATGGGAGCGCATCAGAGCAAGCCGACATGGCTCGTAAGTCGCGTACACTGTTGCGATCGTGATCACTTTGCTCCGCTGACGAGCCCTCGTCGGCGGGAGCAGGGATCCCCCGCCGGCTGATGAAGGTAGGTCTCGCTGAACCTTTCAGCCGCGCGGCTCAGTGACATCAGTGAACATATCACGCTTGCCATAACGCGCAGAACCGCGCTTTTGACCAGATCTACTCGGTCGAGTATCGCCTGCTCCACCACACTGCTTGGCCTGGCCACCTTCAAGATGCCGCGAGCGCTTACCACTTCCTCGTCCATGGTCTCGCGATCGACCCGGCTCGTATTGTCCTCATTGGCGACAGCGCGGGCGGCAACATCTGTCTCGGTCTCGCACGGTGGCTTCGCGACGCCGCTCCCCCAACGCTTGGCCTGCCGGCGGGGCTGCTGCTCTTTTCACCGTGGACGGACCCGTCGCATTCGTTCCCCTACGAGCCGAGCAGTCATATTCCTCGGCCAAATCGCGACGCGGTACGTCCAGGCGTCTGGTTGCGTCTGTACTGGACTGACCTTGCTGGGATCATCTCTCTGCGGCGGCAGGACTATCTCTTCGATGATCCAGCGCCGCGCACGCTTCTCATATCCACATTGCTCGGCCACCATCCGCCTTCACTTGTCCACTCGCCGTACATCTCTCCCGCATGCTGGCAGCTCTCTGGCCAGCCGGGACTCTTTACAAAGTGTGAGCGAGTGCACGTCGGCAATCCAGTTCGAGCTAGGGCTGACCCCACGTGTCGGCTCACACGGTAGTTCCGCCCGTCTTCGTCCACTACGGTGGGGCCGAGCGGCTGGAACATGAAGTCGAGGCGCTGATTGACGGCCTCGAGCTCGATGGCGTACCGACGACGGTCGTTCATTCGCCGGACGCCGTCCACGACGTCTGCATCCTCCGCGTCTGGGACGAGCGGGAGCGCGACCGCATCTGGGAGGCGGTCGGTCGATGGCTCAGTGCATTAGAGGACGATTGGACCAAGAGGCTAGGAGGAGGTTCCATTGTCGAGCAGCGTTGATACCGGATCAGGCGAGAGTATCGCTGGGTGACTGAGCTGAGCATTGTTTGTAGGTGGGGTGGGCCGCAAATGGAATGGCATCGCATCGCATGACGCTCTCGACGACTACTCCTCGTCTTCCTCCTCGGCCGCCTCATCACCGCTCTCAACCTCGTCCGGCAGCGTGACGATCTCGTTGATGCTGACGATCGGCCAGAGATGAGATGTCAGGGGGCGCGCCTACTTTGCTCAAGCGATTAGAGGAGTACGCACTAATGAATGAGCGGCCGGGCGATCGTCGCAAGGCGGAGGAGCTCATCCATGAAGTGCGGGTGGATGACGTCGGCGTCAGAGAACCTGCGACAGTCAGAAACACCAACATCGATCAGTCCATCGACGAGTACTTGGGAGAAAGTCGACGTCGATGACACGCACGCTTTCGTGACGGCGATCGAGCGCAGTCTCAACAGGTCAATGTTGGGGTCGTCCTTGGCGTAGCCCTTCGGCGCAACCTTTAGCTCCTGATTGCGAGGAAGAGAAACAAAGTAGAGAATCAGCTATCAGAGTGCGGATGCTACTGAGCCGATCGCTTCAACGCACGTCTTGCCGGCCGAAAACGTTTCGTCGCCGCGAGAGGTCAACCTCCTTTTTAGCCGGCTTGGGCCGCTCAGCTTCGCTTTCGTCGTCGCTGTCGCCCTTCTTGCGCCGCTTCTTCGGCGGCTTCCTGGGCGCTGGGGGAATAGGCGAGCCCTCGCCAAACTCGGCGACAAACGCAGGGTTATTAATGATCCGGCGGAAACGCTTCGGGTGGCGGGCAAAGGAGGCGCGAATGTTGGCGAGCTCATCCTTCTGCGGGTCCCATAGCCCGAAGGCTGCCAGCGACCGGTCGCCTGGCATGATGGAGAGATGGTAATGCGCAAAGATGCCCTTGCGGCCGCTCCTTGAGATGCTCATGGACAGGTTGCGCTTATACGGCGTCTTGTCTGCGCTGAAGCGTACGTCGCCTGATAGGATGATGGCTCGTCAGTCAGGAACAGCCGGTAGGCGCTCGATGTACTGCAAGACGCACGATTGATTCCTGTCGGAACATCAAGGGCTAGTCAGTGGAGTTGCGGATGGCGTGCTAGACGGAGAGCACAACGCACGGTGCTATGCGAGAAGGTCACCAAAAGGAGGCACGATCAGTAATGGCACGAAGCCGGCTCAACAAAAGGACACTTACTGCGACGTCATTGGCCTGAATGCAAAGGAATTGGGGTCGGTTAGCGTGCTTGTCATGTTTAGAACCTGTCGAGGACGGCAGCACGACTGACCTTGACGAACGGGATCTCGTCATCGACGTCAATAAGGCGGGGTATGAGCGTGTCAATAAAGGCGTACCACTCCTGTATAGCGGATATAGTGCGTAAGTATGTGATCTGTCTCCTGGTCTTTGGAGAAGGATGACCTTTTGAGCGACGCGATAGACAGCTTCGTTGCGCCAGAACCAGTCCTTGTCATTGTTGGCCGGGATAGCAAGCTGCTTCATGAAGTTGAGCGTGTTTTGGCTGAGGCGCCCGGGAGGAACTGTGTTGTACCCATTTGACGGGGGATGAATGACATAAATGGGAGGCGAGCAGCGAGGAATGAGCATGCGCCAGCGAGGCACCGTAACGCTTGCGAGTTAGCCCCTTTCATCGCCAGCCTCAGTGAAGCTTTATAGTGAGGGTGGGTCACTTACCGAGGCCTGTCGTCGGTGCCTTCGCCGCTTTGCCGATCACCTTGCGTCCTCGCTCGTCACCCGAGTCGTCGTCGTCGTCCGAGTCGGCGGCCGCGGCCTCGCCGTCATCGGACCCGCTGACGGCCTCGTCGGCGTAGTCAGCGTCGGCCTCGCTTGCCTTCTTCTTACCCTTGAGTGAGGGCGCAGCTGGCTGCCTCCCCCTGGCTTTCGGTGCCGGCTTCTTGCGCTTGGTCGATGCTGTCTGGTCATCGTCAAGGTCGGACGAGTCAAAGCCGTCCGATGACGCGTCGTCGTCGCTACTGCTGCTACTGCTCTCCTCGAAAGCCGACGCTGGCGAGTCATCGCTGCTGCTGGCGTCCTCCTCGACGGCCGACTTGCGCGCGCCCTTGACGACTTTGGGCGCGACGTCTGACTTCTTGCGGGGCGGCATGGCTTCTATCGGGCGTGGCTGGGTAGGAGATGCTGGCGGGCGGCGGTTACCAAGGGCTCGGAGAGGCTCCAAAGCGGGGAAGCCCTCCTTGAAAGCGCAGCCTGGCTCGCCCTCCGACTCTTCGGCCCTTCACCCTTACTCCCCTCCAAGGAAAACACACTCCCTATCATGCCTGTCCAGACCACCATCAGTCCAATTGACAACAAGCCGTGCACCGAGCTCGACCTGCTTTCGGCCGATGAGCTCGACACCGCCATCGCCGCGAGCGTCGCCGCCCAGAAGGCCTGGCGTCGGACGACGCTCAAGGAGCGAATCGACATCTGCCAGCGCTTCATTGTGAGTAGCCTACTCTGATTCAGCCTGGAGCATGCGAAGCTGACGTATCGTTGGCTCTCGTCCGGCAGACCGAATTTGAGAAGCTTAAGGGCGAGATCGTGCCGGAGCTCACCAAGGAGATGGGCCGGTGCGCTCTTCTCACCTCGCTCTCGTCGGCGGCAGCCGAAGGCTGATTCTCCTCTTCATTCAGCCCGATCCGCTACACTGCCAGCGAGGTTAGCAGCACACTCGACCGGGCGCGACACCTCATCTCGATTGCCGACTCGTCGCTTGCTTCGGTGCCCGTCGAGGAGAAGGCTGGCTTCAGGCGCTACCTTAAGAAGGAAGCGCTGGGCGTCGTCGCCGTCGTCTCTCCTTGGAAGTGCGTCGCCCATCGTCTTAGATGCTCGTGATGAACACTCAAGCTGACCGTTACACACCTGGGAACTCAGCTACCCTTACATGTGCCTCATCAACTCGATTGTCCCCGGCTTGCTCGCGGGCAACTCGCTTCTACTGAAGCCTTCGCCGCAGACGCCGTCGCCGGCCATTCGGCTCGCCGCTGCTTTCGAGGCGGCTGGCCTGCCGAAGAATGTCCTCCAGGTCTTGCATCTTGAGAGCAGTGACACGCTTCGGCTAGCGGCTGATGGGCGCGTCGCATTTGTCGCCTTCACCGGTTCGGTCGCCGGCGGCAAGGGCATCGATCGCGCAGCGGCCGAGGGATCTGGTTTCAAGGGTGTCGGTCTCGAGCTCGGTGGTAAGGACCCGGCCTATGTCCGGGGCGACGTTGATGTCGCGTGGGCGGCCGACAACCTCGTCGATGGCGCCATGTTCAACTCCGGCCAGAGGTGAGCGCAGTCGTACTCAATCCAGAACAACGGCGCCTGAGCTGACTGGTGGTCTCACCTCCCCCCGCAGCTGCTGCGGAATCGAGCGCATCTACGTCGACGCGTCCATCTACGACGACTTCGTGGCCAAGTTTACCGAGATCACCAACAACTATGTTCTCGGCGACCCGCGCGAGGAAACAACGACGCTCGGTCCCGTCATCTCGATCCAATCAGCGAAGCGCATTCGTGCCCAGGTCGCCGACGCCGTCAAGGCTGGCGCTCGGACGCTCATCGACGAGTCTAAGTTCAAGGTCGCCAAGGAGGGCTCGGCGTACGTGGCGCCGCAGGTACTCGTTGATGTCGACCACTCGATGGACATCATGAGCGAAGAGTCGTTCGGACCCGTCGTCGGCATCATGAAGGTGCGTCCCGTGGTGAAATGTAGAACCTCCGATTTGCGCAGGCTGACGACTGGCCTCCGTGCCTGTGCTCTCAGGTCTCGTCTGATGAGGAGGCGCTCAAGCTCATGAACGACTCTAAGTACGGTCTGACCGCCTCTGTTTGGACCGACGCCAAGAACCCTGCTTCGGTCGAGGCGTTTGAGCGGCTGGCCGACGACATTGAAGGTGCGTTCGCACAAAGGGAAATGTTAGTTCCCTGCTCAAGACAGCTGATCCTGGAGCCGCATTGCTTCAGCCGGCACTGTTTTCCTCAACCGGTGCGACTTCCTCGACCCCGCGCTCGCATGGACCGGCGTCAAGGACAGCGGCCGTGGCGTCTCGCTCAGCTCGTTCGGTGCGTCGCTCCGCCCGTGTCTAGTGAAGAAGGATCGAGATAGGCCGTCTGACGGCTAATCTCCCGTACCCAGGCTTTGATCAGCTGACGCGGCTCAAGAGCGTGCACATGAAGCTGTGAGCGTCGATGCAATCGAAATGACACTGATCAAGATGCTGCGACCAAGGCTAAGTGCCATTAAGATTGAGAAGGCTAGGATCTTGTAATTGCTTTGCTTCAATCGCCAAAGGGTCTACTTGGCGGTCGCATTGGAGGCCTTGGGAATGCCCGAGTACTCCTCGTAGCCGAGGGCGAGGTTAAGGTTCTGGAGGCACTGAGTTGCCGCGCCCTTAAGAAGGTTGTCAAGCGCACCCTAAGAGATTATCGCGGCAAGGAAGCATCAGCACGGGTAGAAGAGAGAAGTTGCATGGCGAGGCAGGACTGACAACGGCGACAACGCGCTTGCCCGAGCTGTGAACCTGAAGGCCGCCCATCGTCCATCCATGGGTACCCTCAACGTCGCGGACGTCAACGACGCCCTCAGTCGGACTAAGCAGAGTGACGAGCTCCTGGCCCTCGTAGAATTTCTCGTAGAGGGCGCGGACCTCGCTCGCGCGCATCTCGTGCTTGAGCGGGGCTGACAGGACCGAGATGATACCGGCGTACCACGGGCCGACAGTCGGAACGAACGCCAGTTTGAACGGCTCGGGCGCGATCGTCGACAACTGGTGCGAAGCCTCGCGCTCGTGAATGTGGTCCGTCAGCGAGTAGGGCTTGATCGCCTGCCGAAGCGACGCGGGGTCCTGTTCGGAGGGGCCCGAAGATGGGTCAGGTCGGGAAGTGACTTGCAAGGTCGCGGTGCCGTCTGTTTTCTGCAAGACGCACAATCTTTGAAACGGTGGTCGGGAAGCCATCCTGAGCGGGCGGGCCCGACTTGGTGCCGGCGCCCGAATAGCCGCTAGAGGCGACAACCGTCGGCGGGTTCGTGAGATCGAGGTGGGGCAGAAGAGGGGCAATCAGGAGCTGGGTCGAGGTTGCAAAGCAGCCCGGGTTGGCGATTCGCTTGGCCGAGCGAAGCTTTTCGCGCGAGTAGAGCTCTATGCGCCGATTGGACCGATGAACGATTCAGCATGCTGGAGTTTTCTGGTCGCGACAGCGGCAATAAGGAAGAGGCAAGAACAAACGCACCGGGCAGGCCGTACGTCCAGCCTTCCTCGAAGCGGTAGTCGGCTCCCAGGTCGATGATGACGCTCTTGCCTCCCTTTGCCCGCTCAATCGCATCGACGAACGGCTTGCAGACGCCGTTCGGCAGCGCCATGACCCAGGCATCGACCTCGCCCGCCTCCTCCATCTCGGCCATTTTTTCGGCCGAAAGATTCGAGTAGGTCACCTCGGACTTGGTGTAACCTTCAAGCTTGCGACCCTCGAGCTGACGGGACGAGACGTGCGAAAGCACCATATCCGGGTGGCCGTTGATGAGTGAAACCAGGTTCTGGCCGGTGTGGCCTGCAGTGGGGGAGAGGTGCAAGGGGACATCAGCCCATGTTATCGCAAAATATGCAAGGTCGCCAGCGGAACCGGTGGGCGGAAGCGAGGATGGGATCGGAGGTAATGTGAAGGAAAGAGGGAAGGAAAGATGGTTCGAAGGGGAGGGGTTCGATTTAGAATGTCTACAGCAGCGGCGAAGGGGCGTCACCTCGCGCGCCGATGAGGGCCACCTTCTTGGGACCCGGAGCCGCGGTCGCGAAAGCGCGTCGGGCGAGGGTCGAGTAGGCCCGGGCGGCCTTGGCGGCCGGACCGACAGGCAGGTACGAGCGCTCGATCCGGTTGTTCTGCTCGAACGTCGCGATCGCCCGCTCAACCTCCTTGACATCGTGAACGCCGTACCAGAAGAGGCTCTTGCCGGCCCGGGTGAAGGAGCCGTCAGCCCGGTCAAAGTGCCAGGCCCGGTTCTCGTCGTCCGACTTGGCCGTCCAGAAGAGCTTGCGGTGGTCCTTCTTTATGGCGGTGAAGACGTTGTCGACAACCGAGTTGAGGACACCGTTGCGCGTCGCGAGGAACTTGGTCATGACGGGGATCTCACCCTCAGGGTGAGCGACGACGGCGACGACGTCAAACGTCTCGTCGCCGTAGATCGTGTGAGGGGTCTGCTTGAGGGCCGAAAACTCTTGGGCGACCGAAGTCCGGCCCGAGAGGACGGCGGGGTCAAGCTGGGCAAAGACATTGCGCAGCTTGTCGGCGCCGACCGTTTCGACCGAGGAAGCCTTGTAGAGCTTGTAGCCCCGGCGGATGAGCGTGCCCGCGCCAGAGTCGGTGAAGAGCTCCTTCTGGATGTTGTCGGCCGAGATGATGGCAACCGAAGACGACCGAGGCAGGTAGTCGAGCAGGTCCTTGATCTCGCGCAGCTTGAGTTTGGTGCCGTACTTGACCCACGACTCCTTCATGAGAGCCTCGTACTCCTGATTGGGCGAGCGAAGGGAATGTGAGGGATCAGCTACTTGACACGACTCGCGGCGGCGTTACAAACACGACGCACCTCGTCGAGGTTGATGACGTCGAGCTTCTCGCCGGTAACGCCGTGGAAGAGGCCGCCCTTCTCGTTGATGTAGAGGACCTTCATGGGCTCGAGCACCTTGGCGAGCTCGCCGGCAGCGACGTCGGCATTGACGTTAAGCAGCTGGCCGTCCTCCGTCTCGGCGAGCGAGGTCAGGATCGGGAGCGCACCCGCCCGGATCGCAGCCTCGATCGGGGCCTTGTCGACGCGGACAATCTTGCCAACGAGCCCATACTTCTCCTTGTCGAGGTATTCGGCCGTGAAGACGCCGGTCGGGACGGGGCGCGCCCGCGTGCCAAGCTCCTCGAGCGCGGTGACGAGCTTGAGGTTCTCCTCGAGGAAGACGCGCTGTCGAAAGGAAGCGCGAGTAAGGGCGGGTGGTAAGCTCACGAAAGGGGCCTGCGGCCAAAGTCGACAGGTGCTGCAAACTCACGCGGGCGATCTTGAGCGTCTTAGCGTCTGCGGAGGGACGACAATTGGCACGAACGGTGGTCAGTTAAGCTCGCTGCTGACACCCCGACGAGCCCGAGGAGCGACATACCGGTGATGCGGATACCGTCCTCATAGTCGGGGACAACACCCTCCTGCTCGAGGATCTCGTTCCTACAAGACGCGCGGAAAGAATGGTCAATGCCTTGAGCAAAGTGAGGGCTGAGACGAGCCATCAAGACGAACAGCTGGGGACCAGCGCCGTGAAGGACGATAGGGAAAAGGCCGAGCCGGTTGAGGAATGAGAGCGAGAGGGCGAGGTCGTTGAGCTCGTTCGTCAGAATCGCGCCGCCGATCCTGAGAAAGACAAGGGATGAAGGGCAGTGGGTCAGGTTCGAGGGAGGCAGAGGATCAGGCAGAGGATTAAGGCGCCTGCGACGAGTGGTGAGTCAGGAGGGCAGCCTGCGAGGGACCAGCTAGCGAGGAGCTGCTCGCTACTGCCCAGGTTGCCGCTCCTATCTACATTGTCCCCTCCTGCATGAATCCCACGGTCTCTGCAAGCCATCCAGCCGCAGGCAAATGGAAAAAGACGCACTTGAGGACGGCAAACTTGGCCTGGGGAAGGACGCCCGAGGTCGTGCCCGCGGCGCCGCCGGTCGAGCTCGTAAAGATGCGAAGGTAGCGCTCGACCTCGTTGCGAGTGCCGAGCGAGTGGAGCAGGCGAAGAATCGTCTCACGGTCCATCTTGGCAACGTCCGAGACGGACGAGAGCCCCCGCTGACGAAGAGCCGGCCCGACCTGAGCAGCCGACAGCGAGAGAGCAATCTCGGCCGACGGGCTGGCCTGGAGCCGCTTGGGGACGGTCGCCGAGGCGAGCGAAGTCAGCGCCCGGCGGGGACCAGCCGACGACGACGCAACGCGGCGGGCGGCGGCGAAGGAGGCCATGGGGTGTAAACTTTGTGTATTGAGTGCGTGTGCTTTGAAGGGAAGGGGGTTACAGAGATGGATAGGTGGTGAGGAGAAGGACGAGGGCAAGAGAAGGTCCGATAGGCATTTGGGGTACATAGTCCCACACTGGGCTCGTGCCCCGACGCCTTAGGTGACGACAACGACGACCTCGACAACGACACAAGCCGACGGGTCCAGCTCACATCCAACGCCGTCACCATGTTCATCCTGTCGGACATCCTAAGCCTCCTGCCATCATCGTCAGGCACGTCGTCAAGCCCGCCGCAGGTCGGCTCGTCAGCGCCCGAAGATCCGAAACGTCGCATCGCCTGGCCCCTGACGGTCCGTCGCTCGCCATAGCGTGACCCCTGGATGTTAGGTCAACGACCGCTAATCGTTATTTTGTCCCGTCTTGACTCCCTTCCGTACCTGCCAGCCCGCCCGGCCGATCGTCGTTGTCTTTCCGCGGCACGTCGGCTGCCCCTTTGCCGAGCGCGACATCCGCCAGCTCGTCCACCTCGTTCTCAGTCGGCCGGCGCGTTTTGTCCTGCCCTCAACGACGACTGACGAGCCCGGCCGCAAGCTTCAGTTCCTCATAGCTCCGCATTCTGACGTTGGCAACGCTCGCGAGTGGTTTGCTGCCGTCCTTCACGCGGCCTACGAGTCATTCGAGCCGAGAACGACATCGACAGCAGGTGGCGAGGGCGACAAGTCCGAAGCGACGACGGCGGCGAAGCCCGACGCGGGCCTCATTCAGGAGCACTTTGCTCTGTTTCCGGACGGCTCAGATCGGCCACTCGCCAAGGCGTTTGGCGTTGGCTCACTCGGCTCCTTTGGCGACCTCTTCTCGTCGGCGATGTTCAATGCGCTCGGCGCGCTCAAGCGTGAGTCAGGCATCTCCAATCGAGCGACGGGCGGAGGGAGCGACCGCTGGGCAACTCATGGCGCGTTTGCCGTCGACGCTGAGGGCATCGTCCGGTTCGGCTGGGTCGCGAAGACGGCCGAGGAGGAGGGCGACTTTGAGGCCTGCGTTGCCTCGCTCGGTGTCTGATCTCGATGTCCATTGCTGAAGGAACGGCTTGTGGTAGCGCTGCAAGCATCCAGCTTCGTCTTGATCGCAGAGGTCCTGATTGATTACTAGACGTTCCGTTTTGGAAGGCGCCCCCATGCACGCGACTTTCGATTCTGTCCCATTGTCGTCGAGAGCAAGTCGTACTAGATTGCCCAGGCGCTGCGCGTCCCGAGGCACGGAGCTCTCCGGCTCGGCCATTCTTACCTTCGAACGTCGACCCCCAGCTCAGAGCCTCGCCTCTCCTCTTCGTCCCCCTCGCTACCGACCAAAATGGGCGCGACATCGACGGCTGACCGGCCCGACAAAAGCTATCGCAAGGCCAAGTCTGAGGGTCGGTCTCTCCCCAGCTCCCCCAGCTCGCCGGGCTCAGCTCGGTTCTAGCGTGCTGACTTGCCTGCCGACCTTCCTTGCAGGCTACCGAGCACGCTCGGCATACAAGCTGCTGCATCTCGCCGAGGAGTTCCCGCTGTTTGACGGCGTGCGCAACGCTGTCGATCTCTGTGCGGCGCCTGGCAGCTGGAGCCAGGTTTTGCTGAAGGAGCTCAAGTGAGGTCAACTCGCGTTTCCGTCGGTCGGCAGCTGTCTCTCTGGCTAAAGCATATTACTCTCGCATCTCCAGCAAGGACAGCTCGAAGCCTCCGGCGAACATAGTCGCCGTCGATTTACAGCCCATGGCTCCGCTTCCGGGTGTCACATCCATCCTTGGCGACATCACTTCCGTCGCGACGGCTAACCGGGTCATTGCTGCGACTCAAGGCGCGAAAGCCGAGCTCGTGATCTGCGACGGCGCACCGGACGTGACAGGCCTTCATCAGCTCGACGGCTACCTCCAGGCTCAGCTTCTCCTTGCCGCCTTCTCGATAACGGTTCACCTGCTCGCTCCGGGTGGATCATTTGTGGCCAAGATCTTCCGGACGGCCGAGGACCCGCGTGCAGAGCTCCTCGTCTCGCAGATGCGGTGCTTCTTCCCGGAACGTGAAGACGACCAAGGCGGCGTCTGGATCCGCAAGCCACGGAGCTCACGCGAGGGCAGTGGAGGTGTGTCTGACCTTAAACTCATTGCTCAGTTAGCCAGGGCGAGCGACAATCATCGGAGGTCCTGACCGCTTCATCTCCCTTGCGTCTGGTGCAGAGGCCTTCATCGTTTGTCGCAACTTTCACCCGCCAGCAGGGTTGTCCCTCTCTACCGCGGCTCTGGCTTCAGGCTTCGCTGGCGACTCGCTTCTCGACGCTTTCAAGCACTTTGCCGACCCAGCAACGGACGATGGGGCGAGCGCGTCGGTCGACAAGCCATACGTTGCGAAGGTCATGGGCTGGGTCGGCTCGGGTGACCTCTCGTCAGTCTGCGCCCGTTGCTATCTGGTCTTTGGGTTCGTGGGCTGACTCAATCGGTCGTTCTCTTCGAGCAGGGCTTGGGACGACTGAAGGACCTGGCGGGATCTATCACACCGCTTCACAACGATGAAGAGTCCACCACCGGAGCTCGCCCGTAGCCAAATGCAAGGCAAGAGCTTCAACGCCCATTATACGGCAGTTCCCTCGGCCCGTTCAGCCTTCAGGCGTCAGACGGGCTTCAAAGCCGGCCGGACGACCGGCAATCAACGCCCTCGCGCCAGGCTGTCCCGACCGCCCTTCACTGTTGCGTTCAGCCAGTGCATCGGCCGGCCTGAAAAGAATGATCTTTCTATCATGACGTTGCGCCTGTAGAATAACAGAAAGAACGTCCGAGGAGCTTCGTGTGGCATGTGCATAGATCGCCGTACGCATCTCGAGATCGTTGTCCCCGGATCTGCGCGCGGCTCGACTCTCTCAACCCCTCGTCTCTCCGACCTCGATGACCGCGACCATCTTGACCACCATCTGCCTCTCTTCTCGTCGAAGCCTAGCTCAAACGGTCCGAATCACGCAGTCACTCACAAACATGCCTCCCTTGAAGCGCAAGGTCTCGTCGAGTACGACGTCCGAGACGTCCGAGGCAGCGCCGCAGCTCGAAGCCTCGACGAGCACGAGCGCGAGCAGTACGACCACCAAGCGGGCCAAGGCAGCTCCTAAGGCTCCCAAGAAGGCGAAAGCAGTGCGTTATCCGAGACGTGTTCCGCATATTGGCACCAACGACTGACGTTCGAGGCACTCTGACCCTTTGAACGTCGGGTCTGGCAGGTCGCAAGCCCTTTCCCCTGTCCCGCGACGGAGGCGACTTACCCCGAGATCGCCTACACCAACAAGGCGCTACCAGAGAGCTACGTGTTGCCACCCAAGGTGCGTCCGAGCTGATTCGCGGCTCAGAATGATCTTGAGTGGGCGAGAAAGATCAAAACACCCCTGGACCCAGCAACATCTGCTCGGAGCTCGCCGCTGACGCGAATGAGTCGCGCCCCGCCCCTATTCTCGACGTACGCACAGATTGGAAATATCAAGGTAGGCTCTTCTCTGTCAAGACGCTTGTCTCGCTCTCAGCTGGCTGACCTGATGCCTACGAGTGATTAGATCTCGGCATGGAACATCACGAGTCTCAAGTCACGTCTGCTGTCTCAACCCTAACGACCTGTTTGGGGACTACAGCTGACCGAAGCTTCCCGTCCTCCTCCGTACCTTACAGGTCGGCCTGCGAGCCGAAGCATGGCTCGGGATTCATGGGCTACATGGAGCAAGAAGATGCAGACATCATGATCCTAACCGAGACAAAGCGCAACGACATGGCGCCGATCCCACAAGACCCAGCGCTCAAGAAGAAGTACCCGTTCCAGAAGTGGGCCTTCAGTGATAAGAAGGGCTACGCCGGCACGGCCATCCTCAGCAAGGTCGAGCCGGTCGCTAAGTCGATTAACTTGACGGTCAAGGGCGAAGTCGTCACCGGTCGGCTCGTCTGCATGGAGTATCCGAGCCTTTACCTGATCGGCACGTACGCACCCAACGCGTCCGAAAAGCTCAAGAACCTCCAGGGCAAGATTGATTGGAACGAAGCGTTTGAGGCCAAGCTCCGCGAGCTTGATGCGGTCAAACCCGTTATCTGGGGCGGCGACATCAACGTCGTCGCAACTGGCCGTGACATTAGCGACCCAGAAAAGGGCTGGAACAAGCTGCCCGGCTGGACTGAGCAGGGTGCGTCGTCTCTCGATACCTGACTCCGCGCGCGGAGGAGCAAGAAGTGTTAACCGTTGGACTCTGCGGTCATCCGCAGAGGTCGCCGGCTACAACGCGCAGCTGAATCCCGCGCCCGAGTCTGGCCACAAGCCGCTTGTTGACGCTTGGCGGGCCTTCAAAGGCCCCGACCTCGTCGAGTATTCGTTTCGTACGTACGGATCGATGACTAATCGACTCGACCAGCCTTCCTCATAGTTTTCGGCACATGGCCTTGAGGCTGACAATCACCTACCGACAAACCGTTAGACTCGAAGCGTGTGCTACAGCGGGAGAAGGGCAAGGGCTGGCGGCTCGACACGTTTGTCGTCTCGGAGCGGCTCCTCCCACGCGTCGCTGCCTGCGAGATTAGGTATGTGCGAGTTCTCCCTTGATTGTCGTTTTGTGGCTGACTCCGGGGCCCTCGCCAATCTCTCCGCCAGGCGCGAGATCTTTGGCCCGAGCGATCACGTCCCCGTCGTGCTCGAGCTCACGGGCGAACTGTGAGATCGCTTTCGATGATCGGCACCTCCTCTGCCCCAACCTCTCAGTGAGCAGCGCTTGGCGCCCTGAACCGCGAAGATATGATTGGGAGATATGCTGGCATTCAAGATTGGCTCCAACTTCTCGCACATCGCGCTGGATGTCGGCGCAGACGCCTGTTCAAGAACACTGCCCTGACGGCTGCCTGAGCGCGTGCAGCTGAGCCAAGCTCTTCCCAACAAGGAGGTTGCCCCTCTCTCACTCCTGTCGGTGGTGCTCGTAGTCGACGACACCGAATTGGCGGGCAAGGCGGCCGCGAATCGAGTTGTCGGTCGGCGCGTACTGGTCGTAAGGCTTGCTAACGGGCCGGTCGAGCGTCCGCTCAGTCGGCTCGAGGTCCGCAGCCTGACCGGTTCCCTCGACGATGATCTCGCCGATCCGGAGCCGGGTATAACGCATCTTACTCCGGATCTCCTTCTTGTAGCCCTTGCGCCGCTTCTTAAGGTGCTTGAACGTCATGGGCGACGTCGTGTTCTCGAGCACGGTCGCTTCGACCTTCACGCCCGTCAGACGAGAGCCCTTGGCCGCCTTGAGCGCAAAGTCGTGCGTGCCGACCTCGAAGACGCGAGTGAGGGCGAGCTTAGTGCCCGGCCGGACGAGCGGCTTGAGGTGAGGGACTGTCAGGACGTCCTTAGCGTGCAGGAGGTAGCGCCGCTTGTAGAGCGACATCTGGATGTACTTTTGCGGCTGCGAGTTGAGAAGCGCGACCGCCCGCCCTGACGGCGTAGAGGAAGACGAGGAGGCGGCCGTCGAGGGAGCATGGAGAAGCGACTCGGCCGTTGGCCAAGGTGTCGGGCCCAAGGCGGACGCCGGTCCGGGCGGCATCGACCGCGAGCGAGTCGGAGGAGCGCCAGCAGCACTGCTGCTGGACAAGGACGACGAGCTCGACACTGACGAGATCGGGTCAAGCGGAAGCGACTCGTGCAGCGCCGGTGTCGGAGACGACGAGAGCGACCGATTCAGAGCAAGCGGGATCACTGACCAGGTCAAAGAAGGTCAGCTCCGCGCGTCACGCGCAATCGGAAGGCTATTCAGGGACATACGTCGGGAGGAAGAGGCGGCAGCCGACGAGGTCGAGGCCGCTAGCGAGCGCCGGACAGAGGCGAACATCGAGCCGAGGCAAAAGTATGAGCCAAGCGCGCGTGTGAGTGAGAGAAGCGAGGGAGATTCGGAAGGACGGGGTGCGGGAGGCTGTTGCGACGGGCCTTGGGTGCTGCGAGTCCAGGAGGCGGTCGTGCGGGCGTGGTCGGCCGGAACGGCGGGTCGTCGTCTAAGCCGGCCGGCGATACTTGAATCGACTGTGTTGATTCATCTAGCTCTTTTCCGCCCCGCCCCGCTGCGAGGGCCGACCGGCGCGGCCGCCCCGTTGAGAAGCGCCGCGCCCTCTCCTTCCTGCTCCTCACCCCTCCTTCTCCTCCTCTTCCCAAAGATGCTCAAGAACATCCCCAAGGTCGCCGTGCGTCACCTTATCTTGCTCTCAGACGTCCTGTCCGGCCGGTCGACCGCTCGCAGCGTCGAGTCGGGCGAGCCAACGGCCTTTGCCACAGCACAGGCGGGCTGACCATCTGCCCCGATCTCTCGCCCTCCTTCCCTGTCGTCCCGACCTGCCCACCTACGCTCGCTCGCTCTGCCTGGCTGCGATGGTCACTTAGCTCCGCTCCCGCTTCGCGGCTGCCCCGGCTTCGGCCCGGACCTACGCTGCCGCCAAGCCCGGTGCGTCCTCTTGCCGGTTCGACGAGGTCCAAGCGGGCCAGCTGGCGGCGGCGCGCGCTCGCGCTCGCCTTTTTCGCGCCGCCTGCCAGCCCGCCTCTGGCACTTCGGGCCGCGCTTCCCTCGCCATCTCCAGTCGTGTCCGGCGAGACTGACCGAGCTCTTCCCCCACCTTTTCGCTTTCCTCGTCGCTGTGCTCTGCTCGGCTGCCTCGTCGTCTGCTGCCGCGCCTGCCCGTGTTTGGATGGGTCTTCCGCGCCGCCTTGCTTTGCTTCAAACCTAACCAGCTGCCTCGGAGGTCTCCTCGATCCTCGAGGGACGGATTGCCGGCTCGTCGACCGGAGGTGACGTCCAGGAGACTGGTCGCGTTCTCAGTGCGTCCTGACCTTTCGGCTGTCGGTTTTTTGCCTTGCCATCTCCTTCGGGATGGGCGACCTTGCACATACGGGAGCTGACTCGTGGTCCTGCTTCCTCCTCTAGCCATTGGTGACGGTATCGCCCGTGTCTACGGCCTGCGCAACGTCCAGTCCGGTGCGTGCACCTTGGCCATCTTGTCAGATCTCTCGACCGCTGGGCTGACGCGCCCTTCGCACCCTTTTCTTTTTTTCTTGCCATCCTTTCCTCTGCGCTTTTCTCTCGCCCCTCTCTCATCACCGGCGCTTTACAGAGGAGATGGTTGAGTTCGCCTCCGGCGTCCGCGGCATGTGCCTGAACCTCGAGGCCGACAACGTGTACGTGCCTTTGAGGATCGTCCCGCCCAGACGACCTGGAACAGCTCTGACGTAGCTTCATCCTTGATCAACAGCGGTGTCTCGATCTTCGGATCGGACCGTCTCATCAAGGAGGGTGACACCGTCAAGCGGACCGGCGAGATTGTCGACGTCCCCGTCGGCCCTGAGCTCCTCGGCCGCGTCGTTGACGCTCTCGGCAACCCCATCGACGGCAAGGGCGAGATCAAGACCAAGCTCCGCTCGCGTGCCTCGCTCAAGGCCCCCGGAATTCTTCCCCGGACCTCGGTTAACCAGCCCATGCAGACCGGCATCAAGCCCATCGACGCCATGGTCCCCATCGGCCGTGGCCAGCGTGAGCTCATCATTGGTGACCGTCAGACCGGCAAGACCGCCGTCGCCATCGACACCATCCTTAACCAGAAGCGGTGGAACGACGGCCAGGACGAGTCCAAGAAGCTCTACTGTGTCTACGTTGCCGTCGGCCAGAAGCGGTCGACCGTCGCTCAGCTCGTCCAGACCCTTGAGGAGAACGACGCCATGAAGTACACCATTGTCGTTGCCGCCACCGCCTCGGAGGCTGCCCCGCTTCAGTACCTCGCCCCCTTCTCGGGCTGCGCCATGGGCGAGTGGTTCCGTGACAACGGCAAGCACGCCTGCATCATCTACGACGACCTGTCCAAGCAGGCCGTTGCCTACCGTCAGATGTCGCTCCTGCTCCGCCGGCCGCCCGGTCGTGAGGCCTACCCCGGAGACGTCTTCTACCTCCACTCGCGTCTCCTCGAGCGTGCCGCCAAGATGTCGGACAAGTTCGGCGGCGGATCGCTCACCGCCCTCCCCGTCATTGAGACCCAGGGTGGTGACGTCTCAGCCTACATTCCGACCAACGTCATCTCGATCACCGACGGCCAGGTCTTCCTCGAGGCCGAGCTCTTCTTCAAGGGTGTCCGCCCTGCGATCAACGTCGGTCTTTCGGTCTCGCGTGTCGGTTCGGCCGCCCAGACCAAGATCATGAAGTCGGTTGCCGGTTCGCTCAAGCTCTACCTCGCCCAGTTCCGTGAGGTCGCCGCCTTCGCCCAGTTCGGTTCGGACCTCGACGCCTCGACCCGCTTCCTGCTCTCGCGTGGAACCCGTCTTACGGAGCTCCTCAAGCAGGGCCAGTACAAGCCCATCTCGACCGAGGTGCGTCTCGAGAGCCTTTTTCTTGTCTCAAGCAAGCGCGTGATCTGACAACCCACTTGCTTCCTTACACCTATCAGGTCATGGTCCCGCTCATCTACGCCGGTGTCAACGGTTAGTCTTCCTTTTCACGGCGTGTGACTGGGCCGCTTGTAAAGTTTCTCTGGCGCCGCGCGCTGACTTGTTTGCACTTGATCCCCCCCCCTGCCCTATAGGTCTCCTCGACCCCCTGGCCGTCGAGGACGTCGTCCCCTGGGACGCCGCCTTCCAGGCTCACCTTGTTGCCGAGCAGAAGGACCTCCTCAAGGAGATCGGTGGCGGCAAGATGACGCCCGAGCTCGAGCAGAAGATCAAGAAGACGGTCGTCGACCACGTCGCCGCCTTCAACGAGTCGAAGTAAAGTCTTCCGATCGTCGATTTGGTGAGGTGAAGACGGTAGATAGCGCGTGGTTCTGAAATGGCGGTTCCCTCTCTCCTGATCTTCTGTCGTGTAGTAGGATTCGCGGAGCTGAGCGCGATCAGCAGTTTCTGCCTGGTACAATAAACCCTCTTGCACAGTCACCGCTGAGTCGTGGTCGTGGAAACGCAGCCGTTTCTGGACTGATTAGAGCGGTGGGTCGTGGGGACTGCAGCTGCAGAGCGACTGACCGACTCTGACGCAGCGGCGAGAAGCGGGCCCGGGGTGGCGGCATCAGCGCAATGACAGTCTGCAGCGAACCGGAGCCCTGTTTGAGACTGTCCGGAGACTGTCCGTCAGGCAAACGGCGCTCGAGAGTTGCTGATGGCGATAGGGACATGATCGTGCTCGAGTGCGCTCGAGGCAGCAGCAGCTTGCCGTCCTGTCGGCGCGCCTGCGAGCTTCGGCTCGTCGGCCGCCGCCGCCGGCTCACCCTATTCTCGACCTTCCCCCGACCTCCTCCTGCTCGTCGCGACGCAAGCAATTCGACTCTTTTGTCTCTCTGCTTCTCAGTCTTGCTCTCCGATCTGTCCTCCCACGCGTCGCTCGCCATGTCTGCCTCTGCTTCAGCTTCGGCTGCTGCCGCTATCGACAGCGTCCAGGTGCCCTCGCCTTTTGACGCCCATGTCCACCTCCGCGAGGGCGCTGTCTCGCAGCTGGTCACGCCGCATGTTCGTCAGGGCGGTATGGACGTCGTCTATGTGATGGTAAGTCTATTTGTTGCCCTTTGTAAGGCTTTCAGCGGGCTATTGTGCGAGCTCATGTTGATCGCCTTACCCATACGCTCGTTCCCGGCTTCTCCGCTTGCCCTGCCAGCCCAACCTCAGCCCGCCCATCACCTCGACCGAGCGGGCGCTCTCGTACGGCGCTCAGCTCAGCGCGCTCTGTCCCAAGACCGAGTTCCTGCTTTCGCTCTATCTCCACCCTTCCATCACGCCAGACGAGATCCGCCTCGCAGCCTCCAAGGGCGTCCGCGGTGTCAAGAGCTACCCTCGGGGGGTCACGACCGGCTCCGAGGGCGGCATTGAAGACTATGAGATCTTCTATCCGGTCTTTGCCGCGATGGAGGAGACGGGCATGGTCCTCAATCTTCACGGTGAGGTCCCGAGTGACCACCACAAGGTGCGAGAACTACACAATCAGTGGGACTAGCTGCGGGCAGCATTGACGCTCGTCCTACATTGCCGTCGGCTAATCCGCCGTTTCTAGGGCATTTGCGTCCTCAACGCCGAGGAGACGTTCCTCACCCACCTGTTCAAGATTCATAAGGCCTTCCCCAAGCTCCGGATCGTGCTCGAGCACGCGACGACGGCCGCCGCCGTCGAGGCCGTGAGTCCTCTGCTTTGATTATTTCGTGCCGCTGCGCTACCTCCTGACCAAGGGTCGTGCCTATTCTCATTTAACCCACCGCAGGTCAAGAAGTGTGGCGACACCGTCGCCTGTAGCATCACCGCTCACCACCTGACGCTCGTCGTTGACGACTGGGCCGGTCAGCCGTTCAACTTCTGCAAGCCGGTCGCCAAGTACCCCTCAGACCGGGCCGCGCTCCGCGAGGTGATCAAGTCGGGTAAGATTCAGTACAACCGACTGCGTACAATCCATCTTTTGCTGATAGCTGTCGCTCATATCTGCAGGCCACCCACGCTTCTTCCTCGGCTCCGATTCGGCCCCGCACCCGGCGCTGTCAAAGACGACGACGTCGCCCAACGTCGGCTGCGCGGCCGGCGTCTACACGTCGTCGCACCTCCTCGCCCTCTGCGCCGCCCTGCTTGACTCTTTTGGTGCGCTCGACAAGCTCATCGGCTACGTGAGTCTTCACGGCCGGCGCTTTTACGGCCTTCCGACGGAGAACCTGTCGACTGTCACCGTCCGCCGGTCGGCAGACAGCCCCAAGGTTGAGCGCTTCAACGTCGAGGGCGGCGGTGAGCTCGTCCCCTTCTGGGAAGGCAAACAGATTGGCTGGGAGATCAGCCGCGATTGAGCGGGTTCTGCTGGATCAAATGTGTAAAAATATCTTGATCGGTGCCTCGCGCGTAGGCAAGCTTATCACGGCAGGCCAGCGCCGCTCTTAACGCCGACCCAAGCATGAAGGGAGAGCGTACCGAGGTCGGGCCCCGGGTCTTGCTCCTGCGCTTGCGACCGGAGCAGCATAAGCGATCGTCGTCGATTGCGCTTGGACGAGCTTGCTCCGCTAGGGAAGCGGCCAGGTTCGGCCCACTGGACGCCTCGTGCGGCGAGATCAATCAGGAGGCCTCGAGTGATCGACTTGTGTAGCGAGGGGAATACGGGGGCCGGAGAGTGCGACAAAGCTGGGGCCATGGCCCTAGGTGGAGGAAGCGTGATCAGCGTTCGGTCCCAGATATCAAGCGAAGCTGTTGGACTCACTCGATCCAGACGCCCATCGCAGCGCCAATGAAGCCTGGCGAAGCCTCGAACCGAGCGCTTGAGACGGCCGATCCGATGCCACCGTTTGACGGATTAGTGACTGCCGTCGGCGATCGACGGTACGTCTGCCTGAAGACCTCTCTCGACTTCGACATGCCCGACTGCATCAGTAGTGATGAGCGGATCGTTACGTCTGGTAGTGCTTGCACCATATGCCGGTGGAGATGACTGTCAAAGAACGCCTTGCGCGAGGTCGGCTCGGACGGGATGCTCGTCGAGTCCGATCGGGCGTGATGATGAGCTGCCTTGGTCGGGCCACAATGACGCGGCGTCGTTGACGCTGCCGCCGGCGTCCCCAAGGCCGGTGACCTTGGAGGCGTCGCTGCGAGTCCTCTCGGCAAGTCGCCTGATAGCTCGACGATCTGCAAGGCGGCAATGACAAAGGTCAGAGGTTATGCACTGTGACGCAACCCGGGGTGCGAGACTTACCTCTAGGATGCCTGTGCCTCGCTCGAGGACACGAGTGCACTCCTCTAGCACGTCCTGCCAGGATCTGCAGGGAAAGGGACGAACAATCAATCGAGCGTGCAGCACGTCCTTCGCGGCTGAGAAGCGACTTACGATTCTGGTATGCCCAGATTGCCAAAGGCAATGCGGACGAGATCAAAGGACCCTGTGTCAAACGGCAGCATCTCAAGGCTAGCTTGGTAGGAAGGTCAAGATGGCGCCTCGCAAGAAAGGCACAAAGAGGCGAGACTCACAAGTTGCCGTGCACCCATTCGATCCGGCTATCGAGGTCATCCCAATTGATCTTGGCGGATCGGGCTGGCCGACCGGCTTGGCGGCGCGACTCGGCCCGCTGCTGCTGATATCGTGCCCGCTCAGCGAGGTCCGTCTGACCGGTGCTCATGTCAAAGCCAACAAAGTGCGAAGTCGTCCACTGAACAGCGGTCGCAATGCACCAGACGCCGGTTCCGCAGCCGATCTGGAACCCCACAATGGGTCAGTTTCGAGAACCAGATGGAGGAAGGGGTGGGCCGCCTGCAAGAACCTACGTCTAGGACACGCGCGGGCTCGGGCTGACCATCTCCGATTTCGACGAAGGACGTTCTACCGTCGAGAAGGTTCCAACGGATCGACTCGAGAAGCAGGACCTCCATCTCGCGTACAGCATCCGAGTCGCGGACCACGTATGGGGTTTGCGGCCGGACCGCCGGTGAGGGCTTGACGCTTCGGCCATGCGCAAAGAAGCTGCTGGAGTTTGGTGCCAGGCGGGAGAGGTACGAATTATCGCGGCTTCGGATGGGGCCATCTGCGAAGAGGCCAAGACCTGACGTGCCAACGACCGAGGCTGCAACTCCGGGGCGAGTAGAGGAGCCCTGACCGGGTCGAGCCGTTGTCGACCTGCCAGCGGCGACCACAGAGGTCGAAGCGGGTAAGCTCGAATGCTGCGAGCCGAAAGGGGCCAATTGTGCGATAGGGGGCCCTGTTGTGACGACTATTGGAGCTTCCTCGACGATGAGCGACGGGTCCCATTTCGAGTGCGGCCGAGCGTGGTAGGGAAGTGAGCTCGTGCTAGGACCTTCCTTTCGTGGCGCTCTTGGCGCCGGTGGGTCGTCGGCCGAGATGAGCATGCCAAAATCGGTCGTGTAGGGAGTGACAGGAAATGAACAAGAGGAGACGCTGCGATTGCTAGCAGAAGTAAGCGAGGGACAGCCCGACGAGGTCGAGAAGAGCGAGGCGGTTCGCGTGCGTGTCGGGGAGGAGGAAGATGCAGCGATTGGCGTCGTTGTTGGGTTGAGGAAGGCATGGATCGCCCGCGAGCGAAAGGTGCTCTGAGCGGACGAGCATGGCCTGTCGCCAGCCTGCTCGCCGGTCGATCGCCGGTCGAGTGACGAGTGAGGGCTGAAGGATGCGGTTGCTGCGCTGACGCGAAAGCTCCCCTCGAGCTCAGAGGCGTCTGACCGCTCAGACCGTCGCAAAGGTGATCGTGGGCGTCAAAAGGCGAGGGCACTTAGTCGCTGTCAACGGCGTTCGAGGCAGGGCAGAGGCAGACACGAAGGGGCGGATCGGAGTACTGCAGGACAAGCGGGGCGCCTAGAAGTGATAGGACATAGAAAATTAGCTGCAGACGTTGCGTCGAACAAGTTGGAGAGAGATCGCGAATGGGGTGAGGCGGCGACGGCGGCCGACAAGCCGAAGCTGACAGGCGCATCGGCGGCAGTCGGCGCAGCACCTCAGCAGATCAACCACAATATGAGGGTAGCCATCAGCAACCTTATCCCTGGCTCCGATGAGCAGCCGCGAATTGAAGGCGCACCGCCTGTCAGGCTGTTCTTGACGCTGATGCCGCCACCTCTGGCCTGCGACTCCTTATCGATTCGGCGCCTATAGCGGCTGAGGTGCTCGAGATTGGCCTTGACGACGTGTTCAACAGCCATGGGGCTCGGTCGAGGGAACGGTTCAAGCGACACGTCGGAGCTAATCATACATCTTGTGCGCTTCCGGCAGAATGGGGCACGGTGGGGCAAACATACTTGGGGGAGGACGGAGGGGTCGTGGCAGAGGGCCGAGGGAAAGGGTATGAACAGCTCTAAGCTGCGCCTTTTGATTCAGGCGAGAAGGTAGTGACGGGTAATACATCGAGGACCCCCTTGGGGAGTCCATAGATGTTCGCTGTCTAGGCGAATCGGTAAATGGCGTCGGGCAGAGCCAATATGAGAGGGGCGGGGGAGGGGGAGGGAGGAATCGCAACTACAGGCGTACAGGACCTGGGATGAGCGAGCGAGTAGAGGCAGAGGAAGGCCGACAGGCAATTCCAATCGCATCCCTCACACGGGAAGGCCAAGTTGATGTGGCGAAGGGGGAAGGAGGGCGGGGAAGCCCCCCCGGATTAGAAGGGCTCTGCCGTGAAACTAACCGGGCAGGGTTAATCTCGAGTATCTACACTGAGAAGGCTGAATGGACGCCGGTGAGGATCGAGGATGTCGTGATTAATTCATCCTCTTGAATCCTAGAGGAAGTGGGAGCTGAGGGCGAGCCAGGCCCATACGAGCGCGCCTGAGACGATCGGGAGCGTTAGGTTGTCATCGAGGGCCTCACCGACATCTGTTCGGGAGAGTCAAGGTATGAGAAGAGGCAAACGATGAGTAATAGTTCCTTTCTTAAGACTTGAGGGAGTATTTGGGGTGGGGTCCAAAAGAGCAACGAGGGAAAGGGGGACCAGGAGAAACAGAAAACGCACCGAGCGCCTCGGTCACAGCCGCGACGAAGCCGACCATCGTCCCCGTGACGGCAACCCCTCTCCGCCATTCGAGCACGCGCCAGTCGACCTTGCCTCCGCGACTCTCGCCGCCACCCGGTCCGCCGCCATAGTAGCCGACCGCGACAGCGGTCCCCGTCGCCCAGGCGGCGAGGAAACCGACGACGCTCTTTGAGGGAGCGATTGGCAGGCCGAACAGCCGGCGGGGGAGGGCGAGGTTGAGGTTGGTTTTGGAGGAGGCGAGCCGGCCGAGCGTCGAGGCGGCCGTGTCAACCCACGAGAGGATGAGGATCGAGAGGACGGCAACGTCGCGCGGGTAGAAGCCGAGGACGACCAGTACGCCGACAAGGTACCAGATGACGCCGTTTGGCTTGTGACGCTCCTCGGCCCGCATCAGCAGGCCAAGGTACCGCTCGTAAACCCGAGCAAAGGACGGGAAATTGAGCCGAAGGAGGTCGAAGAAGACGACGACGGCGAGCGTGATGGAGAGGGCGGTGAGCAGCGGTCGAAGGGACGGCGGATTGAGGTGATTGAGGTAGAGAGTGAGGAGGCCTACATTGATTGAGATCCGCGGAGAAGCAAAGATTGCAACATCGTCAGGACTGGTGGATAATAGGGCGTACGGTCGAATGGGCGCCGGAGGCGCATGTCAAAGGGACGCGTCGCCTGGCGCACGCAGCGGTCATTCTCAAAGACCTCTGACCGGCACTACGAGCGAGAGGCAGCATGTATGCCAATCTGACTGCGCCGCACGGCTCTTGCCCTCCATGACTGGTCTCGGGGAGCTGCAGGTGAGGTTCGTCCTGACCTCCTTCACTGGCCGGCCTCGACCGGCCGGACCTTCCTTGTCCCCTTCCCTTCGGCCTGCGCTGACGACAGGCCGCGCCCGCTTGTCAAAAGAGCGACGACGCACCTATGCTCGAATGGAGTGCTTTCCGAGGCACCTCGTACTTCGCCCACCATCCGGCTTTAACCTGGCCGAGCAGGGCTGCCTTGACGCGCTTGGTCGGCTGCTTGCCCTCGTGCACGCCGACGAGGGCCGGGTCCGCCCGGGCCTTGCCCTTAAGGTCGGCGGTCGGAGCCCCGGGGAATGTGCTGCCGTTGGGAACAGTTCTATTGCCGTTGGCTGTCGCTGCCGTCCGTTGACGGGCTGTCGTCGTTGCCATCGTTTGCTGACGGTGAGGAAGAGGTGAGTGGGAGAGCGGACGAGAGCAAGGGGAAGCCGCGACGAGGGCTGACGCGCGCGCGGGCGTGCGCGTGTTGCGTAAAAGTGCGGATGCGAGTTGACTGGCCCGGCTGAAGCATCATCAGCTGCGGACTGCACGCCTCTCGCTCGCCCCACCTTCACCCCATGCCCGAGTCGTACACCTCGCCTCCGACCCTCGCCTACCAAGCCTTGAACGACAATATGTCGCAGAACACCAACACTCATCAGCCCAAGGAGGAGTCCTTCTCGGTGCGTCCGTCGAGATCGGGGTTTGTACAAGAGGATGCTGAAAGAGATGGGGCTGATCCCCACCGTTCGCCAACTCGCTTGACTGCGCTCCTGCTAGATCCTCCCCCACCCTGCTGTACGTCCATCCTCGTTCTCACGACCAGAGTCTTGGCTCCACCTCAATGTACGTCGTAATTGATCATACACACATCCGCCTGTATCACAGACGACCAACGACCCCAAGACGGACCCGGCTCTCCAGGCCGGCAACCCGGGCTCGCACGCCGGCGCCCGCGAGCCTCACGTCCCCTCGGCCGACGTTGCCGCTGGGCTTGAGCAGCCCAAGTCTCGTGAGGAGGTACGCTTCACTCAATCTCACGGGCGGAGAAACATTGTCGGCGACTATCAAGACGGGCTGTCAACTCGATTGGAGGGCGGAGGGTGGGGGTGCATGGGCTAAGCGAGATGGAGCTCGGCTCAAATCGGACTTTCGAGGCTGACTTATCAAAATCCATCCTCCTCACTTGCTTCACCTCGACGCATCGTAGCTCCAGTCGCTGAAGGCCTCGCTCAACAAGGAGGACTAGAGTTATGCGACCCACGCCGAGTTGCGCAAACGAAAGGAAGGACTACTGTCACAGCCAACCTCGCATCCCTTTGCCGCTTGCAACTTTCCGGCCCAGACAGAGCCGCTCGTCATTCCCTGGAATCTAGCCGGAGCAATCCTACCTTGCTCGTGCCCGGTTTGCGACCTTGGCAAACACGATCATCACTCCGTCTCCTGTTGCCTCCGAGACCCCCCCCCCCCCCCTCTCCTCCCTCTGTAGCTCGCGTCTTTTGTATCTTGAATGACTCTGTCGTTGCTCTGATGGTCCGATTGAACATATTCCTTCGCTCAGTAAGAGCAGGAGGCCTTCTCGGCTCGACTCGCTCGTCCAGGCAGATAGCCCATCAGGGGCTGCTCTCTGACGGGCTTCTTGCTCCCGCACCCGCGCGCGCCGCAGTCGATGTTGCCTCGGCCATCTCCGAGCTCGCCTCTCCGAGGAACGAAGCGATCAACGACGATCGTGGTTGATCGCTTTTTTTCCCTTCTCGACCTGAGACGATCATATTGCCCTGCATCCAATCAAAAGCAGGCAGAACCTCCCTCATGGTTGCTCCTCTTCGGAATCGGCAGCAGCAGCAGCAGCAACAGCGAGCTCCTCCCCCGGCCTACGACGAGCCCTTCGCCGACGAGAAAGGACCATCCGCCGCCGCCGCCGGCAGCCGGGGCAGCGGTCGCTTCTCTGCCGTCCTCGTCAGCTCACTCTTAACGGCCCTCTCCCTCGTGACGTTTCATCTTCTCCTCTCGTCGTCGTCGTCGTTCCCCTTCCCGCCATCGTCGCCCAAGCCTGAGCCGGCCCGGCCGCCGCCGACCCATATCGTCCGCGGCCTCGCCCTCTGTCAGACTCACAGCTCGCCCGTCGGTCCTCCTGCCGACTTTGCCGCCAAACGCGAGCGGTCGGACCGTTTCGAGCTTGGAACGAAGGCCGTTTGGATCCGAAACGCAACCATCTGGACGGGTGCCAACGACGGGGCCGAGGTCCTCCGCGAGGGCGAGGTTGTCCTAGACCAAGGGATCATCCGGTTCGGCCTTCCTGTCAACCCCTCGCTTCCCCTCCTTTTCTCCCTGGGGCCCTCCTTGATTCCATCTGACGCGAACTGCCTTGACTTGAAACATATGATCAAAGCTATGTCGGCCTCAAGGCCCCGGTCAACCTCCTCCGCTCGCTTGAAGCCAGCGGCTACACGACGCTCGACGCCGGCGGCCAGTGGGTCACGCCGGGCCTGGTCGATATGCACTCACACGCCGGGATAGGCAGCATGCCCGCCCTCGAAGGGGCCGACGACACCAACTCGTTCGCGAGCAATGCGAACCCCCAGCTGAGGGCGCTCGACGGGATGAACGTTCGTCCGTCTCTCTAGCTCCGAGGTCCCTGACGTCGGCTGACCCCGTTACTTTTCCTTCCTTGCGGTCCTGGCTTTCGGTAGTCGCACGACCTCTCCTTTGAGACGATAACTGCCGGGGGCGTCACCTCCAGGTCATTCCTCTTTTACTTCTCCCCTCCTCCTTTCTCCCATCCTGACTTTACTCATGATGATTCGTTGGTTTTCCTCAGCCTCATCCTCCCAGGTTCGGCTGACTCAATCGGCGGCCAGGCGTTCGTCTTCAAGTTCCGGCCGCCCAAGGACAACAGCGTCTCGGCAATGGTCGTCGAGCCGCCGTTTGCGGTCGATGAAACGAGCGGCAACTGGACGCGGACCGGGCACGTCAGACACATGAAGCACGCTTTCGGTGCGACCTATCGTGCCAGCAATCCTTCCCTGATTGGCAGAGCTGGCTGCTACAAGAGCCGTGCCTGACTGACGGCGCTCTCACGATCCACGGCCTCCTTCTCACATCCTCTCCGTACCGCACTCTTGCATGCTTCTGCGGCGCGTTGTGATACAAGGTGAAAACCCCTCGCGGAGCTGGCATCAGGGCCGAATGGACTCGGCCTGGGATCTCCGGAAGATCTACGACGAGGCGCGGTCCGTCAAGCTTGCGCAGGACGCGTGGTGTGCGGTCGCTGAGACAGCAATCAAGGAGAGGTCGGGCGACACCTCGACCATTGGAAGCTATCCCGAGTCGCCGCTGAGGCTTGAAGCCCTCGTGCGTCGTAGTGGGCCAACCTTGTAGGACAACATTGGACGAGTGGTTGATAGCTTCCGCGCCCGTACGATCCAGATCGACACGCTCCGAGGCAAGGTCCTCGTCAATGCGCACTGCTACGAGGGTGCGTCTTGCTACGCACGCCTTTTCTTCTCACGGATGTCTGCCCTGACTCGTCCTTCTCGAACTTCTCCGATCGGGCGGGCCTGTCAATGTCAGGCACCGACATGGACGCCCTTGTTCGCCTCTCAAACGAGTTCCAGTCCGTATAGGCTCCTCCCCAACCTTTCTCCTTCTCACCTGGCGGAGCTCGCTGACGAGTGACGAGGACCCTTCTCAACGCCCGTGCTGCAGATTCCGCTTCGCCGCTGTCCATCACGCACACGAGGCACACCTTGTCCCGGGCCTTCTCAAGCGCATGTGGCAGGGCCCTCCGGGAGCCGCTATCTTTGCAACCTTTTCGAGGTGAGTGTAGCACATCATTTCTCATCGATCGTGGTGAATACAAAACAGCGAGAAAGCGCCCTCAGCTGATGGCCCTTTCTGCTGGCGCCAATGCAATCTACCTTCCTTTGGACGAACAGGTACAAACGCGAGGCGTACCGCCATTCGGTCCACGCTGCTAGGATCTTGGCAGACGCAGGCAGTTGGTCGCTCAGCCTTTCACATCTCTCTCTTTCATGGCGCGCTGAAACACCGTTGTTCCATCAGTCGCCGTCGCGATGAAGAGCGACCACCCTGGCATAGACAGCCGATATGTTCTCCATGAGGCCGTCCAGGCTCACCACCATGGCCTTGATGCGGCCCTCGCATTGCGAGCGGTGACCACAACGCCAGCCGAACTGCTCGGCAAGTCTCATCGAATCGGATCCCTCAAGGTCGGCTACGACGCCGGTCCGTCCTAGACAGGCCCCCTTATACAACCTCCCATGGCTGATCTCTTGCCTGGACTTGCGCTCACAGACGTCGTTATCTGGCAGTCGCACCCGCTCCAACTTGGAGCGACGCCGGCCCAAGTGTTTGTCGATGGAATTCCTCAGCTTGAGTCACCCAACCTGGTCGCCCGATCGCCGGCCGATCAAGAGCCGCCCTCGGTCCCCGACTACTCGGGCGAGATCCGTGAGGTGATCGACTCGCGGGGCGAGACAGAGCTCGGGCCGACGAATAGGACGAACCGTGTCGTCTTTGTCAACGTCAGATCGGTCGTCCTCCGCGATGGCTACACGCTCAAGGAGCACGTCAGCGCGAACTCTGAAGGAGAGATAGCCCCCTCCACCAACGTCGTCGTTGAAGCCGGCGAGATCATCTGCATAGGCGCCGACTGCCGGTCCGCCCTTAAGGACAAGATGACTCCCGTCATCGATCTCGAGGGCGGCTCGATCGGACCCGGCCTGATCGCCTACGGAGCCTCGGTTGGCCTTGGTCACATCGACTTTGAAGGCTCGACCGGCGATGCCGGGCTCGATGCTTTTGAGCTCGGCAAGCCCCCGTCATTCATGCGACATGCATCGGATGCCCTCGTCTTCGATAGCAAGCAGGATGTGAGCTCTACCTCTCACGCACGACCTAGCCCCTCTTCGAAAATGAGACAGACCGGCTGAATGCTTCCTCTGCCCTCCCTCCCCAAAGCACGTCGCTCTCCGGGCTGGTGTCACCCACGCAATCTCGCCCCCGTCAGAATATATCGCCGGCGACAACGTGTTCAAGGGCTTCTCAGTCTTCCACTCGCTTTCAGCCCCTCACAGGCTCGCCCCTGGCGCAGTTCTATCCAAAGAGGCCGGTTTGTCGATCACAATCGGTCACACGGGCACGCCGCTGTCAGCCCAGATTTCGCTGCTGCGCGAGGTGCTCACCGAGAAGGTCAAGCAAGGCGAACGGAACGCTTTTCAAAAGGCGATCGCCAAGGTAACAGCTGGCAAGACGCCGCTCGTCATTTCAGTCAACAGTGCGGATCAGGTACGGATCGGACTCAATCACTTGACCGTCCTCATTCGCAGACGGCTCTTACTACCTTGATACTGACAATTTCGCTTGTCGTGTGATCTTCGTTGAACGACATCATAGATGGCGACGCTGCTCGAGCTCAAAACCGAAGTTGAAGCAATTCACAATGCCTCCCTCCAGCTCGTCTTCTTCGGCGCCAAAGAGGCTCACCTCCTTGCGACCGAGCTCGCAGAGGCCAACGTTGCCGTCATTGTTGGCCCAGCCCGGGCCCAGCCGATGGACTGGGACTCGAGGCGCGTTCTCGCCGGAGCACCGCTGACGGCCGAGACGGTCCTCTCGACCTTAAAGAAGGCTGGCGTCGTTGCGTCCTTTTCGTTTCCTCTCCCAAGATGCTGTCTACTCACTGCCCAATCGCTGGTACCACCATGTTCTTTTTCTCTGATCGGTAGGACGTTGCCGTTGGCGTTCCCGGCTTCGAACCGCCGTTCGGATCGGCTATCGGCACAATGCGCTGGACGCTAGCCTTCGTTCCGTCCTCTTCCCTTTCCCCCTCCTTCCGTCCTCACCCTCAGGAAGAGCGACCTGAGACTGACTCGTCGCTTCCCCTTCCTACGATTCACTGCACTGACAGACCCAAACCGACTCCGTCAACTCGCCCTTTGCCAACCCGCTCGAAGCCCTCTCGCTCGCGACTGTCTCGCTCGAGCGGCTGCTCGGGCTCGGCGACAAGGTCGACGGAAAGCGCAACTGGGTCGCGACGAGCCACGGCCGGTTGCTCGACCTCGGAGCAAAGGTTGTCGCGGTCGGGGCAGGCGGAGAGGTCCTCCTTTTCTGACAGTACCGGTCTCGGCCAATTTGGGACTGGCGGGAAGGAAATGGAGGGCCAACCGGGAGCCCAAGAGATGAAGGGGGGTCGTCAAGGAGTGACTTATAATGCTTGATCCCAGTGACATTTGATCATGCCGACCCTCCTTTCGCCGCCGCCTCGCCCGATTCCTCCTCCCAGACCTCAAGCAGCCGCGCTCGGAGCTGGGCCATCATCGAGTCGGCAAGCCGCGTCGGTCCGTCGGGCGTCAGGACGCGGTAGGCTGGCATGGGCGCATACGTGCTCGCGTCGGCCTGCGTTTTTTTATCATCATACCGCCGTGGATATTGAGCAGATAGTAGTATCGGCAGGACCACAGCAGAGAAGGGCCTTGTCAGCAGAGAGAGCAGCGAGAATCAGGGATGGGATAGAAAAGGATGAGTGTACCTTGCCGTCCGCCACGTAGAAGGACCCAATGAGGTCGTCGGCGTCACCGACTCGGCTGGGAAGACCCGGATTGCGGTCGTCTGGACGGGCAAGAGCATCGAGAAAAGGGTCGTCAAGGAGGATATGGTATCCATTAGAGAGAGACGCGTCAGGCTCGCGAAGTCGTTAGCCTTCACTGCGTGATCAGAGAAGAGGATGCAGGACATCGGGTGGATGCGGCCCGAGCCGGACGGCTAGCTGCGCGCCAGACCCGCTCGCGGGAAAGAAAAGGAGGACGACAAGAGGAGGGACTCGAAGGGAGTGGATGATTTGAAGGGTGGCAGATCAAAACGTACCAGTCAGGTTAATCCAACCCTCGACCCTGCCTAGGGCCTCGGCGACAATGCGCTCATCGCCGTCGGCGATCGACCGGCGGATCGCCTCGTGGAGAACGTCCTTGAAGGCTGGGTTCTCGACAAAATCGCTCAGGCTCGGCTCGCGGCCGTCGGCGAAGAGCGGCAGGTAGCCGATCGGCGTCCGAGAGTTGGCCGAGGGCGGCGGGCGGTCGATAAAGGAAAGGGCGAGCCGCTCGGGGTCGGACGGCGGCAGGGGGTGGTAGTGCAAGGGGTCGGAGCTGGCGGTAGGCGGCTGGTCGGCGTAAAGCCGACGAAGGTACGGGAGCGAAGAGGGAATCCGACAAGAGCGGAGGTGGGCTGAGTGCCGGAGAAGCGACAGCATGGTCGCGATCGTGTCTGGGTGTCAGGGTTTAGCGTCGAGAGATGCTGTCGCCGGCCGGGGACGCGTCGTTCGGCTGCGCGCGCTCGAACGGAAAACGACGGCCCGCCTGCACCTTCCCCTCGACAACCGCCTCGACTAAGCCAAGACCAGCAGAGCGATGGATCGCGTGCCCGTACGTTTACGAGACAGCTCCAGGTAGTTTCGAAGCATGGCGCTCACCTGTTCTTCCTGTCGCAGCTCGCCCTCCACATCCCCCTCGCCTCGATTCCGTTCGGCCAGCCGCCGAAACCGACGGCCGACCCCGGGCTTGAGCCGCCGAAGACGGTCATCCAGCAGCTCGTCGACGACGCTCACGCCAAGGACTATGACCTTGTCTGCTTGTCACTCACCAATGCGTGCGTTCCAATCGGGCCCCTGCTTTCCACCCTCCGCCCTCCATCCCCCGAGCTCATGGCAGCCAAGGTGGCTCGCGCAGTGCAAGGGCTGCGACCGAACCGACCTTAGGCTGACCTCGTCTCTATCTGGCCTCTCCTTCGTCTAGCAACTGGCGCGAGCGATGGGAGAGCCTCTGCCTCCGAGCTGCGGACGCGCCGGACGACGTCGAGAGCCGACGCCGAACCGAGGAGGACGCCGAGCGCTGGCGGATGGGCGGCGGCTTCAAGCGGAGCGAGGTGACGGTCACTCGACTGGGTGCGTTCGGTCTCTCGGTTGCCTCTTTCACGCAAGAAATCTTGGTCTGAAGATGCAGAGAGGGACGGTGCGAAGTGTATGTGTGCTTTAGCTGACTCACTTCCCAACGCTCCCCCTTGCTCGACCGCCTGCGCGCACCGTGCCCTACCTGCCTGCTCGACCTGCTCGTGATCAATTTCAAACGCCCCCCTCCTGAAACGCTATTGCAGAGGAGACGGAGCACCTGATCGGCCTCGCATCCGACTGGCTCGAGCTCGATTCGCCCGACGAAGGCATCCGATTCGACTCAGAACTCGTCCGTGTCCTTCTTTGCCCCCCCCCCCCCCCAAAGCTTTCTGCGCGCGTGTCGTCCGACGTGCGCTTCTTGTCCCCTGAGTATCAGCGACTGATGTTTCTGGCTGTTTTTCTGCCCCCCACCCCTTCGTATTTCCGGCCACATGTCACCAGGCACTCCGACACGAGATTGCTCAGGCCAATTACCTCAACATCCCCGTCGTCGTCCTCCCCCCGCCGCGGAACCGGGCGTTCGTCGCCGACTATGCGCGGGCCGTCAACAATGTCCTTGGCTCGACGACGTCGTTCACCCAGATCTCGATCCGGATCCCTATCTCTGATCCGGCCGAGCTCGTCAACCACCCGCTCGAAAATGGCGGTCGGGGCTCGGTCGGCTCGCTTCCGTCGCGGACCAACAGTGCGAGGCTGAGCATCGGCCGGGTCGGTCAGACCGACCTGAGCGCCACCTGGGAGATCTGGGATGTCATCCGAACCGTCTGCGGCTACAACCCTAAGCTCAGTCTGACGCTCGACCTGACGACGCCACTGCCGCCGAGCCCGGGTGCGCTCGCCCGCTGGGCGTCTGAGCCGACCCGCCAGATCCTCCTCCCGGCATCGTCATTCATCTCCAACGCAAAGGGCTATCCGGTCCTGAGCAAAGCGACCCAAACGTTCCTCAAAGAGGTGATGAAGCAGCGGCCTACGATCATTCTCTCGGCGACGCAGGCGACGCAACACCCGGCTGGGGGGCCGGCCGCCTACCCGCAATACGTCCGGCATCTTGAGCGGGCCTCGCGCGCGCTCATGGCCGAGAAGGACGGAGGCATTGACGAGCTCACGAGGGGTTACTGGGACTGGCTCCAGGCCCCGCTGCAGCCGCTCATGGATGACCTCCAAAGCTCGACCTATGAGGTCTTTGAGCGCGACCCCGTCAAATACCGCAACTACGAGGAGGCGACCTTCCAAGCGCTCAACGATCGGCCAGAGCACCAGACGTTGTACGTTGTGCGAAAGCTCTTCTCCCTTCTTCCTCTCGTCCCCATCCCCTTTCCCCTTCCCTCTTCCTTAATCCCCGGGACGAGGGACAGGGCTCCACAACCTTACAAACCCAAGCTGACGCCTCAGCGGCATCCACCTCCCAACCTCCGGTCGACCAATCCAGGGTCATTTATATTTGTGGAGCTGGCCGGGGCCCGCTCGTTGCCGGCGTCCTGCGCGCACTCCAGCGTTCGAATCGCAAAGCGCGCGTCTATGCGATCGAGAAGAACGCTAGCGCTTTTGTCACGTACGTCCACGAGGGACAGGGACTTGCCAGCTTGCCAGGCATGGGAGCGGGGAGGCTCTTCTCACGAGTATTCACCACTTTCCGCTTTGCTGACTTCTCCCATGACCTTCTTCTTCTTGCATCCTGCTGCTATCTCTGCGCTTCAAAGGCTTCAAGAGCGACAAGCACTCGAGTGGGGCGGCTCGGTCGAGATCATCTTTGGCGACATGCGGACGCTTGACGTGCCTGAACCAGCCGACATCATTGTCTCAGAGCTTCTTGGCTCCTTCGGTGACAACGAGCTTTCGCCAGAGTGTCTCGACGGCGCGATGCGCTTCCTGAAGCGTGCGTCTTAGTCTTGCTTGGGCTTTCTCTCCACCGTGCAAGCACTTGTGCGTGGATGGAGCAGGGCAATCTGACCAGGAACTCATCTCGTATCTGCTTTGGCCCGAAGCCGACGGCATCTCGATCCCCTCATCCTACACCGCCCATCTCTCGCCCCTCTCGTCCTCCAAGCTGTTCAACGAGGTGACGGGTCCAACGCGCGAGGCCAAGCAGGCCGAGACGCCCTACGTCGTCATGTTTCAGGCGGTCAACATTCTCTCGGGCGAGGCGCCGGTCGAGAACGGCCGGTGCGGGCCCAAGGTACAGGAGTGCTGGGCGTTTGAACACCCGAGGAGGGATCTCGTGCTCGACAGTCGCGGCTTGCCGCTCACCAACTCGCACAACACCCGGTCGGCACAGTGCGTCTTCTCGGTCGTGGTCTGAGCTCACAAGGGGGACTTGCGCTGCTTAAGCGATCAATACGGGCATCTTGTACACGTGCTCAGCGCTGACTACCCTTCCACCTGTCTTTCTTGCGCAACCAGCCTGACATTCCACATTCCGCATGCCGGCGCCTTGCACGGCCTAGCGTGCGTTCAGACAAAGTTCTTCACCCTGGCTTCCTCCGGGTCACACAACAAATACGCTCCCCCCCCCCCCCCTTCCCTTTCACTTACTGACTCCTCGCTCGATCAACCGCTCGTCATATGTTTACTTCTAGCGGCTACTTTGAAGCCCACCTCTACGGCACCGTCGGCCTCTCAATCCACCCGGATCGGCAGCACATCATCAGCCCTGAGATGCTCAGCTGGTTCCCTCTCTTCTTCCCCTTCAAGGTGCGCTCTAAGTTGGAGGGGAAGGGAATCCTAATGCGATCTTCCGACGCGTCTGCCCTCCCCATTCTCCTTGCAAAGTTCCCTCACTTGGTCCCATCTGATTGCTGAAATGCTCCTTTTCTTACATCGCAACGTGTCTCCACAGGAGCCGCTCTATCTTCCGAGCAATTCCGAGCTCGATGTGCATATCTGGCGCTTGACCGACCCGCGGAGTCGTAAGGTGAGCCCGCCATTCGTCCTCAACACCCTCCTCCCGGTAGACCCGTCTTCGATCGCTAACAGATTTCTCATCGCCCGGCTGCGCAAGGTCTGGTACGAGTGGCATGCCGAGGCTTTCCTCCCCTTGCCCTCGACCCACACGCTCAGCTCGCCCTCTCTTGGCGCGGTGAACAGCTTCGGCCATCCGAACCCCTCGACGCCTGGCCCGCGCTCACCCCAGATGGGTTTCTCCAGTCCGATGATGGACGCGGCCCAGCTCGGCGGCGGCGGCGCTGGTAGCTCATTGAGGGATGGCGCCGAGTCGCTCCTTGGCGGTGGCGGCGGTGGGGGCGAGAGCTCGATGTCAGCCGGTCGGCTGAAGATCGGCCAGTCGAGCCTGACGAACCCACAGGGCCGGAGCTTCTCAATCGGTCTCTAAGAGGGAGCAAGGGCGGCTACCGCGTCTGGGAGGATGGGATGCATCGAGTCTCACCTCCTCCCTCCTTTCAGCCGGGCTAGGCTAGGATTGCAGACAGTGGCGGGAGTGGTTACCGCTTCCTCTGTCCCGTCTCTCTTCCTCATCCTTTCTCTTCCGACCGTGGAGCGAGGGGTTACTCTGCCTCGTCCAGAAATCGACGCTTCCGCCGCTCTGATCGTCGGCAAAAGCTATCTGGACGGAATTCCTATCGAGATCAAGAGAAGCGGGAGCGGTTCATACAAATGAGCGGGATGATCATGTCGTGTACTGTACAGGGCTAGTATGAAGGGAGGGGTCAAGTCGATGCGGCCGACAGCGTTCCTTGCGAGTCATTGGAAGTGCAAGGCGAGGTAGCACCAAGGACTGAAGAAGGGAGGAGGACGTGGAGAGAGGCGTGGAGACATCCCCCGTCTTCTCATCAATTGACTCTCAGCCGAGCTTGATGAAACCCGCCGTTCCGCCGACTGCCGTCGAGCGCTTGCTGCCAGGCCCGAACCAGCCAAACGCCCAATCAAGTGGAGTCGAGACCGGGTTTGGCAGGTCCGACCGTGCCGCAGGCCGCTTTGAAAGTCCACGAGCGGACCTCGCCGAGATGGGAGGGAGGGAGGAAGGGCCGGCCCTGGTGGCAGACTCCCAGGCGGCGTCGTCGAGGTAGCGGTTGACGGCGCGGTCTTCGACGGCCGGCGGCGGCCGGGCCGGATGACCGTCATTGCCGACCTTCTCCTTCTCCTTCGACTCGAACCTCTCAACCTCGTCGATCGCGCCCTCCTCCTCGAGCTCAGCGAGGCCGACATAAACCCGGGCGACGAGCCCGTCGACCTCTTTGGTCGCCCGACCGAAGCGGACAAGCGCTCGTTCGTGCGCGAGCCGCTTACGGTCGGCCGTGGGCAGGCCATCCTCGGGAGGTGAAGGGCTAGAAGAGAGAAGGAGCGAGGCGCGCGTCTGGACGAGATGCGGCGTCGTGTGAATGGTCGAGGGTGGGAGGCGATTAAGCAAGCAGAGCTCGTGGGGCTACCAAATCCAGGAAGCCGAAACGGGTCAGCAAAGGGAGGCGACGGTGTAACCCTACCGACAGAAGCAAGATTGGAAGGACACTCACGTCGGCGCCGTACTTGAGAGCAATGCCGATCAAAGTCTCGCCCTTGCGCACAATGTGGACCAGCGGAACCGCGACGGAGGCTGCGTCTTCCCCGGTGGCGGCCGGCGTCTCCGATTGCGACTCGTCGTCGACATCGGCGGCAGCATCGGGTCCGTCGAGGGTACCTTCCGACGTGTCATTGCCGGCGCCGCCATCATCCTCTTCGTCGTCGCCGAGAACGAAGTGGCCGTCGTTGCCTTGGGCCTGGTCGAAGGTGGCGTCGAGGCCACTGCTGCGCGTCGGGCCGTCCGAGCAGCGGAGGCAGGGATCCCACCTGGCGGCCCGACCCTTATTGGCACAGCAAGGTCCACAGATCGGCCGCCGGCAGCATGTCGTCTCTACGCCTGTGGTAACCGCTGCGAGCGAGGAGGAAGAGGAGGAGGAGGAGGAGGAGGAGGAGGAGGAGGAGGAGGAGGAGGAGGTGGGAAAGGGAGGTCGGGGCCGGACGGTCGAAGCGCAGAGAAGGCAGAGCCGGTCGGGGAGGACGGCAGCCGGCCTGTCGGTAAGAGCGAGCGTGGCTGGCGACTTGGGAGGAAGCGTCCGAGCAGCAGACGAGCTGGTGAGGGGCGCCATGGTCGGTCGGTGGTCGGGGTCGTCGTCGATCGGAGCAATAGCAGCAGAGTCCCGTCCTCGGCTGAGCTGCGGAGCGACGCTCAATGTCTGCCCGCCCCTCCCTGACAACGTCCACCATCCTCCCTTACTTGCAACAGGATGGTCGCACCCATGTCTGCAGACGTTCCCGTCGATGCACCCGAGCATTGCCCCGTTCGTCGCTCATCTCTTGCCCTGACTGTCGGAACAACACCGTCAAGCTGCTTGCTGACGCTGGCCCTGCTCGCCTCCACCTCTCTCACCTTCCCATCCTCCGCCTTCACCTTCGACCGGCCCCGTTGTGACCGGCATCGAATGGCCTCAATCTCTCTTTTGCCACCGCTCGCTTTCTGCATCTGCAGGGAACCGAGTCGACCGACGCCGGCAAGAGCTCTGCCTGCGACGGCTGCCCCAATCAGTCGTTCTGCGCCTCGGATGAACCCAAGCTGCCCGACCCCGACCTGCCGCTGATCCGCGAGCGGCTCTCGCGCGTCAAGAAAAAGATCCTCGTCTTAAGCGGTAAAGGCGGCGTCGGCAAGAGCACGTTCAGCTCGGGACTCGGCTGGGCCCTCGCAGCGGACGAGGAGGTACAGGTACGCCCCCTCCCCTTGGTTGGCGCTGCGCTGCGCGCGCCCGGGCGTCTCGCTGACCGAGCACGCCTCCGACCCCCGCTTAGACCGGCCTGCTCGACATTGATATCTGCGGGCCCTCTCTTCCACACCTGTTGGGTCTCTCTGGCGAGACACTCCACATCTCATCCTCAGGCTGGTCGCCCATCTACCTGACGCCCAACCTGGCGTGCATCTCGATCGGCTTCCTCCTGCCCTCGACCTCGGCCGCCGTCATCTGGCGGGGTCCCAAGAAGAATCAGCTCATCAAGCAGTTTCTTAAGGATGTCGATTGGGGGGACGAGCTTGACTACCTCGTCGTCGACACGCCGCCAGGGACGTCGGACGAGCACCTCTCGGTCGTCCAGTATCTCCGCGAGGGAGGCATCGACGGCGCCGTCCTCGTAACGACCCCGCAGGAGGTCTCGCTCCAGGACGTCCGCAAGGAACTTGACTTCTGTCGCAAGGTCGGCGTCAAGGTGCTCGGCATAGTCGAGAATATGGCCGGCTTTGTCTGCCCGAGTTGCAACGGCCGGTCCGACGTCTTTTTCCCATCGACGGGCGGCGCGGCCGCGTTGGCTCAAGAGGGTGCGTGCCCCCTTTCTGCCACCCCTCCTTCCTCCTGCGCTTGCCATCCCCGGCCGGCTCCACTCGTAGCCCCCGCTGATGTTTCTTCACTTGCGTCTTGAAAAAGAGGGCATCCCTTTTCTGGGCTCAATCCCGCTCGACCCGCGCATCGGCAAGTCCTGCGATCACGGCATCTCGTTCCTGGAAGAGTTCCCGGACAGCCCGAGCACAAAGGCCTACCTCGAGATCGTAGCCAGTTACGTCCCTCTCGCTCATCGCTCCCGAACGCTCTTCCTGCCACAACCTCAGAGGCGACTGCTGACCTCCCTCGTCCTGTCGCTCCCACCCCAAAGAGATCCGCACGGCCGTCGGTCCGCTCTGACGCTGCCCGGCCTTCCCCCTTCGCCGACCGCCGGAATCTCTCCCTTTAGATGCCTTGCCCCCGCTCCTGTAGAGCCGTTGTGTGTTGTACATCATGCCCATTTTGAAATCGGTTTTGAGATCGGTCTAAAGAGAAGCAGCGGTCGGAACGAAGTTGCGAAGCACGCATCGTATTCAAGCGGAGAGAAAAGAGAGGTTGGGTTTCAGCGCCGCAGACGTGGACGATTTGGCGGACAAGGCGGTTTTGGCGGGCGATGTCTTGCTTCTAGTCGCCGTTGACGGCTTCAACGCGCCCAATTGGTGCGGGTCGTCTGGGAGCGGGGCGTCCGGTGGGGGCGAATCGTGCGCCGAGGCAGGGTAGCAAAGATCAACGAAGCCGATAGGCACCTGCGCGGCGGAGGGGCGAGGCCGCGGGGGGGTGGAGGAGAGAAGATATCAGCTTTGCCTCAGCGTACCGCTTTCGGTCGACATGAAAGAACCAGAAGAGACGCACGCCGCGCATCTCGAGCCGGCCGTTGATGCGGAGCATCTTCTGGTACGTCGCGTCCTCGGCCGTATAGACAATCGCCGACGCGGAGGACGAAGGATGCAGACCCGAGATGGAATGACGCCAGACGGCGTCGATCGTGAGCTTGAGCTGGTCGACAAGGATCGTTCGAAGCTCGTGACTAGTGATGTCACGGGGGAGACCAGACACCTAAAGCGAACAGCGGGAGGCCATGGTCGTTGGGCGTTGCCAAATCAAAGTTGTTTGAAGAAAGGGACGGTACGCACTAGCACGGCGCGCTTCGGAGGCTTTGACCCGGGTAGAGCAGAGGGCGATCCGTCGATGCTGGCTGGCTTTCGAGTCTCGAGGCCGACTTCCTTGACGCACAGAAAGACCTGCGGAAGGCGTTTGAGGGTGTTAGCGGAGTCTTGCCAGGGGTTCAGACTCAAAGGCGTGTGACTTTTTCTGTGAGGTGAGGCCACTCTAAGGGCCGGTTGTGAAGCGCGTGGACGATCTCGCGGACTAAGCAGTCCGCATTGCGGGGGTAGACCTCGAGGTGCACAACGCCTTCAGCGGGCTCCATAACGCTCCGAGGAAGCAAACGGTAGTGGAAGCGGAAGGGGAAACGCCGCTCTAGCTCCTCAATAAGCTCCTCTGGGAACTGGCAGAATTCCAACCATCTTCGAGGCGCCGGTTCTGAAGGACTGGAAAGCTGGAGCAAATGGCCCTAGCGTCATCAGGGCCGTCAAAGCGGTCAAGTTTATGCCGAGCCCTAGCAGAAGGTACCTACCACGAGTAGGGAGCCGGCCAAAGGATTGTCGGCGCCGGCCGACGGATCAATGAGGTCGCCCACGCCGTAGTGAGCGGACCAGAAGAAGAGTTCCGACTGAGGTAAAACGGTATTTAGGTTTAACAACCTCTAATTCTCGATCTTAGGTACGCAGACTGACCTCATTGAGCCTACAGCCGCTTAGAGCGAGCGCCTTGCTCACGTCGAACGCTGAGCTGCAAACGACTCGAGTCTCCTGCGCGCCGAGGTCCACTTCAATCGCCTTGATGAAGACGCCCGACCTTCGGAACAATATTGCCAGACGTCGAGGCAGCTCTTCCGCCTTGTAACGTGGGAGGCCTTTAACCTACGACGACGAGGACAGCAATCGACCGGTCAACGCAGTCCGGCTCGTCAAAGTGACGATTGGCGCACGGACCTGTACAACCAGCCTAGAGTCGCAAGTTTTCAAGACCTCGGCCGCGCTTGCCGCTGGCCAAAGTGCCTTCTTCGATGTTGTAGCGCTCGCTGGGATGATCAAAACATCTTTTGAGGGCAGCGGTGGAGGCTCGTACCATAGATGCTCGTTTTGGACTTCGGGCGTTTTGTGGCCGTGGAGCACCATCTGTGCGCCACGATAGTCCCAAGGACTATTGTCCTTCAGTTTCTGAAGAGTTGCAGCGGCGGCGAGCTTTATTGCCTTGGTCTGCCCAGACTCGGGTCGTCTAGGCACGAATGGCGTTTCGGGTATGATGACAGGGTAGGCCAACGATGCATCCTGTGATCTGGATGGAGAGTGTCTGGTTCGCCGCGAAGACGCAGCACGAGTCGAGCTTGTTGCTATGACAGCGCCTTATTTGAAGGTGTTTCGGGAAGGCAGCAGTGCCGTCAGTCATGAGTCGTTGAAGGTAGCTTGAGGAACGGGTCGATCGCACGGACCCTCAGCTGTCGTGTCGGGAAAGAGCGGCACTGACGCAGCCGCCTTGAATCGAGCTTTCGATTTGGGAGCGTGAAGACAGGCGACAGTGCCGAATGCTCGGCCGTAGTGACTGGCCTGTCCAGCCAATCGCGATGGTCCCGCTTGCATCAGAGGGTTGCGTACCCTCTAGCGGCGGCGACGACCGGGCCGACCTCGCACGACGCGACGACGCGGCGCAGAAGAAACGAGGTCGGTCTGAGAGCTGGGCGCCGGCTGCCGACGCGAGCGCAACGAAAGTGGGCGCTCAGCTAAGTGAACTGGAACTCCTTCAGAGAGGTAAGGGGAGCGAAAGCGAGCTGTTGTCAGGCAGAGGAGCGGTTGGAGGTAAGGTCGAGGTGATGAACGTCGGAAGGCGTTGGCGCGACTCGCATCCGAATCTCCATACCTCTCTGACCTCTCAACGTCCATCTCGCCTCAAAATCGTCTTATTCCTTTACCTCTTTGCGGCTCCGATGGCGGCGCTCACAGGAATCATTATCCTGACGGCGGCACTCAAGCCGCTGATCACGACGCCCTTCCGACCGGCCTCCCTGCTGCCGCTCTACACAGAAGCCTTCACAGCTAGTGCGGCCGCTAAGGGCAAGGCCCCGTCGACTTCGACTCGGGCGACTGGCGGGCAGAACGGCAACGATGACTGCGTGCTATGGGTCGGCGAGGGACTTGGCAGCCTCTGCTGGATCAGCCGGGGCGGCCTCTACTTTCTCTGCGGTGTCGGCAAGGAGGGTCAGTTGCCTCCCTCTTCTCCGGTCGCTGCGCGTTGCATTCGAGCTCATCCCTGTCCCATCCGGCTCTCTTCGACAGCCAACCCACTGCTGGCCTTCCGCTTCCTCGAAGTCTTTGTCGACGTCCTGACCGAGTACCTGGGCGAGGTTCGTCCCGGCTGGCAATGAGCTGCACGTCATGCAGAGGAAAACGCTCATGTCGCTGATTTGGGATCATCGCAGATCACCGAGACACAGATCAAGGACAACTTCGACGTTGTCTATCAGGTGCGACCGCCGGAATTTGAACTCTATCGTGTCGCCACAGCTCATTTCTATCCCACCTCTGCCGCAGCTACTTGAGGAGATGCTCGACGAGGGCTACCCCTTAACGACCGAGAGCAATCTTCTGCGGGACATCGTCCTTCCGCCGACGCTTCTTAGCAAGGTCCTCTCGGCCGCCGGTGTCTCGGGGTAAGTCATCATTTCTGAGATCGGGCTGACCTTGACTGCTGTGCTGATACTCTGCTTGGCATCCGGGTTCAGACTCGGCGGGCCGGCACTTGGCCAGCCCTTCTCCTCGCCTATACCCTGGCGCCGGCCAGGCGTCAAGCACTCGTCGGCCGAGATCTTCTTTGACTTTGCAGAGACGCTTGCGCTGACGCTCGACCGCAAAGGTGGCGTCGTCAGGGACGATCGATGGGGCGTGCTTGAGTGCAACGCAAGGCTGAGCGGCGTGCCCGAGATCAGTCTTCATCTCGGCGGGGGTGCGGTCAAGGGTCAGGGTCTGCATCCTTGCGTCAGGTGCGGCTGCCCACCTTGCGCTGTCTTCCACCCTTGACTGACTTCGCAACTCCTCCTAGGCTTGGTCGGTACGAGAAAGATGGAACGCTATCCTTCATCCCGCCTGACGGCCGTTTCCGGCTGATGGACTACGTCATCCCGTCACCAACGGCAGCGGCTGCGACATCGGCTGGCGTGTCTGGCTCGTCGGCGCTAAGCTCAAATCGTGTTGGAGGGATTGATGAGCAGTCTGGCGTCCGCTTCAAGACGCGGATCAAGCTGCACGAAAGTGGCGGTCCGTCCTTCCGTGCCTCCTCATTGATAACCTTGCTGATCCTCAAGACTTTCCAAACATCTGTAAATTGAATGCTCAGGAACCTTCGAGATCTCTATCTCGTCCACTCAACCTTCGCGGCCGCTTGAAAATGCCGTCTTAAGGTGGAATCTCGGCGAGGGTGTCGTACCGGCGAAGACGACTGTCTTCGGTGCCTCGGCTGACGACGGCTCGCGCTGGGAGATTGAGGGCGGCCAGGTGCGTCGTTTTTGTTCACTCCTGTCCCCCAATCTCTTGGCTCATGTCCGGAGAGGACCGGAGCTGTCCACATGATAGCTTAGATCTGACGGGCGTGTCCTCTCGGTCCGCATTGGCCGGCATCGATCGAGCTGCAGACGCTTGTTTGGCGACTCGGTCTCCTCCCTCCTCAATCACTTGCCCGTACCCTTTCGGGTGCCTTTACCACGACCTCCCCTCCCCTCCCGGCAACTGAGTTGGGCTTGACCTACACGGTCCACCAGCACTCGCTTTCGGGCCTACGTGTCGGCAAGCTTACGTGTCCCGGCATGGGCGACGGCGCTGGGCCATCTTCAAACTCGGCAGCCAACGGCGGCGGCGGCGGCGGCGGCGGCGGAGGGCCGAAGGTGTTTCGGGGGATGCGGTCGCGAGTCGAGTGCACCGTGTACAGACGCTGGTAAACGCTACACTTTCGTGACTGGGAGGTGCCACCTTCGATGCGCCCTTTGTGCATCGCCCATGCGCGTACATGCTTCCTGTGAAAGGCGACAACTCCGCGATGGGTTCGCGAGACCGACGATGCCGGGCCCTCTTTTGAGACCCAGCGCGACACAAGCGAGATGACCATCAATCACGTACAACACCTCCCTGCGTTTCTTGGCCGGCGTCGACCCATCAACCCTGTCATTGGCGCTCCGGGCCGTCTTACTTTGTGAACTTCATCGAGACCGAGTTGACGCAGTGGCGCTCGTCCGTCGGGTTGTCGAAGCCTGAAACGAGAACACAGAAGCCATTCGGTCAATCAGCGACCACTCTAAAGGTGGGCGAGGAGGGGGGCAGAAGAAGGGGGGGGGAGGGGTAATGAGAGGAAAGGTCGAAGAAGAGTGGGTGAAAAGGCACAGACCCTCTCCCTTGAAGACGTGGCCGAGGTGACTGGAGCGCAAGGTGGATGGGGGGAGTTGTGTTCGTTAGTCGCTTCCGTCCGATCTGTCAACATGCAAACGAGCAGAGGACCGACCCTCCACAAGCGCTGCAGACAATCTCAGTCCGGGTTGAGAAGAGCGAGCGGTCCTCGTGCCGGGTAATGGCCCCGGGGATGGCGTCGTAGAACGAGGGCCACCTGTAAGAGTCGAAAGCAGGAAGGCCAAGGCTCGTCGTCAGCCTCGAGCTGATGGATGCCCTGAGGGATCCAAGATGAGGGCCTCCGGGCGGAGCAGGAGAGTGACCGACCCGCAACCCGACTTGAACTTGGTCGCCGCTTTGTAGAGCGGTGCACCGCAGCCGGCGCAGCCAAAGACGCCCTCCGAGGGGTAGAACTTGTCGTACTCGCCCGAGCCGGGCGCCTCAGTCCCCTTCTGGCGGAGAACGCGGAACTGCTCGCGGTTGAGCTGTTCCGCCGAGGCAGAGGTCGGCGATAGGGCGCGAAAGGATCGTCAGCGGCCCGGTCGCGAAGGCGAGAGGTAGGAGGCCGCGCACCTGGGCTTGCCACTCGCCCTCGGTCTTCCGGGCGGCCATCGAGTTACTGTTGTCGGGCGTGAAAGCGAGCGGGGTCGTCGAGAAGGCGAAACGGACGAGCGGAGAGCGAGCGATCGAGCGAAGGACGGTCGGTCGAGCGAGCATGAGGTCGGGTGGTGGAAGAATGGTGGGTGGCCGATCATCTCCCTCTGATGGCAACGTGGCGCAGCAGCCTTCGGTCGGCGTGACGTAAGCCACCCTCCAAGGCGGAGCCGGCGTCGTCCGCTCCCTCTCGCTCACATCCGACCGACCGCCCTCCAGTAGTGTCTTCCGTCTCCATCTCTCCTTTCGCACACCCGTCAGACTTGCAAGTATGTCAGCATCCTACATGTGCGTGCAGCCGGGGCAGGCGAGATGGAGCACGAGGGAAGTCGGTGATTGGCGGCTGATGCGTCCCCCTGTCACTGCCTGTCCAGCCTCGCCCTCAACTGCGGCAGCTCGTCCATCAAAGCCCGCCTCTTTGCCCTTCCCTCATCTTCGTCCTCCTCCTCGAGCGATTCAGATCTTGAACAGGCCGCCAAGCTCTCGGCCAGCGGAATCGGCGCAGGCGGAGGCAAAGAGGTTGAGCTCGAGCTCGTCTGGACGGGCAAGGACGAGCCAGAGACGAGGACCGAGGATGGGGACGCAGAGTGTGAGTCTTTCCTCACCCACTCTCTCGCACAGAAGCAGAGGGGTGGCCAGGACTGGTAGCCGGGCGTAGGCCAGTGGGCCAGCGATTCAAGCGCACAATAAGGGAAGGATCATCTCTACCTTGGCGAAGAGGACAGGCAAGAGCAGCTCGTCGCGCAGCGCTCGCGGGCCATCTTCGCCAATCTTCGTCGACCGCCATCGCCGCGGTTTACTCGCAATACCAGCGACTGCCTACACCACCCGAGGCGTCCCTTGATCTTTTCCCACCTCGCTCAAGCCGCATCTCTCAACTTGCTGACGATATCTCATCAATTGCTGTACAATAGACTCCGCTGTCCTGTCCTCACTCCTCTCCCTCCTCACCTCCTCCGACTCGCACCCGCTTGAAAAGTCGGCGATCAAGGTCGTCGCCCATCGAGTAGTCCATGGTTCGACTCACTCTGAGCCGATCGTCGTCACGAACGGCCACCGTGAAGGGCTCAGTGAGATGGACCGGCTAAGCACATTCGCGCCACTGCATGTACGCTCTTTCTTCTTGCTACCCCCTGGTCGGCGAAGCCCTCAAGGCGGCCTCCCATCTTCTTCCTGCTGACGAGTTCGTACTGATACTTTAGAACCACAATGCCGTCCTGGCCGTCCGCTCGGTGCTCGACCTCCTGCCTGAGCATACGAGTGTCCTCCTCTTCGACACGCTCTTTCACCAGACGCTCGATGAGCACGTCTACACATACGCAGTGGGCCCAGCTGAACAGGAGACACCTGTTCCGCTGCGCAAGGTACAGTATTGGTCCATTAGGGACATTGCATTTTTTTTTTTTCGAATAAGCTGAGTCTGTCGCTTTTCCGAAAAGTATGGCTTCCACGGCCTCTCGTACGCTTCGCTCCTGTCGACCCTCTCTTCACACCTCTCGACACCAGCGTCCTCTATCTCTGCCGTCATGGCTCACCTCGGCTCGGGTGGATCCGTCTCTCTCGTCGCCCGAGGCGAGTCAAAAGATACCTCGATGGGTCTAACGCCGCTCGAGGGCCTCGTCGGCGGCACCCGGAGCGGCGACGTCGACCCGACGCTCGTCTTCCACCATACGAAGGACTGCGCGGCGAATGCACTCGACGAAGGCGAGGACCGATTCATCTCAAAGGCCGAGATGGCGCTCAACAAGTAAGTCGGACCTTCCTCCCCCCCCCCTCCGTCAGGATGAGCGATTGACTGGGTGGTCTTTCGGCACATGTCTTTTGTCGCGTTGTCCCATGAACAGGGAGAGCGGCCTCAAAGCACTCGCCGGTACGGCCGACTTTGGGCTCATCACACGCCGTATGGAGCGCACCGTCGACTGCTCGGACGATGAGGCGAAGCAGGCGACGCTAGCCTATAACGGTACGAATCTCAGCCCTTGCCACGACAGACGGCAGGCCGTCGTCAGGTCGACCTCGAGAGCTGACCCCTCTCGGTGCTCTCGCACGCCTCAACTTCCCCTTTGCAGTCTATCTCGACCGGCTCCTCAAGTTCATTTCGTTTTACCTCTTCAAGCTCCTTGCGCTGCACGCTTCGGGTCAGGGCCCCGCCCCGCAGCTTGTCTTCTCTGGAGGGATCGGCGAGCGCTCGGCTCGGCTGCGCAAGGACGTTGTCGAGTCGCTTGCGTTCCTCGGCGTCAAACTCGACCGCGAGGCGAATGAGGCAGAAGGAGGCGGACAGGTGAAGCGGATCGGAAGTGGAGGCGAGGCCCGGAAGGTTGACGGAGTGTGGGTCATCGAGACGGACGAGGAGCTTCAGTGCGCCAAGATGGCGGTCGGTTACCCCCCTTTCCCACTCCTGGTGCCTTGCATTTGGACTGACGATGCGTCTTCCCACCCTTTTCTGCCAGCGCGCACACCTCGAGCTATAAAACGTCGTCCCTGCTCCGGCATCGCTCAACCAAGCCGAGATGTCCGGGCGGCTGATTCGCCAGTCGTCCCACTGCTGACCTGCCTCTCCAGCCGACCGACCCTCTCCTCGGGCCTCGTCGGCAAGCGCATCAGTGTCGCCTGGACCCTTATCCTCGCCCGCGCTGTCGTGACCATTCTTGGCCTTCCGCTAAGGGGGCCTCGATAAATGTAGCTACATCGTTGCAAGTGTTGCCTCTCATCGTCTCCTCCGTTTGGCTCAATGCGCGGAAATGACCGAGGCGGTACAGCAGAAAAGGTCGCCTTATGGGCCAATGTCCTTTGGAAGGTTAGACCTGTGCGAGCAGCAGGACAGTGTCAGCTTGCACTCGAGGGCAAGTCGTCGCCTGCTTGGGCACATTGAGCCGATTCGCGAGTGACGCACCGGTTCATCATGGCAACCTTGTGCCGCTCGTCAACCATCCTCAGCACATTACTTGACCCATCCAGGACGGCCAGGAGCTCCATCGCAATTCGCTTCTCGCCCTTGACGGCACTGCGCTTGTCGGCCGCCTTGAGGATCCAGCGGATGCCGAACCGTGTCCGCTGGCGCTCGTTCAAAGGGATGGGTACGATCATCGTCTTGGCACCTTTGCGGATCGACTTGAGCCGGCAAAGCGGAGAGGCAGCGATGATGGCTGCCCGGAAAATGGGAAGCGGTGGCGAATCGGTCTGTCGGGCACTGCAGAAGAGGTGTCGGAAGGAAAGGTTAGCCGAAAGCTACAGGACGGCGTCGGCGGTGATCGGTCCCAGCCCATGCCCTCCTCGCGCTCGCGCCTTGGCTCCCGATATAACACATTGCGCGGTTGACGCGCAAGCGAGATCTGAGGACGTCAAGCTAAACTACACGGGGTCGTGAGCAAAGAAGGACGTACATGGCGTCCAGAATCTTGGACAGGAAGATCGTCGCCTTGAGCTTGTTGCCGTGCGTCATGTTCAGGCCGACCCAGAAGTCACAGAGCGGATCCGATGTCTGCGGGATGGCTGAGGGAGCGTAGGGTACGGTAGCCGAATCGAAGCGGTCGGCCCCATCGTGCGCTGCCGAGGGATCGAGGAAGGAGGACGAGAAGGAGGACGGGGAAGAGGACGTCGACGTCGAGGCGCCGTAGAAGTCGCGTGGACCGTATAGGTTGGCGTCGACGCCCGCCGAGGCATCGGCCGGGGTTGACGAGCTTGTACTTGCTGCTGCGTCCAGTGACGACGGCGAAGCCGTGCCTGTTGGCGTTGACGGCGGGCGAGCGTCGGTGCCGAGCGTGGCCTGAAGAAGGTCGCCGGCCGCACCCGAAGGACCGGTCGCCATCGCTCGCCGGGCGATCAGGGCAGCGACGGGCAAACGACAGGCGGGACGAGCAGCGACGCGGGCAAACGAGGGAAGCATGTCGAGAGATTGCAACCGAGGAGGGCGCTGGCACGGATGGAGGAGACAGGATGAGAGAGGCGACGAGCTCGAGCTGAGCGGCGAGGAAGGAACCCAAGCGCCCGGGCAGACCCCCGATCTGAAAACCCGGGCCACCGGCGAAGCTCGTCGCTGGCCAGCGGTTCCATCCCTCCCACCGTCCATTCCTGGTCCTCCCCCTCACTAGCAATGACGGCGAGTACAAGCACGCAACGTGAGTGCTGAATGTAGCCGCAGATGCCGTCTACGCCTCGCATGCAAAGGCGACGTTCGTGAGCTGCCAGAGGACGGATTCTGGGCTGACACGCTTCGCTTCGCGACCAACCCCTTTTCCCTTCCATCCGCTCTCAGCTCCCGCTGCTGGGCAGCCGACGGCAGAGCTTCTCGACGACGAGGGCATGGTCACTGACAAGGTCTGTCTCACTCGTCTCCCTCAGTGCCAGCCGAAGGCGGGCAGGGCCCGGTTACAACTTCCGAGACTTAGCTCGCCCTCGTCTCGGTTTCTCTAACCGCCTGCCGCTGACAGCATTCGCCTCCCTTTCTGATCCATGCAGTTCCTTAGCGTTCTTGCCTACATTTTCAGCACCTTCTGTTTTCCTCCTCGTCCTCCCACCTTTGCCCTTCCCGAGAAGACGGCCCACCTCCCGCCCTCGGCCCTCGACGCTTTCGCCATCGCGACCAACGGTGAGGCCTTCTCGAAAGAGACCAAGGCCGAGATTAGCACCTTCTTCGACGGCGTCGACAAAGATGCCGCGAAGGATGTCGAGGGAGGTATAAACTTCGCAGGCTTTGAACAGATGTACACGCTTCAGACCGAAAGTGATCCGGAAGAGACGTGGCGGTGCGTCCCCTTTTCGTGCAACCGCCTAGCTCATGTTTTGGCGTTCCAATCGCCGGTGACTGATGAAGCAACTTTGACACGATTAGAGACCTTGCTGCCCACGGATTTGATCGCCAGCTGGAACTCGCATCACGTCCTTCGGCCTCCTAGACCGCGGGAAGGACTACGCCGGTCTCCTTCTCGCAAGGGATCGCCAGCCCCCCCCCCCCCCCCACGCTTTGATTGTTGGACTGGATAACGCCATACTTCGGACGAACACCTTTGTTGAAGCGAAGACCTGCCTCTCGCTGACGATTGGTTATAAGGACGCATCCTCGTCCCGTGCTTGGTCCGCGCTCGCTTTGCAGGAGCTTTTGCCAGTGCTGGCTGCACTTGAGTATGAGTACCGTGGGGGGCGGATCTTCCGAAAGACGCTCTTGAATCGCTTTCTGCATCATCGTTGGACAATGACGATATCCAAAAAGGAGAGGCAGGTTGCAGGATAAATCCGCGCAGAGCAAGGCTAGCCTGGATTGCAAAGACACGATGCAAGAGTATGATCCTCACGCCCGATCCCAGGGAGCCCGGTCTCAAGCTTCCGTAATAATCAGTCATGATCCGCCGCTCTCTCGCGGCGCGCCTCTACAAAGATTGAGGAGGGACAATCAATTAAGCTCGGCCCTGCTCGAGTGTGAACAGGTAATCTACCGAAGCGTGACGAGCTCCTCGGCGCTGGTCGGGTCTGTCAGAGGGAATCAGAAGGCAGACGGACAGGTTCAGCCTCAAGAAGCTGGTCCACTGCTCAAACCAAGTTTTCTAGTCGAGGACGTACGGATTGCGACCGTGTCATCAAGGTCCTTTTTGGTCGCGCCCATCTTGACGGCGACGCCGACGAACTGCATGATTTCGTCGGAGCCCTCACCGACGATGTGGACGCCGAGCACCTTCTCGGTCGGGAGGAGGGTGACGAGCTTGTAGGCCGTCGGGGATTTGTGCGCCGGGTTGTCGAGCATCGCGTTCGACTGAGGACGGGGAAGTGAAGGCGGTCAATCCAAAGTAGTCCTCTCTCGCGGAAGGGAGGGAAGGGAAATGTACCATGCCGGTGAACTTGGTCTGGTAGACCTTGATCTTGTCCTCGCCGTGCTCCTTCTTGGCCTCCTCCTCTGTCAGGCCGACCGAGCCCGCGGTCGGGTGCGAGAAGATGACCGAGGCAATGTTGTTGTAGTCAAGCTTGTCGTCCTTGTACTGCTCACCACCGAACAGGCGGTTCGACAGCCGCCGGCCGGCAGCGATCGCGACCGGCGTCAAGAGAGCCTTGCCGATGACGTCGCCAACCGCGAAGACGTTGGACGCCGACGTCTTCTGGTAGGCGTCGACCGTGACGTAGCCCGACTTGTCAGTCTCGACGCCGGCGTTGGCGAGGTTGAGCGCCTTGGTTTCCGGGTGCCGACCAATCGCCCAAAGGAGGGTGTCGACCTCAAGCGTCTTACCCGTGTCAAGCGTGAGCGTGAGCGCACCCGAGGCCTCCTTGACGACCTTCTTAATGTTGGTTTCCTTGTGGATGTTGATGCCGGTGCCGGCCATGTGCTCAGTCAGCGTGTCCGAAATGATGTTGTCGAACGACCGGAGGACCTTGTCGTGCCGGATGAGGAGGTGCGTCTCGGACCCGAGCGTGTGGAAAATGCCGGCAAGCCTGCACTCCCGACGTGGGTCAGAACATGGCGCCAAACCGGTTCGACCTCGAACGATTCTACTCACTCTACCGAGATGTAACCAGCGCCGACAACGGCGACCCGCTTGGGCTGTTCCTCGAGCTCGAAAAAGCCGTCCGAGCTGATGCCGTGCTCGGCGCCCTCGATGTCGGGAATGGACGGCGCGCCGCCAACGGCAATCAGGATGTTCTTGGCCCGGAGGCTGTAGGTGCTACCGTCGTGGGCGCGGACCTCAAGCTCGTTGGCTGAGGTGAAGGAAGCCCGGCCCTGGTACTCATCGACGTGGTCCTTCTCTAGGTTGCGCTCGTAGATGCCGTTAAGCCGCTTGATATAGGCGTCACGCTTGTGCTTGAGCGTGTTCCAGTCGAAAGGGATCGGCTGCTCGGCTGGCGCGTCCGAGAGACCAGCCACACGGAAGCCGTATGAGTGGGCGTTGCGCAGGTTCTCGGCGACGCTGGCCGTGTACCACATGATCTGCCGGCGCGGAAGGGCGGCCACTCAGGTCAGCTCAGCAATCTCAGGTTACGTTGATAGTCAAGAAAGGCGAACCTTCTTAGGCACGCAGCCAACGTTGACGCAGGTTCTGATCGCCAGGGAGAAGAAGTGTGCGGAGGCGTCAGCATGCTAGAAGGCACGTGTCGAAACCCACGCCGGCAAGAGGTTCTTGCGAGCAGGCAGCCACCGAGGAGTCAAAGGCGCTCACCCTCCGAGGTAAGGCAGAGCCTCGATGACGGCAGCCTTAGCTCCGTACGAGGCTGCGCGACGCTACACGAGCCGAAAGAGGGATGAGGATCAATCTAATGGCCGCTGACGTGCGAGGGCGGCAAGCGACGCACAGCTGAAGCAAGGCCACCAGAGCCTGCAGATCGCAGGACGAATGTCAAAGGGTGCGAGGCAGAGTCAGCTATCCAACCTACAGCTGCGCACACGATCCTGCGTGCTCGCCAGCGCCTTCTGCTAAGAAGGAAGGGCGTCCGCACCTCCACCGATGACGAGGTAGTCGTACTCCTCGGCCTTGGCAGAGTCTTTAGGGATCGGGGCCATCTTGAAGAGCGAGGTGTGGAATGCGCGGGCAGAGGGGACCTGAAAAAGCGTGTCAGGGGGCAGGCAGCACAGGTAGAACGGTAGCCAGAGCAGGAGAGGGCGTCGGATGGAGGCGAAGGCCAGCTCAGTCAGCCCAGCGAGCGAGCGCGTCGATGGAAGGCCTGGCCACGCGGAGGAGCGTCAGGCTCACCTGGAGACGGCGAGACTGAAAGGCGAGCGGTCCTGCGGGCGTTGGCCTGAGGAGAGCGAGAAGGCGAGGACGGGCGGACAGGATGGGCGGGCGTGGGTGGTGGTGAGACGGATGGGGAAGGACCTATAGCTATAGTTGGGTCGAGGGCTGAAGGCGTCTAGAAGGCATTCGGTCGCCGACCCGCACGCGTCAGACGCCGGCCGGCCGGGACGCAGTTGAGCTGACATACCGCCGTTGCGGGCTTCACTTGCCTGAACCATGTCCCAGAGCATGAGCGGACGCCTTGGTCTCCCGACAACCGCGCACTATAGCATGCATGCATACCATCGACCCTTCCTACCTATCGCGGCGGTGGAAGAGCAAGAGGAGCTCGTCAGACCAAGCGCAACAGAGGCCGTTGTCAGTCAGGCGCAGCCATGTGGTTGCCGGCCACATCCTGCTGGCGTAACAGCGACGACGACGCCCACCCCGCCGCTCAAGCGACCTGCTCCTGCGCCAGGCCTTGCCACCATTGGATATTGTACCAATGGACGGGAAACAATCGTAACTGAGCGCTCCCTCGCCGCCGCGCCGGTGTCAACCTTTGACCTCTCTGCCAAGCCGCAGCCCCGGAGCCGCCCGCCCACCCGCCCAGCCGCTCCCTCCGAGCCGAGGCTACCCAAAACCAGATGAACCAGCAACGTGTCGGCTTTGCAGTCATGTCGAGCTCGCAGTATCCCTGTCGACGCCCAAGATCATCGATCGCAAGCTTGACGTTCTCGGCCTCTGCAGGCAACGTTGTCTGCTGCCGCCGCCCGTTATGGCCGCTCGGCTCTGCTGCCGCCAAGGCGTCTTGCCCCACCATCCGACACGCGTCACCAGGCAGCGGACTCTTCCCACGCCCCGACGCCCAGCCGGCAGCGACGCCGCCGTGTCTTGGAAGGGGCTCGCTGATCCCGGATGTCCACAGAGGAAGGAGGTGGCAGACCCTTGTCCTTCTACCTTGCTCATCAACGCTCACCATCCAGTCCTGGCACAAAACTCACCGGCACCTGTCCTCCAGAATCCATGCTGCGACCTCCCCGCATCCTCAGGACGCTCGCCAGCCTAGCACTCGTCCTCGTATGCGCAGCTGAGCCGACGTTTGCCCGCTCGGAAGCAGGCTCTGCTGGTGAGCTGCTCAACCCTTGCACCCGTCGCAAGGCTTCCGACCCCTCCAAGCTGACGAATCCACCCTTGCCTTCCCTCGATGATCCAGGCGATGCTCCCTCGCGCTCTCGGATCGGCCGGCGGCGCAATAATTATACGATGCACCCACCAGAGACGATGGCCTACCTCGTACAGTTCAACTACGACGTGCCTATGTACTTCTGGTTCGGTGCGCAGTCGCTCCCTCGCTCCAGCGCTGCTATACGGACGAATCACGGCTGATCTCGCTCCTCCTTTCCCACCCCGACTACAGGTTTGATCGGCATGATCGCTATCGCATCCGCCTCTCACTGGATCCTGTGGTTCCAGGTTCGTTCCAATCTGGCTCGAATAGCCAGCAAGAGGCTGATCAGACTGCTTCCTTGGATAGGGCTACCTCCGCCGCCGCCATGCTGGCTACCGCCTGGAGTCCAAGCGGCTCCCACGTGTCAAGACGCACGCCTCAGGTGATCAGCCTACCGTTCACCACGTATCTCTTCGCTTCTTCTGGTACTGGCTCGCGTCTTTCTGGCGCAAGTACTCGATCAAGCACAGCAATATCGCCGAGGCCGTCTCGCTCGGCGACGTCGGCCAGCTGTTTCTCATCTTTGTCTACCTCCTTCTCAACTTTCTCCTCATCTTTCTGGGCACGAAGGGCGACATCGATTGGATGGCCCACCATGCCGCCCGCTTGACTTACGCCAACATCCCGCTCGTTATCGGCCTTGCTGGCAAGAATAATGTTCTCTCGAAGGTGCGCTTTAAGAAGCATTGAGGCGGCCAAGTGTCATTGATTGACCTTGACGCTACGTTGATAGCTCACCGGCTTCGCCTATGAGTCGCTCAACGTCCTTCACAGATGGGCGGCGAGATTCATCATCGTCAGCTCTGCCATCCATATTGGCGGCCGCATCCATGTCAACGTTCCTAGCTCGAGCCCAACTGCGCCTGCGTCTGGCTACATCGGATGGGGTTGGGCTGGTGAGCATGCGACCCCCATACTTTTACTTGAGTTCGTCGACAGGGACACGCACTGACATTTGCTCTCGCAGCCTTCTCTTGCTTCCTCCTGTTCGTTAGCGCACATCTTCGGAAGATCATGAGGCGACGTAGACGGCTGACCTCAGCTCTGCTCATCGACGCAGGATGATCGGCATGGCCTCGCGGCCGATCCGCAACCGAGCGTATCAAACGTTCCTAATCCTCCACGTCACGCTCTGGTTCATCATTGTGGCCTCGCTTGTCATTCACCGGCCGCAGGACCAAGGATGGATCTGGGCCGGGTGTGTCTCTCATCATTGGGCATCGTCGCTCCTTTCTCGCTGATGCGACATCTGCTTGCCCTCAGCTTCGCCCTCCACGGCCTTGATCGCATAGCCCGCGGTGCTCGCATCTTCTACTACCTCGTCATACGCAAGACGGAGGAGCGCGAGGACTTGCCTACAGGCTTCGTCCGCATTCTCGACAAGGACACAATCCGGGTCACGGTCCGCACCCGTCAGAGTACGTCCTCGCGCCACATCAGCTCCGATACGCTCGACCCTTGACGAACTGTTGCCCTGTCCATGGACATAGATTGGATCCCCTCCCAACATGCGTACCTGCATTGCCCTAAAGAGTCGCCCGGCGGCCATCCTTTCACAAGTGCATACTTCCTGCGTCTCTTATCGACTAATACTACCGAAACTGACCCTTGGCCTGATGACATTTGCCCCACCAGTTTCAAACATCTCGCGCCCGCTCGAACAGGCCGACAATCGCCGGCCAGCCGAGGCTCCACAAGAATTCATCATTCGCGTCCGCGAGGGCCTTACGCGCAAGATCTTCGAGCACGCGTCCGGCCACAGCGAGGAAGGCAATGAAGATGCCGGCCCAATCTGGGGGACCGACGTTCCGATCAAGGCCTGGACCGAGGGACCCTGTGCGTTGCTCTCATCACGATCTTACCCTCTATATTGTACCTGCTCGCTGACACGCCACTTCACCATTCCAGACGGTCACGAGAGCTACCTCAGCGAAGATTACTCGACGCTTGTCTTGATTTCGGGCGGCAGCGGCGTCAGTTACGCCCTCTCGAACGCGATGGACATCGTCCGCCGAAAGCGTGCCATGCATCTTGGTCATACCTCGCACGGCATTGCGATCGCGACTGAGCGGCTATCTTTCATCTGGGTGGTCAAAACGGCAGGTGCGCCGTTCGGTGACTAAGCTCCCTAGCAACGTAAGACGGCGTGACTGACCAGACTCTCTCTTTCAAATCTTCCGCCTTACGATAATAGCCCAGGTCGAATGGATAGGCGATCACTTACGAGACATGTGTAAGGCCGCGCCGCCTGGTCTGCTCGACATCACGATCTACATCACCGGTAAACGGACGACCGATGAGCCCGAAGTGCTCGAGGGTTTCGTCACCGACGACCAGCGCAAGCCTCGTCCAACGGCAGACGATGGGGGCGAGAAAGTCGGGGCTGATGGTCAACGGCAACACACCGAGAAAGTGAAGCCGACGCCAGACCGACGGACGAGCGAGACGACTGTCGTCCAGCATGCCGCTAAGGTGACGCTCAAGAGCGGCCGACCCGACTTCAACGAGGTTATCGAGGAGGAGGTCGCTCGGACCGACTACGACGAGTGGGTCGCGGTCGGTACCTGCGGGCCAACGCCTCTCACAAACAGCGTCGCCGACGCAGTCTCCCGCGCCGTCCAACCGACCCAGGTTCTCCGAGGAGAGCTTCGCCGCAACATCACTCTCAACCTGGAGCAGTTTGGCTGGTGATCAGATCGGTCTTTGTAGCTTGTACATCCTACTTGAGATGCCTTTGAGACGATCCGCTGCGACTAGAAGAGAGGTGTGGGATGGCGGTAGGCGAAGGTGGAGGCCGGGCGAGACTTCCGAAATCGCGAACGAACGCTCCTCGACTCACTCAGCAGCAAATGTGTCTCTGTGATGATCATCTGAGATCGGCTCAAGCCGACGCGCTCGAGGCGATGGGACGAGTACCACTATCGGTCCGAGACGCATCATAGGGTTGGCGGGCTGCTGCGCGCTCAGCGGCTCGCGACTCACAGTGAGGCGTGGGTCGGGTCGCTTCGACCCTTCATCTGGTCAAAGGAGACAATCGCAAAGAGGCAAGACAAACTGCTGCCTTCCTTGAAATCTGCCTCAGCATGAGCATGAGCGAAAAGCAAGTGCGAGCTAAGAGTTGCGCCCTCACCGCCTTTGGCCGGCCGCGGTTCGACTCGCGCGACGCCACGGCAATCCCGGCCATGTGACAGCCGAGCGCCGCCGAGCAAGCCGCCAGCTTCGACCGCCGGCCTGCCTCCCCCTCTCCTCACCACTCCATCTGTCCGCAACGCCGCACCTCGTTTAAGAGCTCTCTCCCTCTTAGCTTCAAGCCCGCCATGGACATTGTCCAACAGATCATCACCTCGTGCGGCCCGACTTTCTTGAAGCTCTCGGCCGAGCCGGCCGGCTGTGCCCTCTACGGCTGAGCCGCAGCCTCAGCTCGCTCACATGCTGATTGTCTCGCCTTCCGGTTAAATACTTTTGCTTCTGTTGGCGGCTGACAGGCCACAGTATCATGACTACCTCGGCATCCTCAAGGGAGCGCGGAATGGCCTGGTGCGTCTGCCTTGCGGACTGAGGGTCAGCCGACGCGAGAGCGGGTCAACGCAGGCGACGACCGAGCGCAGGGGCTGACGGACCGTCTTTTCGTCCATGCGTCAGGTCTACGGCGCCAAAATTCGGTACGTCTATCGTTTACGTCAACAATGATTCTCGTACTTGCATCTGACTGACAGCTGCGATTCGGCCGCCGGCTAGTTTCCCGCATGCGCTGGTGATGACGCTCCTCTTTCACCGCGGCGACTGGCGAGCCAAGTCGGTACGTAACGCTCAATTCTAGCGAGCGAGCTGCAGGCTAACTGGCTGACATGGTGAGCCGCTTGCGACTGCTTAGGCATTCGTCTACAAAGCGACGAAGCAACACGCCTTCAACCTGATGAAGTTCGTTAGCCTATATAAGACGCTGCTGCTCATCCAGAAGCGAGTTAACGGCGGCAAGGAGCGTGGTATGTCCTGCTGAGCAACCCTCGATATCGGTTCTTCGTCGCGCTGAAGCCTTTCTGCACTTTCCAGATATGGATACATTCGTCGCTGGCTTGCTCGGCGGTTGGATCGTGTTCGGTGAGCGTAACGCTGTCAATGAACAGGTATGTCTAAATGCGCGCCGACCACTCGGATCTGCTCACTCGCTGACCCGGAGCCCGTCCAGATCGTCCTCTACGTCGCCTCGAGGTTAGCACCGACCTTCCTGCCGCTTTACAAACTTTCCCAGCTGATCTGTCTACGCCTTTCCTCATCGTCGCAGGGTCCTCGCGTCCTTCCTGCCTCGCGCCTCGCCGCGTCCTTTACCGCCCTTGGATGGCAAGCCGCCGAGCACCGTCAAAGCGATTCCGCCTGCTTCCCTCCCTTTCAGTAAGTACCAAAGATCAAGTGTGGTGCCCCTCATGGCTATGCCGCCCCCTGACAAGCTTTGTCTTTCGAATCGCTCTGGCAGGCGTCTTTGCGAGTGTCGCCTGGGGCCTCGTCATGTACATCTTCCGCCATCGTGGGGAAACGCTGCAAGGTGCGCTCTTTCTCTCTCGAAACGGGTAACTTACTTCGATGGCTGACACCAGTCTTCGAATGACAGCCGGGCTCGTGAACTCGATGAGCTACCTTTATCGCGACAGCGAAAAGTGGAAGGATTTGCGGACGTACGTACGCTCGCCAATCAGACCGGTAGAAGTCAGATGCTGAAAGAGCTTCTTACTCGACCATATCGACAGATTGCTCTGGCACAACAAATAATGGGGTCATCTTCCCAGTTGCTAAACTATTGATTCGATCCGTTCTGCACGCGGCTCCTGGTGTCTTTACCCCTTACCCCAGCCACCTTGTACTTCCTCAGTCTGCTATCTGTTCGTGCTCTCTCTTCAAGATCCCTTTACAGGCGCTTTCTTATGCCAGGAGGACCATCCGTCCCGACCTGGCTTCTGAAAGGAGTCTCCTCTGCAGTCGTGCTGCCTACGAGAGACACACGTTCCCCGACGTTTGGACGCGAGTTGGACTTTGTCGAAATTGGCCTAAAAAGGCAGCCGGGCGCGGGGCTCGCACCTTGTGCTCGACCTCCTGCACTTCTCGAGAGCAAGCAAGCTCGTTGTCCTTCAATCCTCTCGTTCTGCACCTCTCTTCCCATCCTTTCCAGCAGATATCTCCAGCTCCAGCAGCCTGAAATCGCGCTCCTCACACGGACGCCTCCCTCTACTCGTACCACATCACTTCTCAACGCCGGCAGCCCTCCCTCTTGAGCTCTCATCATGCCTTCCGTCGCCGAGCGAAGCAACGCGACCCTGTACCCGGCCTCGACCGCCGACTGGGTTCAGCCCGAGTCGCGTCCCGCCGAGATTGACGGCCTCATCGCCGGCGTCGGTCAGTCTTCCTCTGTCTTGCCGTCCTGTCTGCTTTGCTCGCTCGGCTGACCACCTCCTACTGCTGCCGACGTCAGACCGCTACAACCCGGCCAACGTCTCGGAGCTCGAGGACTACCTGTACGACCAGGTCAAGCGGGGAACCTACGACTTCCTCGCCAACATGGCGACGCTCAAGCTGTCAGTCCGATCCAATAAATGTTCGCCAGCGGCTCGCAGCTGATGACTTCTTGTGGTTGCGATTGTCCGCGCCGGTCCATACCCCATCAGCTACCAGTTCAACCCGACTCTCCTGAACCCGGACGTACTCCTTCAGCTTCTGCTGAAGGCGCTCATCGCCACCCCCGGCCCAGACTTCAACCTCTCAATGGCCGTCGCCGGTGACCGTGCCGTTCGTCGCCCCGACCTCCCAGCCCATGCCCTCCCAACTGACGACTACCCTTCTATCACCATCCTGCCTTAGTTCTCGGTTCCGCTGTCGGATGACGACGAGGACGAGGACTCGCAGCTGCCGCTGCTCCTGACCTTCCTCACCAAGCTTCACGCGATTCTCCGCGCATGCCGCTTCACTGAGTTTTGGTCGGTGCTCAACAGCGACCAGGAGGCTGCCGTCGGTGCGTCTTCTGATCGCGTTGGGTCTCTTGCGAGTGCCGTCCAGTAGCCTGACTGCTCCTTCTCGCCCCATAGTTCTCCGTGGCAACTCACTGGCCGAGCACCCGCTATTCCACACCCTGATCCGGACCAACGTTGTCTCGCGGGCGATCGCCTCGACGCACCAGCGCATCCCGCTCTCGCTCGCCGGCAAGTGGTTTGACCTCCAGGGCGCCGAGCTCTCGAGCTTTGTCACGGGCGAGCTCGGCTGGACCATTGAGGGCGACGTCATCTCGATCGAGGCTAACGAGGACAACAATGTCCAGGGCAAGAACATCCGGGAGACGGTTGAGCTGCCCCGTGCGTGTCGCGCTGCCCGAGCTAGTCCCTCCGAGCCGTACCTGATTTTCTGTCATCTCCCTCGCCTCTATACAGAGCTTGTCAAGATTATCGGCGCTGGCGCCCGGTAGGCGTTGCGGTTTAGGAGTTATGGACGACCGCTAGATTCGATGCTCAACTACAGAAGCTGGCCTCAGTGGAGGAAGGATGACAGGCATAACGGCCGGCTTGCGGGGACACATCCGGCGACGGTCGCAAAAGGTCTGCTCGAGGGCGGACTCTGCGCTGTCATTCTACCAAGTAACTTGCATGCCGCGGAATTCGATCCGCGCTAGCAGAGTTGAACGCGGGCTTGCAGGGCACTCTATTGCTACATTCATCGCAGATCATGCCTTTGCTGTGTCGCACATGATGCGGCCTAGGTCGGCCAGACCATCCTCTTCGTCGCTCCCGACCGCGCGGAGCGTAACTTGAGAGCTGTCGCGGTGTCGTGGGCTGACAAACTCGTACGAGTCGTCGAGGTCAGCATCGCCGTCAGACGACCCCTGCGATGACAGCGCCGGTAGCGACGAGCGCGGCAAGGGCAGCTCAAAAGGGGGAAGTTGGCAAAAGCCGGTCAAGGTCGGCAGAGTTGCCGGAAGAGATTGGACAAGTGGTGGGCGGTCGAGCGAGGCGTCCTTGTCGCAGTCGTCGATGGCTAGCGTCTCTTTCTCCACTCCTGGCTCGTCTTCCTCAGACTCGATCGCGCCCTTATTCCGCCGGAGAATGCGCATCAGGCCGTCGAGCTCGAGGATGACGTCGGTCATGCCACGCGGCCCTTTCTTGGCCGCTGCCTCGGCGACAGCCTTCTGCGTTTCCTCGCGATGCTTCTTGGCAAGCCGGATGCGCTCCTCGCGCGTCATCTTGGACGGCGCCCGCCGGCTTGGTCCTGGACTAGATTCGGCTGCGAAGAGCTCCTCCCGGCCGACCGAAGGTAGGGCATTGGCCGTCTCGCGAAGGTATCGGCTGACGTCGTCCTCGACGTCAGCTTGGGTGACTGTGGATTCTGTCACTGAAGAGTCCGGTACTCCCGCAGCGGCCTCGTCGGTCGTGGTATCTGCCGGGGCGAGCGGCCGGCCCAGAACCTCGTGAGGCTGGGCAAGGAACGAGCTCGAGCCGCCGTCAACATGCACACCCATGTCGGCCCGGGAGCGCTCCCAGACGCGGATGAGCTCGCCCAAGTCGTCTCGAAGCTCAAGCCAGGATGGCTCCCAGCCGTCGCCTGAGTCGACGATGTCCTCGAGCGAGCCGACCTTACTCGTCAGCAGCTGGAGGCCATTCCAGAGCTGTCCCAGGCACACCCCCCGCTGCTCCGCCTTTGTCAGAGGCGGCGGCGCAAATGAGTCGTCGGCAGTGCCGCCGCCATAATCTTGGCTGGCAACATGCAGGGCTCTCACGACTTCGTTCTTGGCATCCTCGAAGGCGGTCGCAAGGTTTCCGATGAAAGCCGCCGCCTCTGCCCAGGTCTCAAGGACCATGTCTCGCCGCAGGGCGAGGAGTGCGACGAGAATGTGGCGCCGACGAGCGTGAAGCGCCCAGAAAGCCGTCAAAAGATCGGCGTGGCTGAGCGGGGTCGGAGCATCCGTCGCCGTGAAGACTCCGCTAGCCGACGTATCGCCAGCCGGCGATGACTTCAGGCTGGCCAGTGCTGCCTGCCGCTGTTCAAACGCCGCTGCCTGTAAATTTGGGACCGAAGGTGATGAGAGCGAGAGCGTCGTCCGATGGCGGGGTCTTTGCAGGGCGGCTGTTGGCGAGTGAGCACCGAAGACTGGCCGGACGCTTGTCGTGTGCGAGAAGGAGGTCCGGTCGGGACGAAGGCTGCGCAGCCGGGAAAGCCCGCCTGTGGCCGACGCAGGAGGACTTGTCAAGGGAAAGGTGGGGTCGGCGGGCGACCGGCGCGGCGTCAGCTGGGCGACTGGCGACGACGCGTGACGATAGGTGATGTTCTGGAGAGAACGGCGTTTGGCGCTCCGCTTGGACGCTGACTGCAAGGATGATTGCAGCTCTGAATCAACTGCGGGATAAGCCCGGTCGATCTCCTTGCCGGGCTCCTGTTCGAGACAAGGGCTGTGGGGCACCCCTCGCAGGAGATCAGTCGACCACGGCGATGAGCCTGCAATCGCGTCTTCTTCCGACTCGTCTAGTGATGGGCTTCGCGCCATAGATCGAGCCGCAGCTGGATCAAGCGGGAGAGATGGAGACGGTAAAAGGCCTAAGCGAGGGTGAGGTCGACTTTCGCTGCCAATGACTTGAGGCGGAGGGCTCGAAACGGGTGGTGACCACGATCGCAAGGCGAACGAGGGGCCTTCCCCTGCGGCGACAACAGCTGCACCAGAAGTTGTCCGCCCGTGTCTGCCCAAGCGTGGCGTCCGAGGCGGCATCATGGTGAACTGTGCGGGCGCTGGAGGGGGTGACAGCTCGCCGTCATTGACGGCCGAGTCGCTGGAGTGAGAAAGGGACGGCCGAGGGGGTGGAGATACAAAGCGCTCAACGGAGAGCGGCGTCCGCCTTGCGCCGCCGGTGGGCGAGGCGAAAGACGATGAACCGGCGGTGATGGTTCTGGCCCGGCGAAGGGGAGTAGCCTGGGCCGGGCTGCGGTTTGTTCGGCTAGGCGAAGCCGGATCGAGATCTGCCGTTGGTTCTTTAGAAGCCGTCCCCAGAGAATAGAGGGCCGAAAGAGCAAAGAGCTCTTGAGGGGAAGTGAGAACGTGAATGTTGGCGTGGGCGGTCTCAACGTGATGCTGGAGGAGGGAGAGCGTTTCGGCCAGACGTCGTCGAAGCGGTAGCAAGGGCGTTACGTCCGAGACAAGTCTGTGAAGAGAGCGAAGATATAGGTCAGCCTCTGTCATTCGCCAGGGGTACGATCAGAAGACTAGCGCACCGGTCGCGCTCGGCATCCCAAACGCGGGCGAGACCAGAGTTGCAGGCACGGTCGAAGGCCTCGGCTTGGTCCACCAGCCGTTCGATAGCGTTGACCGCCTCGACCGGCGGCGGAGGTGCGCTACTGCTGCTGCTGGCGCGGACACGTCGAGCTTTTCGATCGTCCGGTGAAGCCTCTGAGAGACGGGCTTGAGGACTCGCTCGTCGCAAGGGAGTTGACGACCGGATGAGGAGCAAGCCGCCGAAAATGAGGCCAGTCATTGTAGGGGCAATCCAGGTGAGCCGACTCATAAGCAAGGCACCGCAGACCAGAATCAGGAGCATGCTGGAGAGGACGAGCAACGCCGTGCCAGCGGCTCGAAGCCGCCTCCGCCGCGCAGCCGGTTCAGACGACGAAAGTTCACGGCTTGAAGCCGGGCTGTCGCCATTCCCTCCCGAGCTTGTCACGGCAGCATCTTCCGCTGTGTCGGCGTCAAGCCCGAGACTTGTCGTCGATGAACGCTCGGTAGCGCGAGGCAGCGATGCTTCGAGCAGCGACGACGAGACCAGGAGGTATCGGTAGTCTGCCCGAGACTGGCCCGCGGGCTTGGTCCCAGCGGGATTGCGATCATCACGCGCGTCGGCCGAGAGCGAGAGCACCGCGACCTGCGAGGGCGCCAGGCGGGCGACAGGTCGGGTCAGCTTGGACCTTCAGGCAGCAGACTGGCTAAGAAGCCTCACGAGCTCGACAGGCAGGACTCCGAGGCAGAGACCGGCCCACCAGGAGGTGCCGGCCTTCGCCGCCGGCGATGGTGGGCGAGGGGCGCGGCCGAAGGCGCCCGGCAATCCAGCGAAAGCTGGCGAGCTAGACGGCGACGAGGTCGTCGTCAAGGGCTCTTCTACTGCAGCTACCGTCTCCTCGTTGATATCGAGCTCTGTGCAAGGCAGGCGGTCGTGTCAGTCTCGGAGGAGCAACGTGTAGCGCGTGATGGTGAGAAGGAGACAAGGCTGCTGCCAGCTGACCTTGGAGGTAGATGTCGAGCGGGTCGCCGGTGAACGAGACACCGTCCATAAGGAGGCAGGCCAAGGTCGGAGTGTTGTGGCTTCACGCGAGCTCTTTCCGCGACCGGGCGAGAAGATCGAGAGGAAGGGGCGGAGGCAGCGGAAGCTGAAGTCGTTGTTGCTTTCGGCGGGCTGGGCGGTTGATGCTGCTGGCAGGCTGCAAGCACGCGGCGGTCGAGGCCGTCGAGGCTCTGCGTGCGCCTCGGGGGCTTTGGGATTCGGAGCGAAGCTCGTAGCCCTCGATGATAGAATTGATCCGAAGCAGCTGAGCGCCAGCCTGCGACGACGCTGATGTGCGAGAGCAGCAGAGGGCGAGTCCGGCCTGAGTTGGCTGCGTGCGCTGGCTGGCCTTCGATGCAGGCCCAAGCTGGTTGTTTGATCAAGGGGAAGAGTCGCGTTAAACCCTGTCAGCAGCGGCGGCGGCCTGGCCATCGGTGAGACCACGCGCCGAGCAGAGTCGACCTAAGGAAGGGCGCCGCCGCCGCCCCGATGGGCGCACGCTCGGCAAGCAGCTCAGCCAGCTCGACGCTTCGGGTCAAGCGGCACCAGCCTGCGTACGCTCCTCGGGGACGACCAGTCAAGCAAGGACAGCGAGCAAGCGAGCACCAGACGCCCATCCCATCCAGCGAGCCTTCTCTCGCAGCAGTTCGCTGCTCAGCCCTCCACTCTCGACTGCCCGCAGCAGCAAGCGGCGTCCCCTTCAGCCCACCGGCGACTCGGCCACGACAGGAGCCCCCCCTTCTCACCGACCCACTTTGGACGGGCCTCTCTCAAGCACCGCCCGGCGTGTTCGGTCGCGGTTCAATTCGATCTCGTCCTCCCTCTCATCCGACCACCGCCCGCTATCGGCGTTCAATAGATCGTCTCATACCTTCCGGCCTCGCGACGACCCCGGACGCGCGCGTGCCTGCCCCGGAAACCCCGGCAGCTTCTCTAGACCCGTCGGCCAAGGAGTCCTCCCGCTCGTCACCCACTCGCGGGTAAGGCAGCTCAGTCAGCCGAGACCTAATCACCTTCATCTGCGTGAGTCCTCGACTCCTGCTCCATCAGCTATGCGCGGAGGCTCTCGTCTACAGATGGGCCTGCTGTCATGGGCCGCCGAGACGAAGGCGTCCGCGGCCGCGGCCGGCCGACGTCCCGACTGAAACGCCCATGGCCCATAGCCGGAGGCGACGACGCAGGACGTCAGCATGGCCACGTCGCACCAACCTCCTTCTTCCTTGCCGCATTCTTTCGAAGCTGCTGCTCGTCTACTTGCCTTCATCTCAAGCCAGATACGCTGACGCTCAGTCAACCGCTTCCGCCTCTGTTGTCTCTCGTCGACGCGCGTCATTAGCTCCCCTTCCGGACCTTCTGCAACACCTCGTCGCCTCGCTCCAGCTTCGAACGACCGCATTCAACCTCGTACTGCCTGCATTTGAAGCGGCTCAGGTCATTGAGGTCGTCATCCCCTCATCTGGTCCCTCGGCTCGCTCTCAGGCCGTCTCGCCCCTGGTTTCAACCCCTTGTTCCTTAGAGTCTAGCTAGCTCGAGCCTGTCGTTGCCTGCTCAGCCCCGCTCCAGGCTCCCCTTTCACGAGCAAGATCCTCTACCTTTCGCCAGCGGCTCCCGACCTTGCCACTCCGACGTCCCGCTCGCATGACGGACGTCGTGCACCCGCAACAGCACGTCGCTGGCCACCTCCAGCACCCGCAAGCAGTGCATGCAGGCTCCAGCGGACTCGGCCACCACTCACAAATTGGCGTCAGCAGCAGTCACTCACTTTACCCTCCGGAGGGACACCATCATCCGAATGGGAGCAGTCCGGGCCTATCATCCGGTCCAGTCTCGGCGACGGCGTCTTCGTCGTCGCTCTCACTGCCGGTCTCGGGCTCGGCGGCATCCAGCAGCCTTTCGGGGTTGCACAATCCCTACGGCGTCTTGCCACCTGGTTTGTCCCCTCTCGCAGTGGTTGAAGCTGGGATTGGAGATTTGCATTGGCTCTCAGGATGCCGTGTGTCTGTCTTGCCGAGAGGCTTCGGTATTCAGCAGCCAAGTCGTCCCGAGGACCGGGTGCTGACTTGACTCTTCGCTTTGCCCTTCTCCGCCGGTCCGTCAGATGCGCCACGATCCTACACGCCAGTCAAGCTCGTTGGCGACGGTTCATTCGGCACTGTCTGGTTGTGTGACTGGCACTCCCCACTGCCGGCGGGAACGACGCTGAGCCCGATGCAGTGTGGGGCGGGTGCGCGGCCAGAATGGGCCGGCAAGCGGCTCGTTGCCGTTAAGCGCATGAAGCGCGTCTGGGAGCGCGGGTGGGAGGAGGCTGGCAAGCTCAAAGAGCTCGAGGTTCGTCCCTCGCGCAGACCTGACGCATGCAGGCGGTTCGGTGCTGACTAGAACCCGACCCCGCCCGCCCGCCCGCCCTCGACAGTCGCTTCGCAAGATTTCATCGCACCCCAACATCATCCCGCTCTACGACGCCTTTCTTCAGCCCAGCAAGGAGCTCTATTTCGTCTTTGAGTGCATGGAGGGCAATCTTTATCAGCTCACAAAGTCGCGCAAGGGCCGACCGATGGCGGGAGGGCTCGTTGCGTCTATCTTCCACCAGACGCTGTCGGGCCTCGCCCACATCCACGACTCGGGCTACTTCCACCGCGATATGAAGCCGGAGAACCTCTTGGTGACAACGATTGGCCTCCAGGACTACACACCCGTCCGAGACAGCCCCATTCCGCCAGGGACTAGACTCGAGACCGACGTCGTCGTTATCCTTAAGATAGCCGACTTTGGCCTCGCGATCGAGATCAACGCCTCGCCTCCATTTGAGGAATACGTCTCGACCCGGTGGTACCGCGCACCCGAGGTTCTGCTTCGCTCGCGTGACTATGGTCCGGCCGTCGACATCTGGGCAATGGGCACCATCATGGCCGAGGTGATCAACCTTAAACCCATCTTCCCCGGACAAAGTGAGGTCGACCAGGTGTACCGCATTTGCGCCGTCCTTGGCAACCCGAGTCGCGAGTACGGCCTCGACGAGCGAGGCAAGCTCCGGGGTGGCGGCGACTGGGACCGCGGCATCAAGCTAGCCCACAACGTCGGCTTCGGCTTCCCAAAGGTGCGAATTCGACAATCTTTGCGCTCGACGTGCGGGCGAGAGCTGATGCGGAGGCCTTTGAGAAGATGTCACCGATCGTTTTTGCTTCGCTGTTTGACGCTCTCATCCCACGCACGCTTATCGACTGCATCTCTGAATGCCTCCGCTACAACCCCCGGCACCGCATTACACCCCGCAACCTCTTGAACCACACCTACTTTCGCGAGACGGTACCCAAGATTCAGGCGGCGCCATATATTCCTGCAATGCCCGAAGCACCCTCGCGGCCGTCGATCCCGGCTCAAGCGCTGACGGCGCCGTACCTGCCGTCCTCGGCCTCGTCTCCGCTCACCAGCCCTCCGCCGCCGCCCGACTCCACCACAAGCAGCGTGCAAAACGTGCCAAACCGCGACCTCCCGCCGTCGCATTCAGTGCCCGGGCCCACGCCAGGTTTCAACCTCGTCGATCCAGCGGCGAATCGGACCCTGCCGCCGCTTCAATCGGCGCATCAGGGATCTGGCACACGCGCGCCATTCTTTCCGCAGTACCGCGACGTCTCATCGCCTGTCATGCCGCCAACGCCGTCATCAGCTTCGTCTCATTCCCATGCGCAGGCCGGCCAGCTGCATCGAAGCAGTATCGGCGGCGGCGGGTACGACGGTCACCACCACTCGTCTCCTGGACTGGAGCACTCGCCGAGCCCGAATGTCCTCGGCAGCCAGCGCCGGACGACCGGAGCGTCGGCTCTTGTCGATCAACTAAAACGGCTCGACCTGCCGGCCGCAGAGCTGTCAAGCTACGGCCGGCGCGCGCCGCCGTCGGCCGTAAATCGTGCTGCCGGGCAGGCGCCTCCGCGCTGGCAGGGTGGGCCGGCTCCCGTCGTGCAGCAATTGCCGTACGACAATGCGAACGGCTTCAACCGTATGCTACCGCCGCCGCGCCAGTCATCTACCTCTCTCGCCTCATCTGGCCATGGCAGCTCGTCATCTCACCTCGCTACGCCTGCCGGGGTGGCCTCTCCAAGCCAACCTACACCTCACGTCCGGTCGCCGTATGACGACGAGCTCTCGATGCCGCCGCCGCCCGCAATCGACCGCGAGCCGGTCCGGCGGCTGGACGTTGCCGCTGCCAACGCCGAGGTCGAGGCCGCCCGTAAGGCTGCATTGGCACCTCCGAAGAAAAAGAAGTGGGGACTCTCGTCTGTTTTCGGGAGCAACAATGACTCGAAGACCAACCATTCGCTCGTGTCGGTCGCCGAGGAATCGTCGCGGTCCTCGGTCCCGCTCAAGCGGAGCCAATCCATCTCTGACCGTGCCGACAGCAACACGTCGCTGACGAGCGGCGAGATGCATCATCATCAGTCGGACCCCAAGATGGCGGCCAAGGAGGCCAAGAAGCAGGCCAAAGCGCTCGAGATGGCCAAGCGCGAAGCAGCCGAGAAGGCCTCACGCGAACGCGCCCGGGCCGTTATGATGAAGCGCGAGCGCATGGTCGAGGCGACAGCCGAGCACTACAAGGCCAAGGCCAGCGGCCAGTCATCGGCGAACGGCCCGCCGGTCCCAGCAAACTACCTCATCCCGTCATCGTCATCTTCGCTCGGTCTCCAATCGCCATCGACCGCCTCGCTCGCGACCCGAGCGGCGCCGCCCCCGGCCCGATCGTCAGCCGCCTTGCAACGCCTGCCACCCAACATGGCCGCTCTGGCCAGCCACCAGCGGCATAAGTCGCGTCGGCGCGACCACGATGACGACCACTCAACCTCATCGCTTGACACCAACTCGTTTCGCTCGCCATCGGTTGCAACCTTTCACTCGGTTGACTCGGATCCGGGCCCGAGCCGACTCGCGCGGCAGTACTCATCCTCGGTCGGCGTCGACCCGGCCCTCGGCATCCGGGGCTCGGGCTATCAGACAAACTCGCAGGGGTCCAATTCGAGCCCGCAGCTCTACTCGCTGCCGCAAGGCTCAGGGTCAATCGAAAACCAGCTGTCGCGCGACTTTTCGACCCACGCCCGGCTCGCGAATAGCCCAGGCGGATCCTACTCGTCGCTCGTCAGCCCATCGTACAGCAACCCCTACGGGCGGGGGGGTTCCGAGTCGAGTAGCCTCCAGCTGCCGAGCCTCGCCAGCCAGGGCCTTCCAGCTCCGGATCGATCCGGCTACGTCAACCCCATGTTTCACGTCGTGCGTCTCCACTTGGTCCCTGCTCGCCTTTCGCGGTATGATGCTGACTCCTCGAGTGTATACACAGCGCGACCCGTCCGCAGCAGACGGCCCGCACACTACTCTGCCGCCCTTCTCGCAACTGGCGTCAGTGGCCGACGGTCGGCATCAGCAGCATCTACCTCGATGAGAGGGTCTGTGTGGTGGACGCCGGCTTGCTGTCCGCTCCTGTCTGCCATGTCTTCTTCTTTGCAGTAGCGGAAGCCATCTAAGATTGGCAGAGCCTTCTCTACTGTGATGCAGCAGCCTCTTGCTCGAGCGAAAGGTAGTAGGCTGGAGAAAAGGCCAGAGGCCTGTCAGTACAGTGGCGACTGAGGCCAAGGGGCCAGACGCGCAAGGACAGACCTTCGGCCGTCTCAATGCAGCGGACGTTAGCCTTGAGCTTGTTAAGCGTCTCAACGTACTCGTCGAGCTCGACCGAGTCGTGGACGATGCCGCCGCCAGCCTGAAGGTAGGCGACGCCGTCCTTGAACGTCATTGTCCGAATGGCGATGCAGGTGTCGAGGGAGTTGGCGTCGAAGTCAAAGCGGCCGACGGCGCCGGCATAAACGCCCCGACGCTCGCCTTCAAGACCACCGACTAGCTCGATCGCCTTGATCTTGGGCGCGCCCGAGACGGTGCCGGCCGGGAAAATAGCTCGGAAGGCGTCAAAGCGGGTCTTGTCCTCGCGGAGCTGGCCGCTGATCTGCGACGTGAGGTGGATGACGTGCGAAAACTTTTCGACGTTCATCAACTCGTCGACCTGAACAGTCTTGGGCTGGCAGACCCGGTTGACGTCGTTGCGGGCGAGGTCGACCAGCATAATGTGCTCGGCCCGGTCCTTCTCGGATGCCAAGAGGCCGGCTCCGAGCGCAGCGTCCTCTGTAGGCAATAAACGGCGAAAAGGTTGACTGGTTAGTCGAGGTCCTACCGTCCTCCAGGTGATTAAAGATCCTCACCCTCGGCAGTTTTGCCGCGCTTGACAGTGCCTGCGATGGCGTGGTTGTAGACCTTGCGGTTATCAACCTTGCAGAGCGTCTCGGGGCTTGCACCAACGAGCTGAACATCGCCGAAGTCGAGGTAGAACATGTAGGGGCTCGGGTTGAGGCTCCGCAATTGCCGGTAGGCGTTGAAAGGGTGCAGCGTCGTCGGCCGGGCCAGCCGCTGAGACGGCACAGCCTGAATGATGTCGCCCTTGACGATGTGCTCCTTAAGCTTCGTAACGAAACGCTCGTAGCCGGCCTGGCCAACATTGGACGTCGCTACCTGATCCCTCAGGATCGGCGCCTGGGCCGGTAGCGGAATCCCCGGTGCCTGGACGGTCTTCGCGAGCGAGCGCAGCGTCGACGCTGCTCGCTCGTAAAGGGCCGGAATCTCGGTCTCATCGACCGTCGGAGGGAGGAAGACGTGCGAAACGAGCCGGAGCGTCTGGAACAGGTGATCGAAGATGATGAGCGTCTCGGCGAACATGAAGATGGACTCAGGCAGCTCGAAGGGCGACGTGAGCGGCCGGGCCGTCCGTGGCTCGAAGTGGTGGATGCAGTCATAGGTGACCATGCCAATGGCGCCGCCTGTGGTGTCAAGAAGCTTTCGTCAGATTGATTCTCCGAGGTCCGGCAATCAGTCGGTCGTCGCACCGGTGAAGGTCGGGATTTCCGGCACCTTGATGTACTTGTAGGACGCCAGCTCCTGCTCGAGCCGGGCCAGCGGGTCGCCCTGTACCTCGTAGCCAGGCCCCGAGCGAAGCGTCTTGATTGGGTCTGCCGGAATCAATCAGATCGAAGTCATGTGATTAGGTGAGTGTCAGAAGTCCACAGGCCGACGAGGTCAGATCAACGCACTGGCGCCGAGGAAGCTGTAGCGCGAGACGTTCTCGCCGCCGGTGATGCTCTCGAGGAGGAACGAATTGGTCGAGCCTTGGCTCACGCGCAGATAGGCAATGACCGGCGTCACCAAGTCGGCTGGCAACGTCAAGAAGATGGGCACTACATTGCCCTTGGCCCGGTCGGCCGTCAGAAGCGAAGTGACGCTCTCAAGCGAGGGCGAGGGCGTCAGGTGCTGCCGGTCCCAAGCAGAAGCTCGCGTCAGCTCCGAAGCTTTATGCGGTGATCACATGAATCTCTACCCCCGAGGCGAGTTCAAAGCCCAGCTCGAGCCTGCCGAAAAACAAGATGGCCGCACAGCAGGGTAGGACGAAGTCGAGGCGGACATCGTCGCGACTTGTAAGGGGGTAAAGTCGGGCAGGGATGGGGAGTCTTGTCGATATCTTCTTGAGCTAGTGCGAGCTTCGGTCTCTGGGAATCTGTGCGAGCAGGAGTGCTCTATCTGAGGTGCCGACAATGCTAGAGCTCGAGGGCAAAGGCGATGGTCAAGGTCGAGCAGGTCAGAGTCAGATTCCAACGCTGGCTTCGCGCTTCTCCGCCCGGCTGGGTCGGAGGGACTCTGTCGAGCCGTCTCCGAGCTCCGCTCTCGGTGCGAGAGGCGAGGCTCGTCCTTCTTACCACAACCGCTCTCTGCAACCCAGTCCCGTCTCGTCTTCCATTCTACTAGGTGCGCCGCCCGATGACAAAAACTCGCCTCGTCCCTCCTTGGCCTCGTCTAGAAGTCTGACCGCTGGGTCTTCCCTCCGCGACGCCGCAGCCATGCCCATTGAAACGCTCTACATCTCGCGGTACGTCCTTGACTCTCAGGCTAGCCAGGGACCTCTCGCTTCGACCTTCGAGACTAACCCTGCTCATTCTGCCGCCTCGCAGGCACGGCTTTCGTCAGAATTGGCTGACGCCTGACGTCTGGCAGAAGTTTACGCCGACAGCGCGCGACCCGCCCCTGGCTGCGTACGGAGTGCGTCTAGCCGCCGCTTACTCGCAGCTCAGGTCCATTAGGACGTCTCCCGTCACTTGCTGATGCGCTAAGCCTCTTGCTCCCACCTTTACTTCTGCCTGTCAGGTCGAGCAGGCTGAGCGGATTGGCAAGTGGTTCTCGAGCCCGCCAGACGGCCTCGTGCGTAGCTCTTCATAGCGCGTACAGCGCGGTGACGTCGCTCGTCCCTCTGTGAGCTGACACTCTCCTCGTCGTCTAATCACCTCGTCTCGCGCACAGCCGACACCGGAGCTCGTTTTCTCATCAGCCTTCTACCGATGCATCCAGACGAGCGTGCCGCTTGCATTGGCGCTAAAGCAGACGCTAAAGCTCGAGCACGGTCTCGGAGAGTGGTACTCGCTCACGCCGGCCAATACTGCAGCCCTCCATCCGCGGCCTGGGTCGGCCTCGGCGCTGGCGCCCCTCTTCCCAGAGGGTGTCCTGGATCTTGAGTACGAGCCGACGTACTACCCTTCGCGGAAGGGTGAGACGCTCCAAGACCTTCATGATCGGGCCGAAGTCTTCCTTTCGGCCTTCCTCGCCCGGATCGAGGCTGAGCACCCGGAAGTCCGGACCGTCATGCTCTTTGGTCATGCTGCGAGCGTCATTGCGCTCGGTCGGGCCCTGACGGGCAACAAGGAGCTCGAAGTCGTTGCCGGCTGCGCCAGCGTTACGATGTACGGCCGGAAAGAGGGCGCTTCCGGTGGCGGCATTGGTGGCTGGGACGTCCGTCGCATGGGCATGGTTGATCACCTGGAGAACGGCATTGAGCGCGACTGGAGCGTGCGTTTCCCAATGCAGCTGTCTCTTGTTCATCCCTGGTCGCTGACCTCATTCAAGATCCTCCTGCCGACCGCCAGTTTGCGGACGTCGTTCTCAACACCGAGGGCGAGATCGTCGCCGATCCAGGAGAGCCGGGGACGGAGAATCAACGCAACGAACCCTGCGGCCTGGCGCCGGGGATGGAGCGCTTCCTACCTGCCTCGGCGCGCAAGCTCACGAGCGCTCTGTAGACATGCCGTATCACTAAAAATTGAACCGTCAAACCGCACGCCCTTTCTAGCCCCTTGCCCCTCCCCCCTTTCTCATGTACCCCTTAGACTGTAACCCGAGGCTTGCTATATCAAATCTCCTCTTGTGTCAGCTGAATCCCGAGTCGCCGTTCAGAGTGCCCATCTATCAGGGAGGTCCCGCTGCTTCAAATGCAGCAAGGGGGTCGTGCGCTTACTTGCGCTGCATGAGCTGCTCCTTCTGGGCGTTGGAAGCTAAAAGTGGCAACAGCCCAGAGTAGTCAGCTCTAGTCACTCGACCCAGAGGATCAAAAGAACTCACCCTTGAGAGCTGCGATCTTCTCCTCCTTGGTCGCGTTGTAGTCGACAGTGAGCTACAATCACGCAGGATCAAACCAGGTATGTTAGCCTCGAGCAGGATGTCTCGGTTGACACCGTACGATATCAAGACGGACGGCATTGTAAGGGTTGTCCTTGTGCTTTTTGAACGACTGGAAGAGCTTCTCGCGGTATTGGTCCCGGCGGAGACCGGGGTGCTGAGTGTGGGCCGTGGTGTAGGAGTCATCGTCAGACGTGTTCATGAACAGACGAAGTGGAGCTTGGAACGGGACGCACGTCCTTACGGATGTTCGGCATCTCCTCCTCGATGTACTTCTCAAGTGCTGCCTTGAAGCGCCGTTCCGGGTGGGCCTCGATGCCCGCCGCACGCTGGCCAACCGAGGCTTTGTCGGCTGAAGCGAGAGTCGATTGACTCAGAGTCTCAGCACGTGCGCAACGTCGCAATTACATCAGGTGGACCGGACGAACACTTTTGGTTTGCAATTTCAAGGGCCTCGAGCCTGTGAGCAGATGGGAACTGAAGAATGTTAGCGAGACGAATTATTGAATGAGGACAGAATGTGGGCCGCACATGCTGTCAATGCCGGTTGCGTAGAGCTCCTGCAAATTGTCGGACAGCAGATGCAAAGCAGGATTAGCTGGGCCGCCCGACAAGGGCACGAGAATGAGACGCGGACGTACCTCAACGGGGTCGTCCGAGTTGACTTCGATCGACTGATGCAGCGGAATCGATCCAAGGCCTCCTCCGGCAGCGAGCGCACCTGGACCGGCAGGCTTTTCGACCGGCTTCTTGTCCTTCTTCGGAGCAGCCTTGATTTTCGGCTTCGATGGCAGCGATTTCTCCTCCTGAGAGGCGTGAGCATGTGCATCACAGTGGGTAAGCTCTCGGAGCAAGTGACGCTGGGCGCAACGCAGTGCGCACCTCGGCGAGCAGACGGGCGAGCTCGGCCTTGCGAGCAAGCTCAGCCTGCCGCTTGTCCTCCTTCGACGTGTCCTTCACCTGTGTCAATGAGTCAGCGGGCTTTGCATGTCCATCGACCAGAGCTTTACTGGCGCCTGAAGGACAGGCTTGCACGCACCTTAGCTCCGTCTTTCCATGCGTCGGCCTCCTGTTTCTCAGCCTCTTGCTTCTTGGCGCCGGCCTTAGCCTGTAGAGACCCAGCAAGGAGGGTCAGCATCAATCACGATGTCGAATACAGACAGCAGGCGCTTTATACCTTAGCGTTCTCCTCCTTGATGGCCTTGCCTGTCAGGTCAAAAAGGAGAGAGTAAGGCACCGTCAGGCTCGAAACTCGTCATTTCGCGGCCGAGCGAGCTGCTGACTACCACGACGTACCTCCCTTGCCCATGGCTGCGATTTTGCTCGAGAGTTGATGTAGATGAGCCTTGGCTTTGGGTGGAGGCTTGTATGTTTTATGAGGTGCTTCTGCCGTTGAGAGGAAGGGGTGAGCAGATGGTCGTCGGTCGGTTGCGAGCCTCGAGCTTCGCTCGGCCGGGCTGAGCGGCCTGAAAGCGGACGGTTCGGCCGACCAGATCGTACCTCGACCCGTCATCGTCACTTGGTTTACGCCGCCGGCCCCGAATGGAGTGCAGGGCGGACGGTGTGCTAGCATGCTTCATGTCTCGGTCAGTCAACGCCAGCCACTATTCAGTTGGAGACCAGGCAGCAAGCTTCCCCCGCCACGCCCCCCCCCCCCCCGGATGCGTAAGTTGGCCGCTCTAGCGTGCGCACGACCTCGCTGGCCAGACCCTCTTGTCGAGATTGTAACGACGTCACCGACTCCAACGGCGATATTCGTACAGTCATAAATGATCGTCAGAGAGAAGCGCCAAGTCTGGGTAAAGGGAGATCTACTGCGCGAGGCTAGAAAAGAACGAGGTCTCTGGTGCCTGGAAACAACATCGTAAGGAGAGTGATTAGTGTGACGGACTAAGAAAGGCGTCGAAGTAAAAACCTGTTCAAAGCCTGAAAGCAGGCGACTCACGGGATTGCGCGACTCGAAAGCGAGCCAATCGGCAGCACCGCGTGGGATGATGCCCATCTGATTACACTTCCACAAGCCGAGGGCGAGCGTGAGGCACTGGCAGAGGACAAAAACGATCTGTGGCATCATCAGCTCTGCCGGCTCTTGTGACGTCGGCGCCGGCTGGAACGGCTGGAAGGCTAAGCAACAGTACGTAGGATCACGGGAGTAACTCGTCAGCCTCTGTCGCCGCTGTGACCGGGCTCAGCGCGACGTACTGCGCTTGATGTTTGTCACCGCTTTGATCGGGTTCGAGAGGAGCATGAAGATGGTGCCCATTGAAAAGATCTGGACGCCTGCGACAGCAAGATGGTGGGTTCGTTGACAGCGGCGAGGCAGACGTCAGCGAGCCTGGCCAGCGCCGAGTTGGGTCTGTGGCCACGTCGACATCAACGGACCTGAGCCAGACATGTAGAGCATAAACGCATTCATGGGCAAGCTCTACGGGTGGGAGATGCGAGTCAGCAACTCGATCCGCGGGCCGTGCTGTAGACAAGGTAGCTGCAGGAGAAGCAGGTGCAGGCGGACCTTGGCAGGGCTGATGGCCATCTCCCATGCCCGCTTGACGCGGATCGACTTGGGGGCGATACCGAGAGCAGCCAGCGGGTCGTCCATGGGGTTCTCCGGGGCCTTGCTGGCGACGGCCGTGCCAGACTTCTGCTGAATGACGCAGTCCAGCGAGAAACGAGTCGGGTAAGGTGTGAGAGCGGGCCGAAAGGAGGAGCTTGATTAGCCAGGGGACGCTCGGCGCAGAACTGACAGATGGCACGATGTGTGGCAGCAGCTGACCTTTGACTTGAAGGCGACAAGCTTCTGATTGACGCCAGGCGGGTTCGGGACCTGGCCAGTGAATGACGACCTGGAAGCGGAGAGAACCGAAGGCCAAGCCGGGTCAGGATCCGGTGCCGCAGAGGCCAGCAAGTGGGCAGCGCTCTAGGTGAAGACGACTGACTTGGCCGGCGCGGCACTCGGCTTCCAGGGCAGGCTCATCATGGGTCAAGCGAAGAGGGAGCTGGGTTTTGGGAGGAGAGAGGGGGGAAGAGATGAGAGAGCGCTCGGAAGGGGGTGGCCGAGCTGATTGTTGTCCGCACTCGCCGCCACTGGTTGCAAGCGCGCCAGCCGAGCGACACCATGCTGATAGACTTACACCAGTCACATCTCTGAAAGCTTTGTCGCAAATTATGAGAAGGTCATGAAAAACTCTATAGAGCGAAAAAAAGGGTACACGCTAAGACAGATCCGATGGATCCGGTTTTGGAGGTGAGGAGTACGATGCAAGAGGGAGCTAGGGCGGAGGCAAACTACGCTAAAAGGATGTGGATAGAGAGAAGGGGTCGTGATGGGGGACGTGAAGATTGGATCGGGACGGGTGAAAGCAGGTCAAAGCAGCAGATGGTCAACGGGCAAGGGCCCGACTAGAGGAAGCGACCGAGCCCGGCGGCCTGGATCTTGCTGCCGACGTCGCCGACCGTCGTCAGGTGACGAAGGAGCGCGATGAGCTGCTCGCGCGTCTCAGCGCCGATCTCGTCCTCGCGGCCGTCCTCGAGGACGTGCGCGAAGACGTTGAGGAGCCGGTCCATGTGCGCCAGGAGGACGGGCATGACCTTGTCGTTCGAGGCCGAGATCTGGAACAGGTGGAAGATGCAGCGGAAAACGACGCGGTTCTCGATGAAGTCGTTCTTGAGCGGCAGGGCCTCGAGGAGGACCGGCAGAACCTGATCAAGCGGGACAACGTCGCAGTCCTTGAGGATAACGCGGGCGACGGCGCCGGCGGCGTTGTCACGAGCATTGCCAAAGGCGGCCGACTCGGCGACCTGCTCGGGCGTGCAGAGGAACAGCGGCCGGAGGACCGTAAGGAGCCGGACGACGTCGTCGAAGCCGAGCTGGGCGTCCATATTCTCGACCAGGACACCGGCAGCAAAAGCCGCGTTGGAGCGAACCTCGGCCTCCGAGTCGGAGAGACCGGCGTAGATGAGCTCAAACAGCGGCTGAGAAGGGATGTACAGCGACAGTTAGTGGGATATCGATCATGTCTGCAACAGAGGAGGACCGTCGCACCTGGGCGTAGGCCGTGACGGAGCCCTTGAGACCGGTGATGATCTCGCCGAGCGCACCGCAGGCCATGGAGCGGTCAGAGACCGACCGCTTGGCCGACTGCACAGGAACAATCAAGTCGTCAACACGCAGTCGCCGCCGGGTTGCAAGAAGTGGGGACGACGTACGTAGTACTTGCGGATGAGGGGCAGGAACTTGCCGAAGGGGGCGGCAAAGTCCGCGCCGAGGACGCTGGCGAGCGCGCCAACGAGGTCCGAGGCGTTGGAGATCAAAGCCGACTCATACTCGGAGGTGTCGCCCTCCTCGTTACCCTCGTCCTCGTCCTCATCTGGGTCCTGCTGGCAAAGCGCCTTACCCTCAAGAATCTCGGCCGCGTAGGCGGCGATCTTCTCAAAGTGGCCCTCGCCGAGCGCGGGACCGCACTTGTTGAGCGACTCGGCAAGCTCGCTGGCGGCCATGATGACAACGGTGCTGCAAAAACCGGAACACAGAAAGGTAGTGTCAGCAAGAGCCTCGGCAACAAGGGGAAGAGCCGTCATGAGACCAGTGTAGACGTGGATGATGAGATGGGGTGTTGGTCAGATACGAAGGTAATCGGTGCGTTCACGGGCAGTTCCTAAGCTGCCTCGTAGTGAGCTGAGTTGATATGATCATCACTCGGAAACGGGAAGTGGGTAGAGGTGGAGGGTAAGGGAGCGCGCGAGAGAAGACGGAGAAAGACTGACCGGTCATCCTCAGCGTCCCACATGGAGAAGATGGCGGGCAGGACGACGTCGACAAGCTGCTTGACATTGGCGTGCAGCGGCGTGACGATCTTCATGCCGGGGGTCCAGTCGGCGGCCTCGGACAGCTCGTAGAAGGTGTTGATGAACTTGAAGAGCGACGAGAGGGCCGACTTGCGGATACCCTCGTAGTAGTGGTCGAGCAGGGCAACGAGCACCTTGACCGAGCGCTCGACGTATGGTAGGAAGGTCTGGCCGCAGGCGGCAAAGATGTCGCCGATGGCGTCGGCAGCGACCTCCTTCTCGATTGCGATGCCCGAGTTGACGCCACCGAAGAGCTTCTCGAGCTCGTCAGCGTCGTCCTCAACGTCGAGGAACTCCTCGTCGTCGTCGTCGGCGACGGTCGCCTGCTTGGCGCCGCCCTTAGCGCCAGTCGCGGCCTCCGACTGGAACGACTCGAGCGCCGAGGCGACCTGCTCGTTGAGGTCGCCGTTCTCGGTCAGGAATTCATCCGTCTCGGACTGCTCGCACGAGGTGATGAGAGCCTCCATGACGTTGGGCAGGTAGGCCGAGAACTCGTCGCCAAAGACCTTGGCCATCGTCGCAAAGAAGATGAACGAGCACTCGCGCAGGCGGGCGTTGTCAAGAATGAGGCCCTCGAACGCGAGCTTGACGCAAGGCTGGAAGTAGGGCCGGAAGACATCCTTGCCGACAGCCTCGGCAATGGTTCCGAGCGTGTCGGTAGCGATGCCGCGGAGGTCCGTCTCCTCGCCGTCCGTCTTTAGCGTAAGGAAGACCTGCATGCGCGAGATGCTCGCCTCAAAGTAGGGAATGAAGCCGGCCTGGGCGGCGTGGGCAGCCGAGCCAATCGCACCAGTGACGGTCGCCCGTACGGGGAGGGGCGCGCTCTCGAGCAGGACGAGCAGCCGCTCCATCAGGAGGGGCAGGTAGGTCGTGATCTTGTCGCCAAGGATCTCAAGGTACGAGTCAAGGGCCGCGCAGGCCGGCTTTTGTGCCATCGGGTCCGAGATGTGGTTGAAGAGGACTGGGACAATCGACTCGTGTCGGATGGCGCACTCCTCGGGCAACCACTCGCAGAGACACCCGAGAGCGATGCAGGCGGCCTTCTTGACTATCGGCTCCTGGTCCTGAAGACCGGCCTCGACAATCGGCCAGAGCTGGTTGACGTGCGGGCGGATGAACTCGGAGCAGCCCTCGACGGTGACGCCGAGCGCCATAAGCGCAGCCTTTCGCGCCGAAGGGTCGGCCGAAGCCATGTCGGCCTGGATGTGGCGCGAGAGCGGCGGGAAGATCTGCGACGGCGGAAGCGTCTGCGAGAGGACATCGAGCACGCGGAACGCGAGCCGTGACGGCGAGTCCTCGTCGGCGTCCTCCGGGTCCTCTTCGCGGCCGATAGGCAGCAGCCGGGCGAGGATAGCCTCGCCGAGGTTGAGCTGCTGAACTTTCTTGGCCTTGTAGCGAATCGTCCAGAGCAGGGCGTTGAGGGCGAGTACGCGGACCTCGTCGTCGTAGTTGGTGTTCTCGCCGGCGCCGAGGAAGAAGTTGACGAGGTCGCCAATGGACTTGGAGATGAGAGGCGTCTCGAGGATGAGGAGCGTCTCGAAGACATCGAAACCCTGGCGGGCGCCCTCCTCGTTGCCGGCCTCCATGACCTGGTGCAAGACGCCGACCATGCCGGGGATCAGACCCTGGAATGTCGCAATGTCACTCTTGTCCTCGATCTCGATGTACTCGGCGACCTTGCCAAGCGCCCTAGGGAGCGGAATAGAAGTAGCTGCACGTCAGCGGCTGACCAGATCTAGGAGGCTGCGGCGGGGTGTATCAAAGGAGACTGACCGAAGGGCCGTGATCCGGACTTCGAGCGACTCCGGGTCATTCAGTCCCTGGCCGAGGGTCGCAAACATCTTCGGCAACTCCGACTGAAGGCACTCTGCGACGGTGTCGAGCAGGGCGAAAAGGATGAAGTAGCCAACAGCCCGGTGGGCCTGGTTGGGCGCAACGGCAAGCTGATAGAGGAAGGGAAGCAGCTCGGGCCACTGCGGGGGGACAACCTCAAGCTCAATCGAAGCGATAGCCGAGATGACGCGCGAGCACGAGTGCCGGACGAGCGAGCTGTGGGTCGTTTGTCTTGGTCAGCGAGCCCTTTATTGTCTTGAGTCGGATGCGAGCGGTCGCACCTCTCCTCCTTGAGGACGATCTCAAGCGAGTTCGCCTTAATCTGAGACCGCAGCTCAACCGGGACAGCCTGCCACATCTTGCCATCCTTCGAGATGACACGCTTCCGGAGCTCAACGGCGGCGAGCTGCCGGACCTGCAGGAGTCAAAGGGCACCGCACGCTCGGTCAGGCCTCCTCCCGCAGCCAGGAGCCGATCAGCGAGGGGGCTGTTGGCACTCACGGCCGTGTTAGGCGAGGTTGCAATGATCTCGTAGAGGGCCGGAATGCACTCGGGCGACTTGTAGAAGGTCGTGTTGAGCGCGGTCGTCGCCTATTCGAATCAAAGACGCAGTCCACGAGAAGGGTCAGCTCACGGGCGCCGACCGCGCCAGGCCTAGATGGCTGCGGAGACGCACCTGCTGGATGATGGCCGTGTCCGGGGCCGTCGTCTGCTCGAGCAGGACATGCAGTTGCTGGGCGTAGGACTAGCAGCAAGGACAAGGCACAGGGAATCAGCACGTGGCTCCTGTTGCGGCCTAGGACTGGGGAGTGCCTGCGGGTAGTCGCTGGTCGCCACCGTCCCGCGCCAGAGCCTACCCGCCCGGCAGCTCCAAGACGCCGAGAGCACACGCTCAAAGGAGAACGTACGGCCATGGCTGCTTGTTCTTCCCAAGGTAGGTGGTGGAGGGAAGAAGAGAAGGAGGGGTATATGAGGATGGAGAGGGAAGGACGGGAGAGGAGGCTGGCCTGCGAGCAGGCCGGCGCCGCCGAGATTTCGCCCCCGAAATCGACTTTCTTCGCCGGGCGGCGCTCGCATCTGCACTTCGACGGCACTCAGCACTCAGCACTCAACACTCAGCCGCGATCACTCATCCCAGAGCCTCTGCTCTCGTCGCAGGCAACAGTCCCGGCCAGGGGCTAACGGCCTGTCCGACATGCAGGACCGTCAAAAGACATGCATAAAAGGGAATTCCGCCTGCTGCCATTCACAAGTCCATGCCAACGAGCACCTTGTCACCGCTAACGGTCCACCGCTCGCCCGCCTCGGCCGCCACCGTCGTATCCGGCGCGAGTGCGACCGACGGCAGCGGCGGCGTCTTGAGACCACCACCAGGGCGACGCTGGTGACGTCGACTGCTGCTGCTAACAGGCGAGCCCGCGCCCGATGTCGTGGCCGACGGGATAAGCGTGCCACCGATAAACAGGAGGCCGTGCAGGAGCTCCCGCAGGTCGGGCGAAGCTTTCTCGAGGACAAGGACAAGCCGAGTGAGCGACAAGCACTCGGACGCGAGGTCCATCTAATGATGAGATAGTTAGTGGCTCATCAGCGTTAGCGTACGGACCGGGTAACAGACGTAAGGGAGTAAAACGTACGATCATTTCGACGCCCTCGCGGATGTCGACACCGGCGTCGGTCGGGATGGCGACGCAGAGGACAAGCTCATCGCCGGTGGCAGCGCCGCTCTCGAGCGCGTCGACCGAGGTCAGTGCCATGGCTTTGGCCGCTTCAGGCTCGAGGAGGGCGCCGGTCCAGATGGAGCCGTCGCGCGCGTTGACGACCTCGACAACGGTGCTACGCGCGCGGGCGCGAGCGGCCTGAGCGGGTTCGGGTAAGAGAGCGTCATAGAAGCCCGGCGCGAGCGAAGACGGGAAGAAGGACGGCCGGTCGCGGGCGGCGGCTGCCAGGGCCGAGGCGACTGGCGGCGTCGACTCAGGCGTCAACGGTGGGGCGGCCTGGCGTGACAAGGCGGCAAGGTCGAGGGGGGCGACCGGCTGCGTCGGGGAGTTGATCGAGAGCGGCGGCGACAAAAGCGGGATCTGTACCGCGGGCAGCATCGAGTGGGACGCGCCGGCGACGGACGGGATAGGGTAGGACGCGCTGATCGCGGAAGTGGTAGGGAAGGGCGTGGCGTTGACGGGGGAGGAAGTGGCGGGGGAAGGGGTTGCGGCGCAATCGTCTCTCTCACAGACAGGTTGCGACCACTGTGTACAGAAACTTCCGGTCAGCGCCCGGTAGGAAGGTGATAATCAGAGCTGCTGAAGGACGCACTCCGGGTGGATGGCATTTCGGGCCATCGGCCTCAAACCCAACACTTTGGCCCGCCGCCGCTGCTGGCGCGGTAGTTGAAGGTGGTGCCGCCGACGTGGGCGACCGCCGCCAGGCCGGCGGAGGCGAGCTTGAGGTCCCTGTTCCCGACGCTGGCCAGAGCGGCGCTGCAGGAAGCGATAGGGACACGAGAGTCGAGTCAGCGAACGTGCGGGGGCGGGGAGATGCGCCATTCGCAGCAAGTCAATGCGGGACGGACGCAGGGCCGAGACTAAAGAAATTCGCGGTGGTATTCTGATTGGCGTTCATGGCGGGCAAGCAGACTGGGGGTGTCGGTTGGGGCAAAGGGGAGCGGTGCGGAAGGTTGGTCGGGCGGGGCGGGCTGGGTAGGTTGCTTCTGGAACGGAGTGGGCTGAGGGTGGTCGAGAGCGAGTAGCGGGCGGCGACAACGAAGGGGGCTGCGCGAGACTCTCGCGTGCGACGACGGTCTCTGAGAGAGTCCGCCGGATTCTGGTCACTCACGCGCCCGCAAGAAATTGCGGCCGGGCCCTGCCGCCTGGCGCCTGCGCCCTTTTTCGAACCCGGCCCTCGCTCTTTTCGTTCCTTCTCGTCAAGCCATCAAGCCAGCAGGTCGCCCCGACTCCGAGACCTACTCTTCTTCCGCCAACCCCCTTCGTAAGAAACCCAAGAAAACAAAGATGTCTACCGACGCCGCTGCTCGTGGACGTGGAGGCTTCGGTTCGTCTTGTGCTCTAGATTCTGCCCGTCTGACCTTGAAGGCTGACCCTTGGCTCTTCGCTCACAACTATCAGGCCGTGGAGGTGCCGGCGCCCGTGGTGGCCGTGGTGACACCCGTGGTCGCCGTGGTCCCCGCCGTGGTGGCCGCAAGGACGAGGACAAGGAGTGGTGCGTCGCCGTGTCCTTCCTGGCGAGTGCTCTGTCGTGCCTGACTGACATCGTCTCTTTCTTGACTCGTGCAGGGTCCCTGTCACCAAGCTTGGCCGCCTTGTCAAGGACGGCAAGATCAAGTCGATGGAGGAGATCTACCTCTTCTCGCTCCCCGTCAAGGAGTTCCAGATCATCGATTTCTTCCTCCCCACCATCAAGGACGAGGTCATGTGCATTGCCCCCGTTCAGAAGCAGACCTCGGCCGGTCAGCGCACCCGCTTCAAGGCCTGCGTCGCCGTCGGTGACTTCGACGGCCACGTCGGACTCGGTGTCAAGTGCTCCAAGGAGGTTGCCGGTGCCATCCGTGGTGCCATCATCGCCGCCAAGCTCGCCATCATCCCCGTTCGCCGCGGATACTGGGGCTCGCACATCGCCGAGCCGCACACCATCCCCATGAAGGTCTCGGGCAAGTGCGGTTCCGTCATGTGCCGCCTCATCCCGGCCCCGCGCGGAACCGGCATTGTTGCCGCCCCGGCCTCGAAGCGCCTGCTGCAGATGGCCGGTGTCCAGGACGTCTACACCCAGTCGAAGGGCAGCACCGCCACGACCTCCAACTTCATGAAGGCCACCTTTGTCGCCCTCGCCAAGTCGTACCAGATCCTCACCCCGGACCTCTGGCGCGAGATCGCCCCTGGCCAGACCCCTTACGACCAGGTGCGCGCCGTCAAGTCAATCAAAGCCCTACCTTTCGCTCCGATGCTGACTCTCTCAACCCCCTCTAGCACTCGGCTCACCTCGCCGTCTCTGCCAAGAAGACCTACTAAACGGGTACTTCTCGCGTATGAGCCATGCCGTGGCCGTTCCGGTAGGCTTTGGGTATCTGAAGGTTCATGGCGGGCGAAGGTGTCTGCGTGGCTGCGCATGCGCTCGAGGGTCGGGTGCGCGGGAGGCATTCAGTTGCCTACCGTCCTCTATATTCGAGCGAGCGTCTGCCCGCCGGCGGTCAGACCTGCTAGCTATGATTCTTTTCTCTTCATCCTCTTGCTTGAATTTGTAAGCCTTCTCATGTCGCAGGTCGGAGGTGCGTCGGGAGGCCACGGGCTTGCGACGTCGGCCGCATTCGCCGTGCGCAGCACTTGGAACCGCCTGCAACGAGCCCTGTTCAGCCATTCGTCGGCACTCTTTGTATAGCGAAAGTTGGCTTTCTTGACGTTGCCCGAGGCTCGGGTTCTTCACCGAAGCAACTGGTGGGACTCACCCACGTCAAGTTGCTCAGAGCGGCAGCGAGTGGTTGGGGGATTTCTTCCTGCCCGCCTGTCGCTCGCCTCCGCGATGACAGAAGCGGCGTCGGCCGGCGGTTGGCCCGGACCAAGTGCGACCGACGCGAGGCTCAACCTCCTCCTCTTCACCATCATCCACCCCGTCCCGTCTCCTCATTTCTCAATCGTCCGCCGTCGGAGAAAGGCCTGCTCATCTGCCGCCGACCTCTGCCGCCAGACCATCTGCTCGCCCGAACCTCGACGACCATGGCCGTCGGCGCCGCGAGCCGCCTGCTGCTCCTCCTGCTCGCTTCGGCCGCGCCGATCTCCACCACCGCGGCCTCCGCCGCGGACTACGGCCTCACAGCGTCGTCGTCGCTCCAGTTCTTCGGCAAAGCGCCACCGACAAGAGCTGCTGCCCAAGCTCCGATCACCGCGTGGAGCTCGGGCTGGGGTCTGGAAGACGTACGTGACCTAGCTGCCTCTGCTGGCTTCCTCGTCGAGAGCCTCGGAGCAACTTCGAAGGGCTGACCATCGGCCGTTTTGTCTCTTTACAACTCCACCTCTTCTGCCTTCTATCTGTCTATCTCCGGATCTGCGCATCAGCTGTCAATTCCAGGTGTGTTCACAATGACGCAGTCCCACAGCAGGTCGGGCCGAGGTGCTGATCGCGCAGTGCTTCCCCACTCCTTTGGACGATAGGCCGCGGAGGCAATGGCGACAAGGACGACTGCGAATGTTTCAATTGCCTTTTACCCAAGTTCACATGCGGCCAGGTTCGTTGCTCCGCCCTCTGGGGTTGAATCGGTTAGGTATCCGGCTGTATATGTGGACCTAGCTGATTGACGATCTCGTTTTGCCCCTGCAGTTTGGCGAATGCAACCAGTTTGATGGCCAGTGCAAGTGCCCGGCCGGATTCGGTGGCCTCGATTGCCTCACTCCTTGTACGTGTCCGGTTACTGGAGACCAACATTTCAGAGCCGCTGACCTGCAACGATCGCTCGCGTCGCCGCGGCCCAGTGTGCGACTCGCTCTCCGACGGCGTGAACCGCCACCAGCGCAAGGCTGGCGAACTCTGCGAGTGCAACGAGGGATGGGGCGGCATCAATTGCAACAGTCCGTTCAGCTCACCTGCTTTTCGAAAGTGATGTGTCTGCTCAGGTGCTCATCACCTGAACGTCCTTCCAGCTTGCCAGACCGATCAGGCCTGCGCCAACTTCCGCCTTCCCGGCTGGGAAGGCTCTTTCGCCGGCGGCGACGACGATAGGATTCCGGGTGACAACATGACGTGCTACAAGGGCGGTGATGCCGTCGTTCAGAACTTCCAGATGTGCGATGTCACGAGTGCGTGCCGGGCTTCCGTCTCTCAGCCGTCTTGTAGATAGTTGACGTTTGCTCGCCAACCTTTCGACGCACAGACCCAGCCATCATCCGCGAGCTCGGGAAGAAGAAGCCGCAGGTGACATTTTCATGCTCTGCTGGTCCGGCTGCGGGCAACCAGGGTACGCCAGCAGCTGCCGCCGAAGACGACGACGACAGCGCAGGCGGCAAGACGTGCGCCTTCCAGTTTTGGATCGAGCAGGTTGAGTCGTTCTACTGCGCTCTGTCCGAGTGCGACTGGCAGACGCGGAGCACGTACAATGCCAACGTCACCGAGTACAGCTGCCAGAAGATTCAGTGCGACTGCGTCCCCGGCCGCATGTTGTGTGGCGAGGATGGTAGCGTCAGTGAGTGGTCGGCGTTCGCGCTACATGGCTTCCCTCCGCTGCGCGACTCTGACTCTCCTCTTGGCTTCGGCCAGACATCGACGAGTTTTTACAGCAGGAGGTCAAAGGCCCAGGCAGTTTCACTTGCACGACCGGCAAGGGCTGCCAGTTCAAGGAGCCGGCGATGAACGAGCTCATCGACACCGTCTTTGGCGACCCTTACATTACGCTCACGTGCGATAGCGGCGAATGCCTCCACTACACCCAGGTTCCCGGCTACCAGGCGCGTCTCTGCGACTGAGGTCATCATGCGAAGTCACGCTGACCGCCTTTTGCCCATCCATCAGCGTCCTGAGCGGCCAAGTAACAAGGGCTGGATTTTGCTGAGCGTTGGTGGAGCAGCGCTCGTCTTGATCCTGAGCGCAGCCAGTACGTGGCGCAATCGGCATGCTTCGAGAAAGGCTCGTGCTGACCAGCGCCATTCACCGCTCGCAGTCATCTTCTTTCTCGCTCGGACACCGAAGCATTCAGGCGGCTTCGGCTCGATCCGCTTGCCGGCCGAGGAGACGGCAAAGCTTATGTCGGATCACGTGCCGGCGACGCTCCAGTTTTCAAACATATCCTACAGCGCTGGAGCAAAGCCGATTCTGTCGTCAGTCTCCGGCTCTGTCAAGCCGGGGCAGATCATGGCCATCATGGGCGCCTCTGGCGCGGGCAAGTCGACGCTACTCGACATCCTTGGATTCAAGCTCAAGCGCGGGACCGTTGGCGGCGACATCTTCGTCAACGGTCGCCGCATGAACGCCGAGGGCGACGCTTTCAAGCGCGTTGTCGGCTTTGTCGACCAAGAGGACACCCTGATGAGCACACTCACGGTGTACGAGACGGTCCTCTACTCGGCCTTGCTCCGTCTGCCGCGCGACATGAGTCTCGAGGCCAAAAAGTATCGGACGCTCGAAACGATGCAGGAGCTCGGTATACTCGGCATCAAGGACTCCCGCATCGGCGAAGCCGGTACGCGCGACCTCTTGCCGGTCTGTGGGGCGAGCCTATCTGACATGTATACCCTTGTTGCTCATTTATAGGCCGTCGATCCATTTCGGGCGGCGAAAAGCGTCGCGTTTCAATCGCGTGCGAGCTCGTCACCTCGCCTTCAGTGCTTCTCCTTGACGAGCCGACTAGCGGTACGTGCATCACATTCGAGAACCTGTGTTTTTCGCAGCTAAGCGACCTCATCGTGTCTTCCAGGTCTTGACGCCTTTAACGCCTTCAACGTCGTTGAGTCGCTCGTCACCCTCGCTCGCCAGTACAACCGCACGGTCGTCTTCACCATCCATCAGCCCCGGAGCAACATCGTCGCCTTGTTTGACCGACTCGTCCTGCTCGCTAAAGGCCGCGTCGTCTACTCTGGCGAGTACGCCGACTGCCAGGACTACTTCGACTCGATAGGCCACCGCTGCCCGCCGGGCTTCAACATCGCCGACTTCCTCAGTGCGCTCTGTCACAGCTTGTTCCTCTTCCTTTGGTGGACTGACGTACTTATCATCCCCACTCTAGTCGACCTTACTCAGCGCGCTGCCGGCGAGCAGACTTCCGAGGACCGCAAGGCCGCCAGCGCAGACATCGGGTCGCTCGTCGGCCGAAACGGAGCTCATCTCGATGCTGAGAACGGGTTTGCAAGCGGTATTGCGTCGTCGTCCGCCAGCCTGATACCCCATACCGACGGCGCTGTATCGGATACTGAGTCTGTCGGATCAACGCACCGTCGGTCGGTCGCGGCCAAGGCGAAGGACAAGGCGGCACAGCTGCTCGGTACCTCGTCGCCCGCTGAATCATCCTCTTCGTCCGCCGATGAGCTTCCTGAGAAGCTCGCTGCTCTTGTCGGATCATATGACCGGAGCCAGGTTTCGGCCGCTGTTCGTGCTGAAATCGCCGGCGCCCGCGCCATTGGTCACGGGCCTGCCACCGGCGGCGGCGGCCCTTGGGGCGACCAAGGCGACCGCGGCGTGACGACCGGCTACAAGCGGGCGAGCTTCTTGACTCAGTTCCGCATCCTCAGCGGCCGGGCGTTCAAGAATCTATACCGGTGCGTCCACTCGGTCGACTGCCGGCGCTTCTCGTTGCTGATCGCTGTACTCTTGACGTCCGTAGGAACCCCATGCTAATGGCTGGTCACTACCTGACGGCGATGGTGGTCGCACTTCTTTGCGCAGCTCTCTACCACAAGATCGGCATCGACCTCGGGTCCTTCCAGTGCGTCCTCCATGGTTCGAGCGCAAAGGTGCGGAGTTGTGGCTGACTGAGATGACTTTCAGGAACCGTCTTGGCCTTTTCTTCTTCATCTTGGCGCTCTTTGCCTTCTCCTCACTCACCTCGCTCGGGCTCTTTGCCAACGAGCGGCTATTGTTCATGCGCGAGCGGTACGTTCACCCCCAAGCTGTCACAGACGCAGGGACGCTGTCGGACGCTCGGCATACTGACATGCTACAATCTGATCTTTTACCCCCCCCCCCTTTCCCAATCCAGTGCGAACGGCTATTACTCGCCGATTGCCTATTTCTTGTCAAAGGTGCTTTTTGACATCATCCCGCTTCGGCTCGTGCCGTCGGTCATCCTCGGTTGCATCGTTTACGGCCTCGTTGGCCTCGTGCCGAACCTCGTCGAGTTCTGGAAGTTCCTCCTCATTCTCGTCCTTTTCAACCTCGCGGCCGCGAGCGTCGTCTTGTTCCTGTCGGTCGCTGTCGCCAACAATGGCCTTGCCAGTCTTGCAGGAAGCCTCGTCATGCTCTACAAGTACGTAACAAGAGGCGACTCTCCTTCGCGGCAACTGTCGCTGACCTGGCGCCCGTCCTCTCGCGCAGCCTCCTCTTTGGCGGCTTGCTAATGAATTACAACCAATCGTCGCTGCCGGTCCGAGTCCTCATGAACCTCTCGTTCTTCCACGCGGCGTTTGAGGGCCTGCTCGTTAACGAGCTGCGCACGACTCAACTCAAGGACCACAAGGTGCGTCGGAGCTTCAGTTCTCTGTGAAACGGTCAGCGGCTGACCAGGTTACCTCGATTGCGCACGACAGTACGGCGTCGACATTGAGGTTCCGGGAGCCGTCATCCTCTCGACGTTTGGCTTCCGGTCGCAGGCCTTCTGGTGGCCTGACGTCTCGCTCTTGGTTGGGACGATCGTCGTCTGGCTGTCGCTCAGCTTCGTCGTCCTACAGGTGTTTGTCCGCGAGAAGCGGTAGGCAAGGCCGTGGTCGAAGGATCTGCTATGTTGTCTCACCTGATTCGCGGTGGTTCCGGTGGACAACAACGGTGGTTGATGTCGGCAGGGAGGTCGGCCGCAGAGGTCAGCGGCGTTACGAGCAGGTTGCGCAGACAATCATCGTACATGGCAGCTGCTGAGTAGGTCTGAGGAAAATCTGGAGGGGAATCTGAGAGCCGGAGTAAGAGTCGGGAAGGTTTCGCTGATCTCGAAGCTGGCGTTTGCACTGAGTGCTGACTTTCAGAGCACGTCAACCGAAGTTGGGACAGTTCTCTCACTTGAGTGGCCTGTATTAAAGCGCGCACATGGTCGTAAGGAGTCTGGCCCGGGGAGATCTCGTGGCGCTTCGAGGCCGGGGTGGCGACGACACGAAGGTATTTGGGTAACATTGACCATCCAGAGTGAGTGCCGTGAGACGGAGATTGCGGTCGGTCGTACACAGAGCAGCAAAGAAGGAGCTAGAAGAGCGGATCGTCATCAAGGCCGAGACATCAAAGGAAAACTACAAAAGAGTGATGGGGCGAGGAGAGTAGGAGTGACGACAGGACGAAAGCATGAGCAAGTGCCGCTATGGCAGTATGCTCTGTAGGTTGACGATAGAGACTTGCTGGGAGGTGTTCGTAATGAAGCTCTGTGAGACCGCGTCATAGACGAAGCTCATCCATGACGCGCACATCAGGAACGATAAGCTCGCCCTTCTTGGCCGCAGCACGCTCGGTGAGATCGAGGAAGGGTGTGACCGGCGTTGAATCGAGACCGGCCGCGGTCGAGGACGAGGTAGCCGAGAGGGCAGGCGATGGCCAAGGCGAGGCCAAGGGCGAACATGGCACAGGTGAACGGTCGAGGGAAGGGAAGGCGAGGTCCGGCCCCCCGTCGCGGATGATTTCGTCGATCTCGAGAACAGCACGGGCGCGCTGCGAGATCGGAAGTGTCAGTGAGATGTTGCTTGAAGAGAGTGGTTCGAGAGTACGCACGTGCGCGACGCCCCAGTAACGCCATTTCGACCACGGCCAAATCCAAGAGTTGAGGCCGACCTCGCGCTTGACGGCGTCAAAAGCCGTTAGCGTCGGGGAGCGCTCGCCGAGCGAAAGGTTGCGGGTTGGAAGGTCGGTCAAAACGACGTCGAGCCCCCAACTCGCCGCCATGACCATTTCTTTGTCGTCGTTGACGGTCCTGTCATCCGAGCGTGCAACTGGGAGTCAGCCGGAAATTGCGCGGATGCCGGAGAGTAAGTCGTAAAACCCGTACCAGACGCCGAGCTTCTTACCGGCCCGCTTGCAGTCCTCGCGAAAGCGGCGGCCCTCGGCATCGACCAGACAATCGAAGAGGATGGAGAAGCCGTCCACGTAGGGCCACCACTCGCGCGCAAAAGGAATCGAGGCGCCAATGTGGAAGCGCTGGATGGACCGCGGCAGGTGCTGGTAGGACGGCAGGATAAAGGAAGGGTGCCAAAGGCCGAGCACGAGTCGTGACAGGATTTCTGGACGAGTGGACAAGATGGCTGCCATCGCCGGGAAGAGGAGAGCCGGCCGAGACGTCGTCTTGATGTCGATATTGAACACAACGTGGGCGTTCTCGGGCTGAACATGCGACGTGCGCCGGTGGTCATTAAGGTGGAGTTGCACTTTTGCTTAACTGAGATTCGTTGAACTGACCTGCATCAGGAGGTCGATGACGTCCTCGAATAGCGGAATCGGCTGGATAGGCAGGGCTGTTGTGCGCAGGTGCTCAATCTGACCGGCCCAGTTTTGCTCGCCGATAAGGCCAGTCCCGTCGGTTGTTCGGTCGAGCCTGGCGTCTAGAAGATGGCGAGGTCGTCAGATGATTCATCCAGCAGATACCGGCTGGCTCGAGCTGGATCGAGGCAGAGAACGTACCGTGAAAGAGAATGAGTCGGCCGTCCTTGGTCAGGTGCACGTCGGACTCGAGGCCGTGCGCGCCCTCGCGGATGGCCGCCTTGAAGCTCGCCAGCGTGTTCTCCGCTGGAGAACCAATGTCCGAAAGGCTCGGCGTGAGGGGTACGCTCCGAATGTGCGAAGCACGGAATTACGGAAGAAAGACTAACGGTACTCGGCAGAGGCACTGAAGGGAGGAAGAGGAAGGGAGGCATAGAATGCGCAGCAGGACCCCTGAATCAGCCCGCAGCTCGGAGGGACCCCTCTTCGGCTGACTTGAGCCAAAGCCTGCCTTGCGCTTTACAGCGAAATGCCCGCGAGAGCTCCGTAGATCATCTTACCAGGATGGAACAGTGAACGCACCCGCGATGGCCCCAGGTCTTCGGCCACGCAATCCGGCCGGTGGCTGGTCCGGGGGAGGCGATAGGAGGCGACATGGCGTACGGGCAGAGGCAGGAGACGCACTGGATGGGCTGGGAGCGGTGATGTGAGATAATTGTTAAGACCGGCAGATGGAGTGCCGACTAGCTGCAGGCGTGACAACAAGGTGGGCGGGCCAACGTGGTCGGCAACGCACCGGCGGGCGAAGGCAGGAAGGCGACTGGCAGGTGACAACCGTTGGCTGGAAGGGGGAGGGAGGGAGGTCGAGCGCCAGTAATGGGATTGATTCGACGGCAGGAGGACGGATGTTGGCGGAAGTAAGGGTGGGAGACAGGAGATGCTTGCAGTCGAGGTTGATAGGTCGAGTGGCTAGCTGGGTGGCCAACGTGTCGGCTCTGAGCTCGAGAGCACGGTCGTCAAGGAGGAAGCGGCCTCGACGTTCGGCCGCGTCGGCAGCGACAGAGTCGGCTCGGCCGTGCGACGCCGCTTTACCCTCTGCCTACAGCGTCACGCAGCAATGTGTCAGCGAGCTACTCCCGCGCGCCCCTCCCGCCTTCGAGCACGCCGCCTCCTCCTCCCGCTAGAGAACTCAGACGACCAAACTTCAGCATCCCCTTCAAGACCTCCGGCAAGCAGTCGCACGCGATGGACAGCCCCTCTCGGCGCTCAGTCGCGCGCTCCCAGCGGCGGTCGCACAACGCTTCGCCCTACAGCCGGTCCAAGTCGGTCGCCGGCGGCCTGAGCAGGTCGAGCGAGCTCCCGCTACACGCAGCCCAGGTGAGCTCGTCTTCTTCCCGCACAACTGAGAGGCATCGCCCTGACCTGCTCTACCTAGCAGCCCGCGTCGGCCATCGCCCGGACGTCATCAATCCGCTCGCTCTTCAATCTGATCTCGTCGCCGTTTCGGTCGGCCGCCCCCGCTGCTCAGCGCGAGCCTTCGGATGACGGCTTCTCGGCTTCCGAGGCCGAGTCGGACGACGGCTTCAGTGAAGAGGATGAGCGGGAGCGGGTGCGGATGCAGCATCAACAACAAGACGATAAGTTCGCCGAGCGTCGGGGCTACGATGGTTTCGAGAGTGACGGTCGGACGGATGATGACAAGGTGCGCTGCACTCGACCGGGAAGCAGAGCCGGACATTGTTGTCGGAAGAAACAAGTCTAGCATACGTCCGAAGGCATCGACTATGCCGTCACAATCTCGCATGCTGCAACTGACGTGTTTCGCGCGATCTTTTGCGCCAATTCAGGAGCCGACCTTGGGCCACCAGTGGGCGGCCGCCAACCCGCTCGCAGCCTTCTCGCCGCGCGTCAAGCGCGAGGGAACGCACGCCCATGCGCTCCTCCAGATGGAGCCCTCGCCTGCTCGCTCGGTACCGCGCTACTCTAACAATGACAGCGGTATGACGCGTTCGTCGACAATGCCTCTCCTCGATAAGATTAGTCGTGGCGATGGCGCTCGGCGGGTTCTCCGAGCGGCCGACGTTGACCCCGTCCGCGGCGGACGCATCCTTGAGGAGTCTGTGGACGCTCACATGGGCGATTCGAGCTCACCCGAGGACCAGCGGCTGTTCACACCAGGCGCTCGTATGTCATCGCAGGCGCTCTTCCATCCGGGGACCGCGACGCCGCCTCGGCCGACGACACTCGCCGGCTCGATCAACGGCGGCTTTGCCCGCTCGACCGCCAACCTTTCCTTTCTTTCTCCCTCGCGTTTCTCGGCCCGCAACTTGTCCACGGGCTCTTCGTCTTCTTCGACGGCCGCGGTTCCTCCCCCGTCGCCAGGAACTTACTCTTTCGCATCTCGACCGGGGACCGGCACGCCTGCCCGCGGAAGCTCGACTCCTAACGGAACGCCTGCCCGGCGCCGACCCATCTACGTCGGCCCGGGCACCGGTAGCCCAGCGTCTCTCCGCAAACGGACGCCGGCGATGGCGCTCGAATTCCTTCGCGGGAAGGAGGAGGAGGCTGCCGCGTCAGGCGGTGCTGGAGACGCCTCGGGCGGCACGCCGGGCAAGCGGCGACGAATTGACGGCAGCGGACCGGAGACTGAGGAGGCCCGTGTCGAGCGCGAGCTTGGCGGCCTCTTCGGCCCTGGAACGGGGTCTTCTGTTCGAGCGGGAGGGCTCCCGTCGAGCTTCTCTGTCCCTGCCAATCTCGCCGCCTCGGGCTCGACCTCGCGGCGGAATGATCAGCCATCGTCGCCCTTTACCTTCAAGCCGCCGCCAGCGCCAGCGGCGCCCGTAGCGTCCCCGTTGGCCACGGCTCCGAAGCGCCCATTCTCGACTCTACCGGCGCGTGTCCAGCTCAAAAACCCGAGCCTTGTCGCGCCTTCGCCTCTCCGTCAGAGCACCAGCTTCGGCCGTGACTCGCCCGATGGCAAGGCACCGGCTGACGTTCCTGTCAACGGAGCTGGAGGGAAGCGCAAGGAGCGGACCGAGAGCGCAACGCTCCTCCTAGGTCTCATCAACGGAGACAAGCAGAAGGTCAGTCAATTTTCGCTCAGAGGAGTGAGCACTCGGCATCGGTGCTGATACGTGCGCCCACAATAGAATCAGCCGACTCCTTCAGTCGAAGGTCCGAAGCCGCCGGCCGCGACGCCAGCGAAGCCCTCTGGCCTGCGGACGTCATCGACGCCTGCGATCCAGAATCCTTATCAGGCCATTGCTTCGCCCTCACCCCGACGCAACGCTCGGCGGTCGGTCGCGGCGACAAATCGGTCAAGCAAGCTGGCCGCCTCGACGACGGCCACTGTCTCGAGCCCGGCGACTGGGCGTAAGAAGGCCGTCACTGCGCTCGATCTCATCGAGCAGGATGTTCGTTCGAAGGAAGGTCCGCCTGCGAGCCCGTCACCTACGGCATCAAAGCGGCCGTCGGTCATCGCAGAGGCTGAACCCAAAAAGTCGGTCGAGGCGAGCCCCGCGATTAAGCAGCCGGCGCCGGTCAAGGCGACCGCGATCGCTCCGCCCGCGTGGGCGTCGACGCCGCCGCCTGTCGTCCACTTCGCACCGCCGCCAACGGTTAGCTCGCTCGCAAAGGATGTGTCTATGGACGGCGAGTCGCCGACAAAGCGGACGCTCGACCTCTTCAAGACCCTCGAGTCGCCTGCTTTCGCCAAGACGTCCGCCGCGGCGTCAAACGGTTCCCCAGTGCCGAAGCCCTCCGCCTTTATGCCCGCAGCGGCAGCTCCGGAGCCAGTAACCTCTGCAGCTCTCAAGACGGCCGCTCCGTTGCCGTCATTCTCGACATCGACAACGACAACGCCCATATTCACGGCGCCTTCCACCGACCCGAAGGAGGAGGCCGCGCGTAAGGACAAGCACCTCCTTCCCATCTTCACCTTTGCCTTTAGCTCAACGGCGACACCTTTGCCGACGTCGGCTGCCCAGGCGCAGGCGATGCGCGAGGCCAAGGCCGTCAGCAAGGCGTCGCTTCCGGCGTTTGACCTCCTCGCTCCGTCCGCCTCGTCCGATGCCACCGCCGGCCCCTCGTCCGCTCTCGCTCCTGCGTCGACCGGTAGCTTCAATTGGGCAGCCGTCGGCATGGCACCGCCTAAGCCTGCGGCCGATAAATGGACGTGCGGCGTCTGCATGATCAGCAACGACGCCGACCGAATCAAGTGCGCTGCATGCGAGGAGCCCGCGCCCAAGAAGGCGGCCTCTGCGTCTGGCGGCGGCGGCTTCGACTGGTCCGCTGCAGGCATGCAGAAGCCAAGCCAGCCGGCTGCCGACTCGTGGACCTGCAGCGTCTGCTCAATCGTCAACACGGCCGACAAGGCCAAGTGTGCGGCTTGCGAGGAGCCTCAGCCGAAGTCTACCGCGTCCGCTTCGGCCAGCGCACCTGCTCCTCCAGCGCCTAGCGCAAACCCCTCGGCCGGTTTCAACTGGGCGATGGCCGGCGTCAAGCCTCCAGCGGCCAAGCCGGCCGACAGCTGGACGTGTGGCGTCTGCATGCTCACAAATGACCCCGACAAGGCGCAGTGCCCCGCGTGCGAGGAGCCGCGGCCCAAATTGGCCGCCACAGCTCCTACCGCACCCGCTGCATCGGCATCGACCCCGGCCCCGGCGCCTGCGAGCGCCTTCAACTGGGGTGCGGCCGGCATGTCGGCCCCTGCTAAGAAGGCCGGCTGGGAGTGCAGCGTGTGCATGTGCCAGAACGACACGGCCGCCGCCAAGTGTATTGCTTGCGAGAGCCCCAAGTAAGGCGCCGTTCAGCATCTCATTCTGCTTGGATTTGTTTCTGTCACCGGCCTCCTTCCCTAGCCTTCGGACTCGCTCGCCATGCGATGCGCGTCCTTCGGAATGATATGACGATATCGACATCCCCTTCCCTACACCCGACGTCTCGTGTGGGAAAAGACCATGAGTTTCGCCCGTCTCTGGCACGTCGCAGACGGCCCCAGGGCGCCCGATAAGAAGGATGAGGATGTTGCGAGCCCTGTCTCAGTTGGCAATGTACTTGAGCGTAAGGGGGATCGCACGGGCCGAGCCCTTGGCGATCGGGATCTGGACACTGCCTGACGGGAGCGAGTCGACCGAGAAGGCGGTCGAGCCGCCGAGGTTGAGCGTGCCGTCGTCGGCCTGTGAGGGCGACACAAGGGGTCAGCGGACGTCCATCAAGCAACCTGAGCCGCTGCTCGAACGGGAACGCGCACCATGACGAATTCTGATCCCTGGGTGACGGCGGCCGAGCAGCCAAACACGCCGGTCGTCGCGTCGACCGCACAAAGACCCTTGGAAGAAGAGAGAGTCACGGCACCGCCCTGAACCTGCCCCAGCGTGAAGCCGGCGCACGAGCCGCCGTAGTAGAGTGTGCCGCCCGAGATGACGCACGTCTTGGCCGGGGTCGTGCCGTCGGCCAGAACGCCGTAAACGAATCCCTTAGGGACCGAGGCGGAGGCCGAGGGCGATGATCCCGAGACCGAGGTCGTCGTCGAAGGAATCGTGACGTACTTGGGGTAGTACTATTAGGTTGTGAGAGAGTTGTCAATCAGACGACCCTGCCAGACCGGACGAGGAAGGAAGTCATCACGGACCTTGATGCCGGTTGCCGGGCAAGTTGAGCCAGAGCCCACAAGCGGGACGGGGACGATGTCGCCATCAATGAAGCTGCCACGAGAAGCGTAGTGGAACCAAAGCTCGTTGAGAACGCCACCCTTGCCACAGTTGACATTGACGCCTCCGCCGTGCTTGCCCTCGAGGACGGCGGTGATCTCGGCAAGCGTGTACGTCTTTTCGACCGAAGGGACAATGCCGGCCTCGGCGAGCCAGGCGTACGAAGGCAGGGCCTTGAAGAATTCGACCGACTTCTCGAAGTAGGTAACGGCCTCGGCCTGCGGGTAGTAGTTAGCTAAGGCGGCGCAATGACGGCTTGTATCAGCGGCGGAGACTTAAAGATCCCTAGAGGGCGAGAAAAGCGCACTGAAGCAAGACGGCTTGAGAGTGGAAATGCACGTTCCGTGCTTCGCCTGCTCGTGAGCCCAAAGATCCTCGTTTCCGTTGTTGCCCAGCCACATCTGGTTCATGTAGTTGAGGAGCTCGGTCCGGCCGTTGTCCTGAAGAAGCTTGACAACCGTGCCTGGCTCGTAAGAGACCGCCGTGGACGGGTCGCAGTAAGAGTCGTAAGTTCCGTCACAGCGGTCGGGCCACGTTCCGTGACCGGTGAACGAGTCGGCGGGTCCAGACGATCCTGAGCCGGCGTTCCAGACTAGGAGAAGGGAGGATATAGGAAGAAGGGGTATCAGCGCCGTACAAAGAGCGACAGAATTGCTGCGCATGCGACAGGGACAAGTATAATCCCAAACTCACAGAAAGTCACGAGCAGGTGGCCCTGCTCGAGGTTGCAGCAAGTGTCGGCTTGGGGACCGATCGAGCAAGAGGGAGCGTAAAACGAGGGCGGCTGGACTGCGCATACCGATGCGCCGAGGGGCGCCGTGCGGACGGGTTCGGCTGCGGAGGAGGTCGAACTCTATAAAGCAGGCGACATAGGAGGGTTTTAGTCAGTCCTACCGTCTAGGCGTCAATAACAGCAAGGCGGTTTTAAAAGCGTACAGGGGCAACTTCCGATGAAGAAGCGGCTGATGCGACGGAAGTGCTGACTGAGACCGGAACTGAGGTGATAGCAATTGTCGAAGTAGGAACGATGGAAGTGGTGGACGAGGCGACCAGCGTCGACGACCGCTAGAGGAATCGTTTGGCAGACTTTGCGGTCAGCTAAGGTGTTCTAGTGAGACCATTGATTGAAAGCTCAACGTGACACGCACGACGGCCGACGAAGACGACGACGTTCCGTCCCAGCCGGGAGGGTTGCGGCCACCGTGGAGGAGCCGGTAGAGCCAGAGCTCGAACGCTGACCAGATGTCATGGATCTGTTGGCCGAGGTGGAGGCCGTTGTTTTGAGCAGCCTGGGCCTGGCTGTTATTCGATGTCGCTGGGGCAGCTGAGGCGGTCGAAACAAGGAGGGTGAGGGCGAGGACGCTCGCGAACGCGAGGGCGAGAGGCGATGCTGCAGCAGCGGCCTTCATCTTTGTGGAGAGAAAGGTCAGGAAGGGAAGGGCGAGGCTGGCGGGTGGAGGAGGGTAGTCTGATTCGTGAGCCCTGGTCAGCGAGCCTTTTAGAGGAGTGTGAGCCCTTGCACGTCCTCCGTGCCGGACGAGGCAGCAGCAAGCAGGGGAGGGTCCGTCGGTCGGCCCATGCGGACCACGATGGGGTCGGCTAGATTCCTTAGCAGGATAACGGCGATCAGCGAACGTTGCGCGCGGCCGAGCTCGTCCCGCTGCGCCCGCCCTAGAATAAACCGCCAGCCTCTTGGCCCGGCGTCTGCGGCGGTCTGCGTATCGTGCACGGGCTGGCCAGCTGGCCTCCGGGCGAGCTGCCCGAACCCGTGGGAGCGACTCGGGCCAACGTGCTGCATCCATTTCGCTCCGCCAATCCTGTCGTCGGTGCTAATTGCCCTGCCCCGGCTCGGCCGACGGCAGCCACGCCGCCTGCCGGGAGCTCGAACCCGGACGTCAGCTGGCCTGCACGAACGAGGGCACGCGTGCTGAAGCCCCGACCACCTCGGACGCCTCCCTCCTACCAGGTCGGAGCCGTCAGAAGCTCGATGAAGGGATCCGGTCCCAAAGTCGGCGTTGAGAGCACGGCGAGGAGTTCATTCCTAGCTCATCGCGTGAGAGCACCAACGGTAGCAGCGTTCGTTCGCAAGTGATTGAGGGTCAGCCGGTCTTCGGCGCCGCTGTATGAGTAAATCAGGAGCACAGCCAGAACAGCTTGTCCAATGCGCCCCTCCCTTCGAAACACAGAAGCACCGTTGCTCCTCGCAAGGGGAGGGCGGATATCGGGGAGTTGAGATTGCCGACTGCGCTCGGGAACCCAGGCGAGACTTAGACAACACTGCTGCTTGAGAATTCTTGAATCCAGGTCGGCCGCCACGCGCCCGCGCGCCCTCGCCTCATCGCACCCCCTCCGTCCCCTTGCGAGGCCTCGCAGCCACCCTCACGCTTCTGTCCGATCCAGCCCCGCTTTTACCTCTCCCAGCAGCAGCTATGTCCGACCCTCTCTGCCCCGTCTATGCGCCCTTCTTCGTACGTCCCTCTTGCTTCGTCAGAAGCCGATTGGTGCCAGGCAAGGGCCAACTCAGGCGCTTCGCTTGTCGCCGCCGCAGCTTGTACTGGTCCACGGCCTGCGTCACCACCGCCTTGTCGACCCTTCACTGATCCGCTTTATATCCTCACTGCCTGACTTTTGCAGGGTGTCATGGTTGGTCCTAGAAGCTGTTCCGGTTGCACGACTTTGGACGCTGTCATCGTGCAGCCTTTCTGGTGTCGAGACTTGCGCTGACGATCTCGCCCGGGCCTTCCCTCCTTGCTGTGGCGTCCTTTCAGGGCTGCACCGCCGCCATTGTCTTCACTTGTGAGTCGAGCTTGTTGTTCTCTCTTGCCATAGCCGCCTGCGGCGCAGTTTGAGGAGTTGAGGGTCTTGTCGAAGATGTCTAGATCGTTTGGCGGCCATGGTGGAGGTGTCGACGAGCCGGCTGAAAGGGGGCGGGACCGACCAGCCTCATCTCGGGCGGCTGGCAGACGGCTTACACACGGCATACTGATTGTGCTTCGTACTCCTTTAGGCATCGGTGCTTCGTGCGTCTGATTCGCCTGGTCTGGCTGCTGGCCTACGACAATCGCCCTGGGCTGACTGCCGCTCATCTCTTCCTTGACACAGGTACGGCACTGCCAAGTCGGGAGTGAGTCCTCGCGGCGTTCTTCAACTCAAAGGAGGATCGCTTGCTGACAGATTGCCTGTGTCTAGGTTGGAATCTCGGCTATGGCCGTCCTCCGGCCGGACCTGATGATGAAGTGTGTCGTCCCGGTCATCATGGTGAGCCTGCCCCGCTGCCTTCTCGTAGGCATCATTTGTGAGCCTTCGCTGACCGCGTGCTGACAATCCCCTTACAGGCCGGTATCATTGCCATCTACGGTCTCGTCGTCTCGGTTCTTGTCTCAGGTTCGAGTACGTGCTCGCTTCATCCTGCCCATGATATCATCGCGCGTGGTCACTGAGCCTTGCCGTCTCTCCATATTTAGTCGTGTCGCCCATGCCCCTTTACGTCGGATTCATCCAGCTTGGTGCCGGTCTCTCGGTCGGTCTCGCTGGTCTTGCCGCCGGCTTTGCCATCGGCATCGTCGGCGACGCTGGTGTCCGGGGAACCGCTCAGCAGCCCCGGCTCTTCGTCGGCATGATTTTGATCCTCATTGTGCGTTGAGAGGCGCTAGGCTGCCCCTTGCGATGGGCTATCGGATTGACCGAGACCATTTCATCGTCTGCAGTTCGCCGAGGTTCTGGGTCTGTACGGCCTGATTGTCGCGCTCATCCTCAACACCCGTGCCAGCGTCGCCCCTGCCGTGCGTCCATATCTCATCCCATCGCTTTGCGCTCGCTTGTCAGCTGACCCCGCTGGTCGTCCACAGTGCATCACGAACTGAGCAGGCAGGATGAGGCCTGCAGAGAGCTGGCAAAATGAGTAGAGGATGGAGGAGGAGGCGAGTTGACGGAGGGCTCGGCTGCAATGGCGAGCCATACAAGACAGACATGAAGGTGCGGGACGGTGGTGCAGAGCGTAGGGCTTGCCGCCCTACGCCTGCCATGCCGCCCGCTGGCCTGCCTCAATATCCTATTTGAAGACGGATTGCTTCTGCTGGAGTTTTGTCGTTGTCAGAGGGTGAGGGTGATCTAGAACCGTGTGCTTGTTCAGTTCGGGAGCCGTTCTCTGTGCTTTCTCGTCATCGGTTCGAAGAAATCAGCCCTTCCATGGCGCAGGTCAGGATATACTAGCCGAAGACGATTGCTAGGGCGGATAGCAGAGTGCAGGGCCGCGAGCGTACTGAGGCTTAAAGCGCCGCGTCACGTCGCCGGCTCGGGCCGCGCGCGGCGAATGTCCTCTGGGCTAGCTCGAGCTCGTCGCACCTCCCCGACGTCCAGCACCTCGTCAACCAATTCTGTCAACAGCCGCGATGCTGTCTGCCACGTTACCTTTCCTGTTGCCTCTGCTGGCGCTCTCTCAGGCGAGCGCCCACCCGGCGGCCTCCATTGTCGGCCTTGACCCTGCTAGTGAGCTCAAACCCATCTCCTTGCTCAGTTGTCCGGCCGCCTGGGTATGCGCTCACCTTTGCTTTGCCCTCGTCTGCCGCGCCCAGAGTACGACCTGTACGTGCCTTCGGCTCAGGGCACATTTCGTTGCCTCGATGGCAGCAACGTCATTCCCTTCGCGGCCGTCAATGACGACTACTGCGACTGTCAAGATGGCTCGGATGAGCCGGGTGCGTCTTCCTCGCCGCAGCTCGCCAGACGCTAGCTTCCGAGCGCTGACCTGAGGGGTACCTCTGCTCTCGGCTCTCAGGAACGTCGGCTTGCCCGACCGGTACCTTTTACTGTGCCAATGAGGGCCACGTGCCTGGCCGGGTGATCTCCAGTCGCGTCGGCGACGGCATCTGCGGTGCGTTCTGCACAGCATCATCGTCTCGGCAATCGCGAGCTGACCTGCCCTCATGCGTTGCCAGATCCTGAGTGTTGTGACGGATCGGACGAGCCCGCGGGCGAATGCACCAACGTCTGCGAGGAGCTCGGCCGCAAGACGCGCGAAAAGAACGAGGCGGCTGCCAAGATCCGGCGGACGGTGCGTCACCTTCATCTGGACTGATGGACTGCGGGCCGGAAAGCTGACCCTGCCAGCTCGGTTGACTGCTCGAAGGGCGCCAAGATCCGGTCGTCGTACATTGCCTTCGCCGCAAAGGAGCGCAAGCGGCTCGAGGAGGAGATTATCAAGCAGGAGGCCGCCGTCCGGGAGGCTAAGAAGGAGTTGAAGATCGCCGAGGCCTCAACGGAGAGCATGGAGGCTGCCATGAGCGCGACGATCGATAAGCGCAAGGCGTCTCGTGCGTGATTGACCAGAGCCCCTCAGGGGTCTGACCGGCGGAACGTGTGCAGCTGACTTAAGCGCGACACCCTCTCGCAGCCCTCTACAAGTCGCTCCTGGAGCACCGGTCGCTACTCTCGCGTCTCTCATCTCGGCGATCCACGCTCGAGGCTGAGCTTTCTGAGCTCCGCAAGATTATGGACGACCTCGTGCGGTCCTACAACCCCAACTACCAGGACATGTCGGTCCGGGCCGCCGCCCGGGGTTACATGGAGCTCTACTATGACGGCCGTGTTGCGCCTGCCGAGGGCGGTGAGGGCTCCGACGAGCCGCTTGTCGACAAGCCGCGAGAGGACGCGGACGAAGTCAAGCCCGAAGAGCTCTCAGAAGTTCTCGAGAAGACGGATGTCGACGGCCTCCTTGTCGGCTGGGAGGATGGCACCGAGGGCAGCAGCAACGTCGATGACCTCGAGGCGATCCGTTCGTTCTATCTTGGGACTGTCGTCTTTGCGCTGTTCCGCTGACATTCGGTCGTGCCGCTCGGCCCAGTCTTCAACCTGTCCAACTACATTCCCGACCCGCTGATCGAGTCGTTCGACTTCCTGCGCTCTGGCCTCGTCTACTGGCTCGTCAAACTCGGCGTCATCGAGAAGTCAACGACGCTAAAGCCCTCGGCCTCCGCCAACCGTGCGTCGACATCTCGTCGCCGGATCTCTGTAAAGGCAGGTCTGACCCAGTGTTTTTTCCCTGCAGACTCCCCGGCCTCGCGCGACGCCCTGCACAAGGCCGAGGAGTCGCTCAAGACGGCCGAGAAGGCGTTCGGCTCGGCCAAGTCGTCGCTGGCCGACATGGCCGAGAAGTTTGGCCCCGAGGGCGAGTGGAAGAAGCTTGAGGGCTCGTGTGTTGAAAAGGACCTCGGCGAATACACATATGAGCTCTGTTGGTTCGGCGACGTCAAACAAAAGTCGAACAAGGGCGGCGCGACCAACAACCTCGGGTGCGTCTGACGTCTAACCCCTCTCATTTTGCGTCTTCACGGCGTCTGACCCTCTCGACCCCCGTCTGTCTGTTGCCTACAGCAAATTCAGCCGTTGGAACACCGACGGCAAGGCCGAGAAGGGCACCGAGCAGTTTTACGCCACCCAGCTCTACGACAACGGCGCCAAGTGCTGGAACGGCCCAAACCGGAGCGTCAAAGTCGGTAACCGAGCAAGCTGAGGAGATCCGCTCTAAAGCAAGGATGCTGACCTTGCTCTCTGCCTGCTCACAGCTCGAGATTGCGTGCGGCAAAGAGACGGAGTTGCTCTCGGTCATCGAGGCGGAAAAGTGCGAGTACGTCGCACGCGTGACGACGCCGGCCCTCTGCTGGCCGGCCAAGGAGGAGGCCGCGAGGGCGTCGGGCAAGCAGGAGCTTTGATGACATCTAGATGGAATTGGCTGCGATCTGCTTTCTAAGTGAAGGGTGAGAGGTGAGGACGGAATTGGGGCGGGCAAAACAGAGGCTACAACGCGAGGATGAGAAAGAAAGACTACAAGCAAAGGGGCGGGCGGACAGCGTGCCGTATGCGCGCTCTAGAGGACGTAGCGGAAGCGCATGTTGCGAGGGTCGCGGTCCGTCAGGTCGCAAAGCTCGATAGGAACCCGGGTCGAGATGACAGTGCCGTCCGGCTGGGCGACGTCGACGTAGCCAAAGTCGTCGCCGTAGCCACGGTTGGGGAGGGCATCCCTTCTCTGGTTCTCCTTCCGCAGGAAGTAGGCGATGGTGAGCATGATCAGGGGACAAGCTGTGTAGCAGATGAGGATGATGATCCAAGGCTGTGGTCAATCGAAGAGTGCGTGGGGCAGGTGAGTGTGGAGCGGGGGGACGAAAGGAGGGATGTCAGCCGTCTCGAACGGATCGATACGTGGAGCTCGACGATGTGACTGACGACCGTGTTGCGGGGTGCGTACTCTGCGCGCCAGGCGAACGGCGCCGCTAGGTTTCCGCCTGCGTAGCCGATCAAGAGGAGTGCATTGGTCGTCCGAGCCTTGGTCGTGCCCGAAGTGACCGCAGAAATCCAACTTAAACCCAAAACAAACCCTGTCGTGCTGTGGATTCCGTGCGACGGTCAGCGCTTTGCTTGCTGCGATGCCACGAGTCGGACGTACCCGACCCCCGTGATGTAAAGGGATATCAGCTGGCCGACCTTGTTGGAGCTGCCGAGGAGCAATGGTGCTGCGTCAGCCTTAATCGGGGGACACAGGAATATGTGGCAAATTCTCACAACGGCAGCCCGAGAATGAGCGCCGAGCCGATGATGTTGGGAATGAAGAAAATGGTCGAAATGACGGCCTGCGGGAGGAAAGATTCAATGTCAGCAGTCGGAGCGCGACGCGCAGGAGCGAGAGCCGCCGGCCACTACTCACGCGGCTGTTTGGCCAGCGCTTGACGCAGAGCGAGCCGGCGTAGATGGTCAGGATCTCGACGACACCCGAGACGCAGCCCAGCAGCGTCGTTTGGAGCTGGGAGAAGCCGAGCGACTTGATGATGATTGAGTTCTGGTTGGTGAGGGCTAAAAGCAGGCGGGCAAGGCAGACGTGAGGATTCCGATCCCCTCTTGCAAATGTGGAGCGTTCACGGCTTACAGTTTGGGACGTTGTCCAAGGCAGCGAACAGGAAGAACAGCCACGTCTGCGGTTGTGCCAAATGGGAAAGAAAGCAGTTTATGTAATCAGAAAGCGTGCGTTTGGACCTCGCAGAGGAGAAAGTGAAGTACCTTCCAATCGCGCAGGCACTCAATGAACTGTGACTTCTTCCAAACTTTTGAGCCCTGGCTCGAGTAGGATTCATTATCCTGGATCATGCGCTCGACCGCGCTGAACAATTAAAGGTGGATGTAAGAGTATGTCAGTCCTTCGTGCATGAGATTTGATGACCCCGCGCCAGAGGCAAGCAAGCCAGGAATAAATGACCGACATGATGCGCTCGCGCTCACTGAGGAACCAGGCTGTAGCAGGGGCGGTTGGGAAGAGGAAGAAAAAATAGGCGCCGACGACTGTCGGGAAGCGGGCGGAGGATGAGCGGTTTCGGTCAGGGGCTGGTAAACAAGAGTGGCTAGGTCGCCACCCGGGCGCGGTCAGACATCCAACGCACGCATGGTCACGCTCGCCCAGATCAGGAAGAAGATGCGCCAGGGCTCGATGCTGCCGGTCGAATGGAGGACACCCTGCGACGTTGACAGGAGAGGCGGCGTTAGTAGGGAAAGGCGGAAGGGTGGGGCGACGGAGGGAAAGGGGTCGATGGCGGGCATCTAATGGCAAGGAGGGGGAAGGAAGGGAGGAACATATGCTGCGAGTCCGGACACTATCTGTGCCACGCCATTATTTAAAAACCATACTGAGGATGGGAAGATAAGAAGGGGCCCGACATGCAGTCAGAAGTCTGGGGGGGGGGGGGGGTCTCTGCGCAGCATGCATCGTCTTTGGACTCACAGGACTGAGGAGAGGAGAGGGCAACCATAGGGTCAGTAGACGAGCCAGCGAGCGAACATGAGCTTGATCGCCACGAGGGAGCAACGTAAAATGGCAGGACGTACCACTCGACGGGCCGCCTCTTCCGGCCGGTAGAAAGCCGAGGTCGCGCAGAGGAAGCCAGCGGTGATACTTCCTGCGGGGGACGACGACGTCCGATAGAGAGTCAGGCCGAGCTTGAGAAAGGAATTCCCCCCCCCCCCCCCCCCGCCCCTGTCGATCCAACCCATCCTTCAGGGCAGATGAAGGGATCGAGAGAGAGCGGGGACGACGACGACGACGACGCACCTTCACAGGCGCCGAGGATGAGCCGGCAGACGAGCAGGCCGGCAAAGCTTTGGCAAGCGGCGTGGGCAAAGAGAGCGACGCCCCAGACGAGGACGTTGATCCCCATCCACTTGCCGATGTGGAAGCGTTGGAGGGCCCAGCTCTGGGGCAGACAGAAGAAGAGGTACGAGCTGGGGAACGGGAGCAGGCGCGCGGACAGACGGCGGGGGAAACAGATCGAGTCAATTCCAAAGGTCTCGTCCATCCTTTGCCTTTTGTCGACCCGGCTGGATGTTCCGAACCGTCTTTTCCCCCCGACGCTTTCGCTTGAATGACTGTGGCACTGACGCATAGAAGATGCTTCCAAGGGCGTTGTACTGGGTCTTTGACATGTGTGTGTCGGCAATAATACCGAGGTTGGCGGCCGCTCCGAGCGTCGTCTTGTCGGCAAACTGAACGAAGTACAGCACTGTATGACATAGGACCGATCTCTTGCGTGTCAGCGGCAACGGAGGGGAGGGTGTAAAGGGGAGGGGGAGGGGGAGAGCGATCATGCCGCTTGCCTCCCTGCCCCATCTAGCCGCCCTTCCAGAGGCGTCTGGGATTTCGCACTCACCCATCATAGCAGGCATGAGGTAGAGGTCAATCTTGCGTCGGACCTGGGTCGCCTCGCGCGGGTCGACCTTGCCTTCGAAGCCGGCGACGAGGTTGGCCGCCGGATCAACCTCTCGGACCTTACAGGTCCGACGGACGTCGTCGTCCTCGAGCTCGCTCACGACGACGACGACGGCGGCCGAGCCACCACCGTCCTTCTTCTCGGCGAGGTCGGTGTCGTTCATGGGTCTTCTTCCTGGAGCGAGAGGTCAAGGGGGTAGGGTAGGGCTGGGCGCTGGTGGTCTGCTTGGAGGGAAGGAGGAGATCTGTCTAAAAGGTGATCTGAAGGAGAGATGGGTCTAACTGGAATGCAGGGATAGGGATCATCCGTTAGCCCCCGGCGGCGTCCGCCGAGCGGCAAGGTGGGAACCGTTCGGATAAGAGCCTATCTCTCCATCGAGGGGTGTGTGACTCGGTCAGCTGGTTAGCTAGCTACTGGAGCTACGTTCGTCAGGCCGCGGGCAGCTGGAGAGGACAGCGCGACAAGCTAAGGCTCATAGATACGGACGCTTGCTGAGCGGCCGGCGGCGACAGCGACACCCCCAGCTTGCACCGAGAGGGAGATCGTCCGATCGGCCAGCCCGGCTTAGGCCCGCGGTCCGGAAATAGACACCGGCCATTCATTCCCTTCGCGCGCGTTATCTTGTCGGGCTCTTTGCCTATCGCGGCAGAGTGCTAACGGCAGGTTAGAGCAGCGGTCTTGCGATAGGAGGCCAGTCGTGTCTCAGAGCCGCAGAGGTGAATCGTAAGCGGTGCCGACACCGGGAGGGAGAGGTCAAGGAGAGAAAGCAGAGGCGACCTCATGATGAGCTCGATCAAAGGACCGACCGACGCTCAGCTGGCCCTCTCGAACGGCGGGGGCGCACGCAGCCCGCGGTGCCTGCCTTCGGAGTTCACGGCTCGATCGCCGCTGAGCTCGCTTGACACCCGGCCCCCAAGCTCCTGCACGCCGAGAAGCTCGAAACCAGTCGGGTAGACAAGATGCGCCATCAGGATGCTGAGGTCGCCCTCTCGAGCTCTAAACTCTCTCCAGACATCTAGAGATGCGATAAGCGTCGTTGTTTAGCCCTCCGCTAGGGCAGCGAGTCCGTCAGCTAGCAGCGCGCTCCGATCCGCCGTCTTCTCTTGCGGCTGGCTACGCAGTCAGCGCGGGCCCATGACGGTGCCAGCAGCGCGCGCAGGGGCGCCTCCGCGACCATCGCCGCCTCATCAATCATTCAGCCTCCCCCTTTCTGACTCCCGAAGCAACAACCACCCTCGAACCACCTACCCTCTCGCCTACCTCCTCCCTTCACGACTGCTGCTCTCCATGGCCGGACTGCTCCACAAGGTGGGCGGACTCGTCGCCCACACGCTTGCGCCAGGTGCGTCCGTCGGGTCGGGAGAGAAGAGGGCCTCGGAGCGCCGGCTGGCTGGCTGCTGCGGAGGGCTGACGACGACGACGACGTTGCACGATGGACGGATGGATGGGGTTTGTTCTACCCTTCCTGCTTTTGCTCGCCCTCTCCCTCAGGTACTCCGGAAGCCGTCAGGTACTCGCAGGAGGCCTCGTCGTCGTCGTCGTCGACAACGACCACCGCCTCCGGTCCAAGCTCAACCCCTTCCAAGAACTTTACGTCGTACTCGGACCAGCCACCGCCGTCCGACGATGCCCCTTCGACTCCTCCTCCTCCGACGCTGTCATCTCCTCCTCCCGGACCCGTCATCAGCTCGGGCAGCACCGCTCCCCTCCCTCCGCTTGACGCCCTCGACCGGGTCGGCGGCGGCAGCGGCGGCGAGGGCGGGCAGCACGTGAGTGGCGGCGAGGTCCCTCCCCCGGACGCCCTCTCGACGGCGCCCGGCTCGAACGCGATCGAGGATGAGCTGGCCAAGATGGAGGCTCGGACACAGACCTTCTAGGGAGAGAGAGAGACAAAGAGAGAGAGAGAGGCAGGGAGTAGGGTGCGCGAAGGAGAGCGCGGCCCGGCCGTGATGCTCCGGTGGGGGGGGGCAGCAAACGAGCGACGGCAAGCAAGTGTGACACAAACCTTCCGTTGGCGAGCCAGTCATCTCGTCCTCTCTCGGTTTGTTCAGAATGACGAGCGACGGTCCGGACAGACTCTTTTGTATACAATGGTGGAGAAAGGCGACGAGGCAAGGAAAGAAGCAATTCGGAGGTCTCGGGGGGAGTGGAGGCGGGACGGTCGGACGGGCGGGAGGGATGAGGAGGGAGGGAAGCGAGACCAGGTTGGCACGGCACGGCGGAAGGAGAAGAGAGAGCAAGGGTCGTGATGACAAGTTGGGAAAAAAGGGGGTGGGGGGGGGGGGAGAGAGAGGAAGGAAGTTCTTGACCTGGTGAAACAAAGAAGGGAAAAGGGGTGTCGAGAGCAGAGAAGGGGCGTTGGAGAAGGAAAGGAGTGGATCCTCCTTCAGCAGGCGCACGCCTCCTTCTTTGCCCCGTCCTCGCCAAGCTTGACATTGGATCCCCCGGAGGCCGCTCCGCCAGCAGCGGCGCCCGCTGCCGAGGACCCGCCCGCATTCGGCCCAGTCTTGGCGCCTGCCCGACCGGCGCCGGCGAGGGTGTCGAGCGGGATCTTCTTGGCTGTTTGATCGATACGCGCCACCGAGGGGAAAATGGGGACCAAGGGGTCATCAAGGGGGAAGGCCAGGAGGAGAGAGGGAATGAACGGAACGGGGAATGAAGGGAGTGCGTGGAGGGAAGTGGGGAGGAGAGGGGAAGGATGGGTAGAAGAGAAAGGTGTCGCGTCAGCGAGGGGCATCCTAAAGAGAGGGTGAGGGAATCCACCGCATTGAGGGAATGCAAGCGAGCGAGTAGGCGGCTGCAAACAGCGAGAGAGAGAGAGAGAGCGAGAGGGTCTCTCCACAGAAGAATGGGGAGGGGGGAAGGGGGGGGGGGGGGAAGGGATCGACCCGATTAGGACGCACCAATCTCAGTAAAGATCTCGCCGACGCCGTCGCCCGTCTTGGCCGACGTCTCGATGAAGAGGAGGCCGCTCTCGTCGGCAAACGCCTGCGCGAGCTCGCGCGGTACCTCGCGGACGGCCGCTGTCGCCGCCGCTGATGAGGCAGCAGGGACAGACGCCTCGTCCCCCTCCGTCGCCTCCTCCTCCTCCTCTCCCTTAGCGGTGGCGGGCTCGTTGGACTCGGCGGAGGCGGCAGGTGTGACGAGGTCGACCTTTTTTGTTTGATTTCGGCGCGCACCGGACAAAGAGGATCGACGAAGGAGGAAAAGAGGGGGGGGGGGGGGAAGAAGGACAGAGTACGATTCGAGAGATTCTCAAGGTCAGTTCCACTTGCCCCCTTTCTTCTCAGGCGAGGACACTCGCGCGCGGCCATCTCGAAGCAGCGGAGAAAGAGACGGCGAGGGAGATGAAGGACAACGACAGGCTCCGGGAAAGGGTGGGGGGGGGGGGGGGGGGGGGGGGGGGGGGGGGGGGGGGGGGGGGGGGGGGGGAGGCGGCGGGGGGGGGGTGAGGGCGGGGGGGGGGAGGAGACGTCGTTGTGGAGAACGGCGGAGAGGAA